>JAOPHQ010000859.1:185000-391297 GCA_030340625.1 Merluccius polli | reverse complement strand
CCCCCCCCCCCCCCCCCCCCCCCCCCCCCCCCCCCCCCCCCCCCCCCCCCCCCCCCCCCCCCCCCCCCCCCCCCCCCCCCCCCCCCCCCCCCCCCCCCCCCCCCCCCCCCCCCCCCCCCCCCCCCCCCCCCCCCCCCCCCCCCCCCCCCCCCCCCCCCCCCCCCCCCCCCCCCCCCGACCCCCCCCCCCCCCCCCCCCCCCCCCCCCCCCCCCCCCCCCCCCCCCCCCCCCCCCCCCCCCCCCCCCCCCCCCCCCCCCCCCCCCCCCCCCCCCCCCCCCCCCCCCCCCCCCCCCCCCCCCCCCCCCCCCCCCCCCCCCCCCCCCCCCCCCCCCCCCCCCCCCCCCCCCCCCCCCCCCCCCCCCCCCCCCCCCCCCCCCCCCCCCCCCCCCCCCCCCCCCCCCCCCCCCCCCCCCCCCCCCCCCCCCCCGTCGTACGCAGTACTGGCACTTATTTTTTTCCACTTCAAGCGCTGTCTATAAGCAAAGTAATCTCGGTCTACATTGCAAATATATCACCATGCATTCATAACCTCGTGATTCAGTGAGAGTGAGGCCAAAACATCGGAAAGTAGGCTATGTCTTTGTGACATTTCTTCATTTACATTTTGTCAACGGAAAATGAAAAGCTGAAAAGATTTAAACAGAAGAACTAATTATTTTTCCCTCTGATGGGCATGCGCGCGCTACGGCGGGATTGGACACGTCTGGGTCCAGTAGTGGCGATGCGCGATGTGCTCGCCATGGAACAAGCGCGCCTGCATTTAAAGGGAATGTGAGCCGACGCTCTGATTGGTTTATTGCACGTTACGCCCAAACCACACCTATGACTAATGTAGCTACTTCAGACCAACCCATTTTAGATTTGCGCTGGGCGCGAGCGTCATTTATCCCGCCAGTATAATAGCAACAGCGCCCAAGATCCGCCCACAAAGCCACTTGCGCTTTGCGGTTCATACTTGCGTTTCAGACCGGCAAAATAGGGCCCTGTATGTCTTTATTCTTTACTCCATCTCGTTCAAACTTACACATACTTTGATAATGTCTACTCTTAAAACATATTCTGTTATTTTCTAAAGGCCTACCCTCTATTTCATTATTATCTTCTGTTTCATAACTACCTTGCTATGTTCACGCTCACATCTTTCATCAAATATAACTTCAGGAACATCTTTTTTTTTTTCAATTGCTGTTTGTGATTATTTAAAATTAGAGCCAGGAGGTTAAATGTCATTGTTTCTATGGCAAGTAACAATAATTAATTAGTTAACTTTAAATTGCCAATACATGAACATGTTATAATTTAACTTAAACAATGAGACCTTCCCCGACTCTCTCCGTTGTGAAGAACAGCCTTTGGGCTGATTTCTATTTTATTCGAAATGGGACGGTTTTGCTGGGAAAAAAGAAGGAAGTGATGTCTCAGTGGAAAATGGCAAAAATGTCTGTTCTTTCATTAATTTTTAATTTGTACAACGTTTATTTATGATTATAACTGACATTAGTTTATGATTGTTATTGTCTCAACCCACGGAGCTTGCACTCCACTGCTCTGAATGCACAAGACCGAGCAGGCTGCACTTACTGACCAAAGGGGCCAGTAATGAGGAGGAATTTCTGATTCTTACACATAATACCTTAAGAGCAGTTTGAGTGTAATTTGTTAGAAATGGCCAGGTCATCTGTCAGCTATTAGTAAGTGAAATGCGCTGTGCGAATATCTGTTTAGAGTTGACTGTGACTGCCTCTGTATGAGCAAATTTAGATTTTAAGGGAGGGAGGGAGGGAGGGATGGATGGAGGGAGGGAGCAGAGAGGGAGGGGAAGTTTTTTTGGTTTAGTTCCAAACTTGCTTTTTTTCTGCTCTTTCTTTACAGCTGAAATCTTACCTACAGCATCTTTAATTAATAATTTCAGCCAATCAGTAATAGCAAGTAGCAGTTTTCAATGCAGTCCTTGTGGCCTGTGGAGTTTGATTGTTTATTCTTTGTTCTTTGTTTATTCTTTGATTGCATCACAAATTAAATTAAATGGCATCAGACCATCAAACCCTCCTCAATGTCATTGTCTCTCCAGGTGACCATCGAGGTGGTGGATGAGCCCCAGACGGAGGCAGAAGTTGAGATGGACCTGGTGAAAGACGGCCAACGCAACGACTGGTCTGCCACCTCGTCCTCCTCAGAGTTGGCCGAGGGCCACCGGAAGCTCTTCTGGCCTCTGTTCTGGGAGTATCCAGAGCAGGTGGAGGAAGGAGCTGGGCTGCCGTCCTCCACCGGCCAGGACTACGGCTATGACCCCGAGGATCCCGTCCTCAGCGGGGTGGGGGGAGACTGGGGGTCTCGCTGGAACAAGGCCTGGGACATCAAGGAGAACTCTGGTAAGATTTGTTTCTCTCCAACTGATGCTTACAAAAAAGAAACACTGGTTTTATGACCGGTTTTAGTGGTTGCTTACAAAACAATTGTAGTAATAGATATGGTTGAGTCAAATTGTCGCCAAACTGATACAATCTCTAAAGAGAGGCAGAGAGCATGGACTAGGGATGGGCCGATGGTCGATTCCATCGACTATCGACGATAGATGGAATTCATCATCAATCGTCTCAGGTTGCTGATGCCAAGGCGATTTTTTTTTTTGTGTGGTTGTGGTTTGGTGGCTACTTTTACAGTGTAAAAATCCCCGCAAATCCCCTATAATTGAAGTTACCTGGCACAGGTGGAAACGCACTCTGGAGGGGCTCGAAACCCACCGGGCTGTTCGCACGGTGAAATAAATAAATCTACTTGAGCAGGGGACAAATTCCATTCCATAAATCCTATGTATGGGAAACACTGATATGCATATCTATACTCAAATCTGCATTTTCTTTCAACACATGTTATAGCCTACCCTGCAGCGCAAAGGCTGCGCACAGCTTATGGGGCAGTATATATATATTTAAATTATTTAGGAGTTGATAATATCAGGCTACATGACAATTTTATATAATTATGTCAGTGTGTAGTAGACCATGTCCCATTGACGTTCACATAAAAACATCCCAGTCAAAGGTTGTCGGGGGTTTATTTGGAACAGAAAAGACATTTGTGTCAAAGTAGGCTATATGTATGTACACAACGCATTTAAAGAACCAATAAGTAAGGGATAATCCACGATGAGGTGTGCATGTATCGAAAAATAAGATTATCCCTTACATATTGAACAGGAACACAGATTCACACCAAGTACCGGGACACAGCCTTGGTACGCTGCTTCCACCAACAGCTGTCTCGCTTGTATTTGGTTCCCCGCGAGAAGGCGATCCCTTTATAAAACCGACATATCGGCTGGTTAACGTTGTTAGGTTCACCCTTCACCTTCATCATTTGGCTTGAATCCCAAAAACTTCCAGATGGACGAAGTTGCTGTAGTCTTACTAACTAAGGTTGCCCCCCCCTTAAACAGTCATTATTGACTATTGGTAATACACACACACCGACTGCGTCATCATGACAGCACCGCCGGCACCGAAGTATCGAAACTTAAATCAGTGGAGGCTGGTCCAAGGGAAAGACCATCCTTATAGTTTTTAAGTAAAAATGAGAAAAATAAAACAACAATTTTATAATGTAATAAATCAGCTTGTGAATGTGAATCGGATGATGGAAGCTTGTAGATGATCGCCCAACCTTAGCATGGACTCCCCTTGTTGCTGGGTGAACCCAAAATCGTAATGTTTTACAGAGTATGTCTTCTATGATCTTGAACATAGTAAGCTATGCTATTTTGTAACTGAAAAACAGGTGTAAAATCCTATGTTCTGCTAATGGTCTCGTTCTTTTCGTGACATTGTAATAACACCTCTCCCTCCATCCTAGAACCCTTAGCTCAAAACATGTTTGCCTTTTTTTAACAACACATTTGAAAATGGTTAGATTGAGTGTATAGTAATAATCCACGACGAGGTGTGCATGTATCGAAAAATAATGCACTTTGCATTTTCGTTAGTTAGTAATTTATTACTCCAGTAAATAAAGATGATCTTAGTAACGACATCGCAATGTTACCTTATTACTCCAGTAAATAGAGACGATCTTAGTAAAGACCTGGCAACGTTACTTTATTACTCCAGTAAATAGAGACGACCTTAGTAATGACATGGCAAAGAGAGAGAGAGAGAGAGAGAGAGAGAGAGAGACACTCCCGTTGACCCCCGCCCCCCTCTCTCTCATAGACAATGGTGAGATAAGGTTTCCAACCAAATGCTTTTTGGTGCACTGTGAGACCCTTCAGCTTGTACAACAAGGCTTCTCTGTTTGTTTGGTGTCCTGTTATCGCTGTGGTATGCATGTGTTTGTGAGAGAGAGAGAGAGAGAGAGAGAGAGAGAGAGAGAGAGAGAGAGAGGAGAGAGAGAGAGAGAGAGAGAGAGAGAGAGAGAGAGAGAGAGAGAGAATACGGGTGGTAAACATTGTCAAATGGGCCAGGGCATGTTGGCAGAAAATGGTCTGAATTTTTGTTGTTGTGCAGTTAAAGGGGCTGTAGACAACTTTTCCACTTTTCCCACCCTAGCGTTTCCAAGTGGTATTTTTGCCCTGCTGTCACAAAGACAAACTGGAGCGCTTTCTGTTTCCTCAAAGCCTAGCAACCACAAACAACACAAGACATGCATTTGTTTGGAAATCTCTGCGAAAAAAAACTATCAACTCTTAAATAATAAAGAAAGAAGCATGTTCACTGAAGAGGTAAAGTGAAATTGGCATAATTTTATTTGGGAACAGGCAAAAGCTATTGTAATGATGTGCATTGCATACAGGGCTGTAGTGGAGGCTAAACGCACGTAAACGGCGTTTACGCACCTCCTACATTCCTGAAATAGCGTTTACGCACCTCTAAATAGAGTTTCACGCAACTTTAAAAATTGCTAGAGTAAAGAGTTATTGTTTTACCAGCACAAGCCATAGTATATTCAAAATTGCGCTGCATTATCAGTATTTATGGTATTTGGGACACGGTATCTGTGACCAATCACATCGTCTCTTGCGGCAGCGAGGCTCGCGACAGAACCGTACTGCGTTTGTTTACGGTCGGAGGTGGGAAGTCGGAAGTGGAAACACGTCATCTCCTTTGTGCGTTCGAGCTACAAAGTCGGAAAAAACATGGATGCTAAACTTTGTGTTGCGCTCTCTGCGTACGAGCATCATACACGTATTTGCGAATATGTTGTCCACTTGGACATTAATGTTTAATTGTATGGGTTTAACCAACTACTGTAGTGATTGGTCTGAAAGCATATTAAGTTGTAAATCAAAAATGTATATTTGTTCCCACCGTTTACGATGTGGGTGGCCATGTTGAAATGACGTCAAATGAAGTTGAGGCTTGAACTGGGGGTTGAGAAGTCGTACCCGAGTTTGCAACTAGGAACTCTGAGTTGACACACCTTTTTATTTGATTTTTTCCTCGTAGGAAGTCGGAATTTCCGACCTCCGAGTCATAATGGAACGCAGCAGCAGAATGGGGCTTGCTAGCCAGCTCTAAGCTCTTGCTAGGTAGCTATCTGTCAGCTAGCCAGCTCTAAGCTCTTGCTAGGTAGCTATCTGTCGCTAGCTATAATAATCTAATATTCAACTTTTAATAGTTTTGTTTCTCTCATTGAAATGCATTGCGGAATGTTCAGTTCTTAGAGTTGTAGCAGTTTTTTTTTTTTAAATACTCACAATTTGTAAACTGCTGCTGCTCCTATATGTTTATACTATATAAACATATGTTACATCAAAATGTTCAGCTTCTTCTACTGTCACTCACATTTAAATATCTAAGCGATGTGATTTATAGTCTTTAAGCATTACTAATTTGTTTGAGAGTCATGCTCCCCATACACATACATTGCGGTTCAGAATTCCACTCTAGATGCAATTTGTAATTTCACATTTTGTACTACTGGTTGTTTGTACTTCATTCTACAAATAAATAAACTAATATTCTGAATATCATTTTTTTTACCGGTAAGTCGTGGTCCGCCTTACCTAGATCACAGAATTCATAGTTTACCCACCTCTTTTTTTACCACTACACCCCTGATTGCATAGTAATACCATAGTTTGAGTATTGCTTCGCATAAACAAGTATCGGCAGCAGGGGTTGGCGTCGGGGTGGAGGGGGGAGTAGAAGAAAACATTAGGAGGTAAACCGTGAGTTTATTCATTCATTTAGTCTATAATGGAGACATGAAAGTTGTATGTGTGTATATATATATATATATTAGAGTTGAGTATCCGGTACGGATAAAGCACTTTTGCCGAGTGTTATACGAGTAATACGAGTCAATATCTGTGTTCGGATTGAATGAAAATCCTCATTGGGTAGCTGACTGTGTCAGCGTTCTGTGATAGGCTACAGCGCCCCCTCCCCTACCCAATGCAGATGTGTTGTTGTGTCCCGCTCTGATCACTCACACACAGAACAGCTCTCTGTCTCTCCCTCAGTCACTCAGGTTCGCGGGTCACACACACACACACACACACACACACACACACACACACACACACACACTCTCTCCCTCTCCCTGCCGGTCGTCTGAGTTTTTTTTTTTTTTCAATGCTGATGCTGTCCTGTAAATAGTTTTCTAATCAGCAATAAATAACAATTTCTGATCAACCCATATCAATTGCATGCTTAAAATAACATACCGGTTAAAACCTTGCTCATTTCAACTACCCACTTCCGGGTTAAATCCCGCCCACTTCCGGGTTAGGCCCCGCCCACTCCGAGTACAGATACAGATAATTGATATGGTTAACAGATACAGATAATGCTGTACTCGCTCATCCCTAATATATATATATATATATATATATTAGAGATGGGCATAGATTAAAATATTTAATCTAGATTAATCTAGACTAATCTTGAAATTAATCTAGGTTAATCTAGATTAACGTGGCTCCTTTGAATGATGTCGAAGGTGTCCATAATATGTGTTTGCTACCTAAATAATGACTTATATTGCCTAAATAATGACTTATATTACCTAAATAATGACTTATATTACCTAAATGATGACTAAAAGTGGGTCTGCGCGATTGTTGAGCGGGGTGCTACCGGAGGATTTCGGTTCGCTATAATATCGGCGATAAAAATATTATCGCCGATAAAAATCTCGCGTTAATAACACCGTTATCGGCCCATCACTAATATATATATATATATGTATGTGTGTGTATATATACAGTATATGTGTGTATATATTCCTCTCCCCTCGCAGGTAGGTGTTCATCTTCCTCTTCCTCTCCTTCCATCTCCTCCTACAGTGGAGACGGTTACCTCGTAAACGAACAGTGGCCAGAGCAGTCTTGGTATCCCCAGGCCTTATACTTGCTGGGTAGGCCAGTCATCCAGGTTTCCGCTTGAATGAGCATCTCCTTCACACTCTCCTTGTCATTGAGGTCCACCCTGTACCACTTCCCCAAGCTCTTCACCGGTTTCTCTTGGACTGTTGGGATGATGTCCGCTCTGATCTTAAAGCAAAACCGATCCTGGACACGCCCCCTCCTCAGTACCAGGCTTCTTGATTTTGCAGGTTTGATCTCCATTCTTGCCCAATCGGTGAACTCGACCAAGTCCTCCAAAATCCATCTCCCTTGAGGTACTGATTTTGCTGTGATGGTGAGGTCGTCCATGAGTGCCCTGATGGGCACCTGTTGGATGCCGCTTGCCAGTACTGCACCCCAATGTAACTTCTCCACTGATTTGATGAGAAGGTTCATTGCTGCGGATAACAGAATCAATGAGATTTTGCACCCAGTGACAATGCCCACCTCCAGTCACTGCCAGTCAGTGGTTCCCACAGGTTTTCACCTACAGGAACCACTGACATTTTAAACACTGCATGTTGAACTTTAATTCAAACTTTAACTCGAATTAGCACTGCAAGAGCTTCTGGAATCGCTCAGGGACATGGTAGGTTTCCACAGTGTACAGTGTCGTTTCCACTAGCTTGTGTGGTATCGTTCGGTAGGCATTGGTTAGGTCAAGCCACAGTAATGTCAGGTCACCGTGGTTCCTCTTTGCATTCTCAATGATCTTAGAAATTACACTGGTGTACTCAAGACAGCCAGGTTCCCCCTGGAACTCCACCTTTCTGAACTGAAGTGTCCATATAGTCATTGTCCAAAATGAAAGTGGTCAGCCTCCTTGTCAGAATCCCAAAGAAGTATTTGCCTTCCACATACAGAATTGTTTGATCTTTGTGGAGTTTTCTTCCTTAGGGATGAAGCATCCCTCAGCAACCAACTTCCAGCAAGGAAGTTCTTCCTCCATGCCACCCTTAGTAACTTCCAGAGTCACCTCTATATATTATTAGGGGTGTCCATAGGCGCCCCCCCCCCCCCCCGCCGCTCAACAATCGCGCTACCGAATTGTTCCGCCAGCACCCCCCCCACCCCCCCCCACCCACAGCACCCCCTGCCGAAAACATCTTCCCGCGCCTCTGGGGGTGTCACGATTAGATTTAAACAAATTGTATTTTTTTCAGCACTGACAACTATGCCATTGTTAGACTATTGAGTCTTGATTGGTAAAGATCAATAGATCATTGGTTTTCAATGAACTTCAAATTCTTCTTTAAAAAGATAGGCAACATGGTATGTGTGATAACCATTACATTTCTTTAGAAATGTACCACACTAAGGCCATATGGTAAAATTGTAATAATTTATTTAAAATATAACAAAAACGTTGTGATGTGAGAGGGGCGTGGTTTGGCGTCAACTGCGAACAAAGTGGAGCAGCTCAATCGCGGGAACTGATGCACCTGTGGGGGGTTAGAGTAATGAGTGACCGACTATATATATATATGCTCATGTTTGTTCTGCTCTGCCCCTACAGTGAGGCCGGGTCCAGCGCTCCCTGATTGCCAGTGATCTAGTGTGGGATCGCCAGTGGCTGACTGTGTGAATATTGCTGTATCGTGGATAATTGTGTGTGTGCATTAGAGTGGACGGTGTGGTTGCGGCAAAAGGTGCCAGCCCCAAATAATAAATGAAATACTCTGCCGTGAATTCGCCTGGCTTATTTCCCCCGAACCCTGAGTAGCAGAGAACATTGCGTCAAATGTATTTCACCAAATTGGTGAAATAACTGTTAACAAAACAAAAAGAGAGCCACTAGATGACAGCCCCACAAACACAGCTTTGAAAAAAACCTCTATCAGGCGTATTTTTCAGGTTTTTGCCAGAAATAACATGCCCAAATTGAACAGACTATATCTCCACAACTACAATGGCTTTTAAGTTAATACCAAAAGAAGATAACACCTGTGAGGTTGTTGTTAAAGTGAAATAACCAATGTGGATGTTTCTGGATCAGAGTGAATACAGCTAGAACACAGAATAAATGGAAGATTTAATTTCCACCTTAAATAAATGTCAGGCTTTAGTGTGAACTACACCGAGTGCATTATCAGTTGGTAGCCCTATATCACTATAGGGCCATAGCACAACATCTGATGAGGGCCTGGGTCAGAATTTGATGCCAAAGAAGTGAAATAGAGCAAAAATAGAGGTTTGAGTAGAGATAGGTTTAGGCATTGTTTCCGAATAAAAACAATAAATCCAATGCAAACCAATGCAAAAATTACAATACAAACATGAGACACAAACAGGTGAATATCTTGAGAACTCATTGTTCAAGATGTACTCCTTGCCCGACCAACTCCAATTTGAAAATACAAAGCAATTTGTTAAAAACTAACAATTGTTAAAAGTGGACTACAATTTGTAAAACTATATCCTGAACAGAGATGTATAAAGTACTGGAGACCAAGACTTGAGTAGAAGTACAAGTACTATATCAAAAAAGTGACTTGAGTAGAAGTGTTCTTTAAAAACCATACTTAAGTGGAAGTACTAAAGTATTCAAAATGTTTTGTACTTAAGTATTGCAAGTAGAAGTATATTAAAATTTACTACTCAAGTACTGAAAGTAAAAGTACAAGTACAAGTGTTGTGTTATGTGTAGGCTATATTAACAGGGATACAAACACATGTATGGTCAAAATAGAGAGAGCTAGTTGAAGCGCGTATTCTGATTAATTCTGAGTGTATTCTGATCATTAATTAGTAAGTCATTTAATATTTTGAATGGGTAAATTTGATTTTTATGTTTCATTAGGTGTGTTAGTTCAGCTGTCATCACAATCTGATATAGCTAATACTAGAATTGTCTATAGGCCTGTCTCATTTTGTGTAGTTTAACTTATTATTTGGTAGATTTGTCTTATTAATATGTAATTAATAGCACCTTATTTGCAATATTTGCTGAAAGCCTTTCATGATTCTTGAAATAATAGGTGTAAGTTCAGATATTAACACAGTGTAATGAGCCTATTAAAATGACGCTTGTCTCTTTAAGACACGTCTTCCAGGGCTCTGGTAGCGAACAATTAAGCAGGTGAGCACTAATCAAAGCAACTTCGCATAAGAGTCTCAGGGCTTCGTGAACAAGTACAGACCTGTGTTAGTGTTACACACTTAATATAGGTCTGCTTAAATGGCTTTCTTAATGTTCTTCTTTGTTGTTTGTTTTAAAATAAACACACTGACACACGGAACACGCACCAGCCATGGCTTGCTTGTTACGGAGTAGTTTGTTTGGAAAACCCCCACATTGCCTGTTGCCTTTAATGTTAAATTAATGAATGAGTTCGGCCATTGATATCGGCTATTTGACAATTCAATGTTTATGAAAAGGGAATGCTTATCCTCCCATCGCGCCCAGGCTAATAGCGGAGTTGATATGCCTATGCTTTCCCTTTGCAGAACGAGCTTCTAGGCAACATGCAGTAAGCCTATGATTTCAGACAGTGAAACATCTGCCAGAAAGCATCATGAGATGAGATGTTCGTTCGCATTTTTTTTTTCAATAAGACAGCTGTGCGTGCGTGAATTCGAGTTTGTTCGCTATTGATTACGAGGAGCGCAATTGGGTTTTAAACGAGGATGCAGACACGCAGGAAGAAGTTACGGACGCCAGCATTATGTGATCAACTCTCATTTAATAGGCCTACTATATTCTACAATTGTTTAAAGCGTGGATGTCACGTCAGTATTGTTTAGTTATGATTTATATAGAGCAAATACGACAGACCTGTTGTAGGTTTTAGCCATAACTTTAATCTGTCAACCAGCGCCGCCTAGTGGCTTCCACATTACATGTATATCAGGATGTAGTATTTATACATATCATGACATCTCCCTTTTTTTTTTTTTTTTTTTAACATCAAAAAATCCATGAACTTAAGGCACTGTAAAGTCCAGTAGGAGAAAAGAAAAGAAAAAAAAAAAACACTGTTTACCATGCCATAACATTTTTCTAGCTTCAAAACACATTAATGCGATCTACCTCATTTCACATTTATTTCCGCATTTCTTTCCATCTTTTTTTTTTTTTTTTTTTCAGTATTACTTCTCAAGTGTCCAACTATGAACTATGAAATAAAACGTTCAAACTTGAAAAAAACAGTCCATAGATCTATTACTCCTCAACAAGTCGTCTTGGCTTTGAGATCATTCGACCACTTGCTGTTCTACCAGGGAGACCAGGAAGCTCTGTAGGACTGACATCTCTGGTTGTTGTTTTGTTTTGAGTGTCCATTTCATGTTTGTCCTCTGTGCTGTCACAGACATTCTGTTGAGTCACATGTTGGTTGTCCATTTCTTTTGGTGTGTTTCTTTGTTCCTTTGATTGCATCAGAAACTTCCTGTTCCTTCTATACACCTGTCCATCAGGTGTCTCTACAACATACGATCTTGGCTGGTCAGAAAGTCCAGTTACCTGGGCTGTATTCCATACTCCATCTTGCCATAATCTGACATTTTCGCCAACCTGAAGTTTCTGAAGTGCTTTGGATCCTTGATCAAAGTATTCCTTCTGTTTATTTTGTCTTGTTTCTAGCATTGTCTGAACTGTATCGGTTACCATTTGAGGTGTCAACATCTGTGATGTCATCGGAAGTCTTGTTCTCAAACGTCGACCCATTAACAGCTGGGCTGGTGACGCTCCGATATCCTCCAAAGGTGTGCTTCTCAGATTCAGCAAAGACAGATAAGGATCTTTTCCATCAGCTTTAGCCTTTTTTAGCATGAGTTTGACAGTCTGTACTCCTCTTTCAGCCATTCCATTTGACTGTGCGTGATGTGGGCTTGATGTTCTGTGAATAAACTCCCACTCCTTTGCAAAGGCTTGGAATTCACGTGAGCTAAATTGTGGTCCATTATCTGAAATTAATGTTTCAGGAATACCATGTCTGGCGAATTGTGACTTTAAATGGGTGATGACTTTTCCACTTCTCGTGTCTGACTTCAACCACTCAACCTCGATGAACTTGGAATAGTAATCCACAATGAGTAGATACTCCTGCTGATCAAAGGTGAATAGGTCAACACCTATCTTCTGCCAGGGTCTTTCAGGAACACTGTGTGGATGTAGTGGCTCTTTAGTTTGTCGTTTCTGGTAAGTACAGCATACATCACAGCTATTCACAGTCTCTGAGATACTTTGCGACATTCCAGGCCAAAAGAGTACCTCTCTCGCTCTGCGTCTACAGTTTTCAATGCCCAAATGACTTTCATGAATGCGCTGTAGCATCTCCATTCTCATTGCTGCAGGAACTATGAGCCGTTCTCCTTTGAATAAGATTCCATCCACAACTGAAATTTCTTCCCTGAAGTTCCAATAGACTTGTATTTCTTTTTCAGCTTGACTTTTTGTTTCTGGCCATCCATTCAGAACTGTTTCAGTGAGTTTAGTCAGTGTGACGTCATTTTTTGTTTCCTTTCTGAATTCCTCTAGTTTCTCAATCGACACAGGTAAGTTTGAGATCACCATGTGTACCTGAGCTTCTAGTTCTTTATCTATTGCACCAGTCTCTGGTAAGTAAGCTCTGGATAACGCATCTGCAATATACATCTCTTTTCCTGGCTTATAGTGTACGTTCACATGATATCTTTGCAGTCTCATTAAAAGTCTTTGTATTCTAGCTGGAGCGCTGCTCAACGGCTTTTTCATTATCGCTTCAAGTGGTTTGTGATCCGATTGCACATCCACTTCTCTCCCGTACACATACTGGTGAAAACGTTCTGCTCCAAACACAATTGCCAACATCTCCTTTTCTATCTGTGCGTAACGTTGTTCAGTTTCAGTCAATGCACGTGATGCGTACGCTACTGGCTTGTCCTCTTGTAGTAAGACAGCACCGAGTCCACTTTTGGATGCATCCACTGACAGTGTTACTGGGAGCTTTACATCGTAGTATCTGAGCAAAGGAGCTTCAGTGAGCATTGTTTTCAACTGGTTGAATGCGTGTTGATGTTCACCTTTCCATTGCCATTCAACATCATCTCTGGTAAGTCCACGCAATGGCTCAGTATGTTGTGACAAGTTTGGAATGAATTTTGCAAGGTATGTGACCATACCTAGAAATCGTTCCACATCTTTCTTGCATTCTGGTGTTGGCATTTTCCTTATAGCCTCAATCTTGCTTTGGTCTGGTTTTAAACCGTCTTTTGAGAAGATGTGACCCAGGTATTTGATTTCTTCTAGGCCTACTTTGCATTTTTCTTTGTTTAGCTTGAAATTCTTGGCTCTTGCTCTCTCCAGCACTTGTTTCAATCTGCTATCATGCAGGTCTCTTGTCTCGCCCCAGATCAGAATGTCATCAATATAAGTCTCAACACCTTCTATTCCTTCAAACAGCTGTCTCACCGTCCTGTGGAACACTTCTGGCGCGGAATTAATTCCAAATGCGAGTCTAAGGAATCTATAACGACCAAAAGGAGTGTTGAACGTACAGAGGCGAGAGCTGGCTTCGTCTAGTTTGAGTTGCCAAAAACCTGAACTTGCGTCCAGCACTGTGAAGTATTTTGCTTTTGTGAGCCTGCTAGTGATTTCCTCTACCGTTGGTAGTTGGTAGTGTTCCCTCATTACTGCTGTGTTGAGATCACGAGGATCTAAGCAGATTCTTAATTTTCCATTTGGCTTTTCCACAATTACTATGGGGTTGACCCACTGGGTGGGCTCTTCTATCTTTGTAATCACTTTCATTTTTTCCATTCTGTTCAGCTCTGTTCTAAGTTTTTCTCTCAAAGTGACAGGAACTTTCCTAGGTGGATGGACTTTCGGTGTCACACTTGCATCAATTTGAATGGTGTGTTCTCCCTCCAGGCAACCTATGCCCTCAAACACATCAGCATACTCCTTGAAGATATCCATTTTGTCACCTTTATTCAGTGCCATCACTCTCTTGATGAGCCCCATTTGTTCACATGCCTGAATTCCGAGTATGGGTTTGGAATCTTTTTTTACGACAATGAATTCTAGAACAAATGTTTTCTTTTTGTATTTCACTGTCCAGTTGCACTTTCCTTTCACATGTATTTTGTCTCCAGTGTATGTTGAAAGTTTCACATCTGTAGGTCTGAGTATGTTCTTTTTTCCTATTCTTTGCAGTAGACTGTAAGGTATGACATTGGCTTGAGCACCTGTATCAAGTTTGAATTTTACATGTTTGTGCTCCAACTTTAGGTCAACAGTCCATTCATCTGTCTGTGTCTGTGCCTTTGCATTCACTACACCCACGAACAGACTTTCCCGCTGATCCGTGACGTCATCGTCGTCAACTGCGTGAACTTTCCTCGATCTACACATCTTGGCAAAATGGTTCATTTTCTCGCAGTTCTTACACTGTTTGCCATAAGCAGGACAATTACGTGCTGCATGCTCAACTCCACATCGTTTACAATCAAACATGCTTGCTTTCTCTTTATTGTGTTGGTCATTTTTGCGTGTCTGTTTATGTTTTACTGCATCCACATGCTTGTTTTCACTTGCACAAGCTTGTGCGCTATTATCCTCGTCATGCATTTGTTTAATCTGTGCTTTAGACGTTTCCGACGCTAGGCATAGCTGCATAGCCTTTTCGAGAGTAATGTCCATTTCCCTAAGCAGTCTCTCTCTCATTGTATCAGACGTGATTCCACAGACAACCCGATCTCTGATAAGGGAATCTTGTAACTGTCCAAATTCACATGATTTTGCCTTTAGCTTTAGCTCTGTAATATACTGGCTAATAGACATGTCCCCTTGCACACACGTGAAAAACTTGTAGCGTTCATACGTAGTGTTCTTTTTTGGGTTACAGTATTCTTCGAATTTGTCCAGTATTATCGGCAATTTATGTTTATCGTCGTCTGCTTCATATGTGAAGGTATTATACACTTCAACTGCCTCTTCTCCGGCAACATGAAGGAATAGTGAAGACTGTACCGTAGCTGACTTGCTAGCGCCTCCGGCCGCTGTTAAATACAGCTCAAACCTTTGTCGAAATCTCCTCCAGTTTTCTGACAGGTTCCCGTGCAGTAGATCAAGTCCAGCAGGTGGCTTAAGTCCTTCCATGGTTGAAATATCGTTTACAGTCTTAGTTCTTTACTTCTGACACCATGTTTAGTTATGATTTATATAGAGCAAATACGACAGACCTGTTGTAGGTTTTAGCCATAACTTTAATCTGTCAACCAGCGCCGCCTAGTGGCTTCCACATTACATGTATATCAGGATGTAGTATTTATACATATCATGACAAGTATAACCAGATTTATTTTGTGATGGGTCCCGACGGACGTTTTGTGAGTAGCGAGTAACGATTCAGCACTTGAAAAATGTATCGGAGTAAAAGTATTAAACTCATCAAAAATATGTAGTGAAGTAAAAGTGGAAGTAGGAGGAAAAAATAATACTCAAGTAAAGTACAGATACCGCATTTTAGTACTTAAGTACAGTAGTGAAGTAGTTCTATTTGTTACTATACATCTCTGATCCTGAATGAGTAATTATCTTATCGCTTTACCGCCAGTTCATTACACTCACATACAATACAGTGGTAGATAATTGAAGATGTAGTTTGGACCAACGTGATGTCAATATTGTATTCTGGTTGTTGATTGTTAGGGAGGATGTCCTCCGTTGGAGTATCATTAGCATGAACAGATTAGCATGAAAAAAGTAAGTATATTAAATTGATATAAGAAATCCCATCCCAACCTCTTTAACAGCTTCCCCTCAGAGGTAATTTAAGGTCTATTTTGAAGTTGTTTTATTTAGAATTAGAATTTTTTCATCTGCTGGCGAGTGCGGTAAGATAAGTTCTGTCTCTGATGATGCTGTCTAAACCAGGCCTGCCGCTTTTAAACACATGCTGTCTTTTGCCTGGTATGTATGTTTAGTTTAGGCTTGCCAAAAGTCTATTATCCCCAAGTGAGAGAAACAGACGGTATGCCAGAGTACAGTGGAGCTTATGTTGGCCCTGACCGCATATCACTGAATTCCCGTTGTTGTGTTGGTGTCATTAAGTGCAGCTGTATTCAGTTTTTTGACACAATGCATCGTAAACAACATGTATAGTAACTATGCTGATGAAAACCTATCAAGAAAATTGGTAGATTTTCTCTTGCGTTTATTTTGAAGTCTTGTCCATATGACCTGTTATACTGTGTCTATGTAAACTAGAAAGGTTTTAAGTAAATAAGTTAAGGGGAGAGGGGGTTAAAGAAAAGTAATCTGTGATTGCTCTGACCACACACTTTGACGGTGTCACATACATGCCATTCTCACTACGCGCCACATAGACGCTCGCACACACACACGCACAGCGGCCAGCTGGCCCTACTTCCTGGCCTGATCATTAGTGCCATTATGACTTTCCTGGGAAGTATGCGATATACATTTGGTTTGCAGTGCATCATTAACTCCTGTGTGAAAACAGGCCCGGACCGTGTTGTTATAAATCTCACTCAGCAGCAGTAAAAAATTGCAGATGTGCTTCGATTGCAGACCCAGGATCAGTTGAGGCTTAGAGCTCCCCTAGTGGTGTGAGCAAGACGAACTGACACAGAGTCAGCCCCTGCGGCTGAATGCTGGGGCATTCCCCCCGTCCCATCTCCCACTTCTCCACAGGCTCCACAGAACAGAGCATCCTCTTCCCAGAGTAAGAGTAATAAGAGTTTCCCCAAACCATGCTTTATTTCACACATCACACAGGATTTACTGCTCTGTGTGTGACTCTTTCTGCTCTCTGTTTATCTCTCTCTCTGTTGATCTCTCCTTCTGTCTTTCTGTGGTAATACAGAGACGTTGTTTGACAGAAAATTGCACTTGGCTTAAACAGTTGATAAAGTCAGACAATAAGGCAAGTGGTACGTTTTTTTTTTGTCCATTTCTTTGGCAAGCTGAGCACATGTTTTGTGGCGCACAGCTGGAAAGGTTTACGTATTGCCTCTGTCAGCCTAGCCCTGCCACTGCTGACTTCCTCTCGTCTTCCTCTCCTGCTCCTCCTTTCTTTGAAATCGCTCACTCAACTCCTGGAACGGTGCAGGGTTTGACTCCAGCGAATAATGTCTGAGAATCCCGACCTGTGGTGTGCCCCCCCCCACCCCCACCCCCCCCCCGAAATACACACACACACACATGCCTCCTCCTGTAACCCCATGTCCAGATGCACGCACTGAAACACACACACCAGCTGGGTGAGGAATTTGTGAAGCCCTGACTTCAAAGGACGACCCCTGATATGTCCCCTTCTGACGTTGTTCTACCCCCCTATCCTTTACCCTCCCATGGTTTATCTCTTATACCCCCCCCCCCCCCCCCCCCCACACACACACACACACATCCTCCACCCACCCACCAGAGTACGAGGAGGAGTGGAGCCACTGGTCACCTTGCAGCATCACCTGTGGTCAGGGCACCCAGAAGCGCCTGCGCTCCTGTGGCTACGCGTGCACGGCCACTGAGTCGCGCACGTGCGACCTGGACGGCTGTGCCGGTGAGTGGCGGTGAGCGATTGTGAAGAACTATTTTAAGCAAGCAGACTTCAATTCGCGCCTCAATGTATTCCCCCATACTCAACACAAAAGACATTGGGCCTGTGAAAGATAAATATGTGCTTTTATGTTTGAAGAAGTTCGGCATGTTGGAAAGTCAATGAGTTATGTCTTTAACCCGTTAACTGTTTGGGCACATTAATCCCATATTAATAACGTCATTTCATCTAAATATTTCTGTAGAGATTGTTGAAATATTGGATAGCCATAATATGATACATTAAATGTGTTGGTAATGAGATGTATTAATAATGGATATCGATTTCCAGACAGATATTTTCACGGTTTTCAGTTTTGTCTGATTTGAGTGTCAGCCTGCACTCACAGCAAAGGAACATTCTGATCATTCTATGCAGTGCCCCATTTGAAAATGCTTGCAATTCAAATACAACTCGTCAAAATTGCCTTGAGAATATGTAAAATGTCACTACAGATACGGCAAGTGAAAAACATTTACGCTGCCTAACGTTAAACGGTTGTCATAGTATAACAGAGCTTTCACTTTAGTTCTTTCTATAAGAAGTTTACCACGAGTTTCTATACAGCAGTATCATTAGCTGGGTTTCCATCCAAATGTATCGCAAATATTAATTTCCAGAAAATCGGCAAAAGAAAATGCGAATTGATGCGCGTTTCCATCCTCTACTGTTATTCGAATATTAAGAGTTGGTTCATCAAGATAAGCAGTAGAAGGCGCTAATTTTCCAGTCAGGTGCCATTATACCACTGCAGAAGAACAGGGCTCAACAAGATGACGTAATTAAAAGAGCGCCAATCAAACTTCAAAATGAACAAAACGAAAACTTGGAAACTTGGAAGTTTCTTGTACTATTTCAAGGAACTTTGCAGTCTACTCTTTGGTCCACACATACCTGACATTTTCGTCTGCCGCCATTTTTCGTCTCTCCAGTGGAGCGGAAGCTGGAGTGACATTTAAGTCACGTTATTTCTGTATGTCATCATTTATTTGCATTCATTCCCTGAATTGCACTTTGTCGAATTAACCTTTTATCGATACACCAACTTTTCCACTTATTCGAATTTTCAGCTTTTCCACTTTATTCCCAAATTGAAAATTCGAGTAAAAAGAAGTGGATGGAAACGCACCTATTGTCTAGTATCATGTGCTATAAAGCATGATACTACAGCTCCTGCCAATCGGAATCCTGTTCTGTCACTTACTTTCCCGCCTGTCTCCTCAGAGTGTGATGTGGCTTGGAGGCGGAAACAAACGAGTTGGGATTGCAAGTTTATAGGCTTTTAAATGTTTCACTTGAAAGGGTCTTGTGAGGCATAAATATGACACACACGTTTAAGTAAAATAAATCCATGATGCTCACATTTCTCTGATCTGTCTCTCTCTCTGCAATGCAGATGACATGGATGCTGTGACCTATTCCACTGCCATCCAGACCACCAACAGCACAAATGCAGCCCTTGACACAAGTACGTCAGGGAGTGTTTGAACATGTGTGTTCAGTGGCAATGAAGCTTCTGATTGGCCTACGTCATTTACGTCAGGTTTAACTAGCTATGGCGGTCTCACAGATGAAAATTGTAATGGATATTTGGGATAAAGATGCTGTTGAATTGTTCAATTTGATTTAACAGTGCTAAATATTTTGATGTCAATAACTGTAACAGTTCTGTGGTTAAGTGGTAACTGCCACTGTGTGTGCTAAACCTGCTCACTTGTGTGTGCGTGCGTGCGTGCGTGAGTGAGTGAGTGAGTGAGTGAGAGAGAGAGAGAGAGAGAGATTTACGGCTCTCCTGGCACTCCTTTCTGGCCAGTGGACGCCATCGCTCATTTCACACTGCAAGCAAAACAAAGAATCCAGCGGCAGAGCTGAACATAATATAGTGTCTGACATTCTCCCTCCCATCGCTGTGAAAAACAAATAAAAAGAGCAAAAGGTAGAAGAATTTTTATTTGGCTCCAACTGGAGAGTTGTCATGTTCTTTGGCAAACTGCGTTCATAGTCCGGCAGCCATGGGGTCGGACCTGGTTTTGTCGGTTAAAGTTTTTTTTTGTGCAGAATCTAGTAGACTAGGGGTACCTCTTTAAGATTAGAGAGGGTGCCCGGTGATATCCCTTGAGCAATTCTCAATATTTAGCCTTTCTTGTTCAATGTCCTGAATATAAGGCAAGATACTACAGGTGAATAGGGTAAAGAAATTAACAAGTAGATATCACTATGAAACTTCATGAGTTGATTGCTTACTTGAATATGAAAAAAAAATGTATTACAAGTTTTCTGTAATTTAATGTTATAATATGCAAATTAGGTATGATGTAATTAAATATGCGCTAATATGCATAAAGTTTAAAAAATAAAATCTCAACATTGGATAAAGCCAGTTTCAAAATTATTTTTTCATTGTGTTGACATATTAGATGAAAAGTATTTTACACAGGGAATTATGGATATCTCATTTAGTTATTCAGTAAATCAGAAAATACTGCCATTAGCCTTTAAAAAATCAATTTTCGCCATGATTTTAGGAATAAAATATCATATAAATCAGGCTAAGAATAATATATTAACAAACCCCTCTGTAAAAACCTTCTAAATATGGTTAGGTATAACACTGAAAAGTTTGGTGTATGTAGACGCTTCTGAGGTGGAGATTTTTTTCTCAGAGTGAGAGAGGAAACTCATCCATGGTTGCTAGCATCTCTCACTTGCATGTCTCTTAAGGGCCGTCCAGTCCCAGAATGATAACTATAACGCTAACTATATAAAATATAGTTTTTGTTAATATGAATGACTATGTTCAAACATGATAACGACATGAAGAATGATATCTTTGGGGATCACTGTGCGATTTTGATAATGATAAAAAGCTAACAACCAATCAGAACCCATCACATTTTAGCCATCCCATTCATTAACACAAGGAGAGACTTTGCTTATTGTTGGTCAGTGTGTATGCTTTAATCATTATGATTATAGTTATCATAATAGTTATCGTTCCTGGTGTGAACCGCCCTTTAGCCTACACTGCCCTCTTTTAGCAGATGTCTACAGTGTCTGTACTAGGTTACTGTTCTAGTTTGTATAAATATATTCATTTGTATTCTTTATCGCAGTAGTAGTCTATGCTCAGAGCCTAAACTCATCCCTTGTAGCTCTAACAGATGCAGTTGCCAGATTAATGGTGTGCCTTGCACAATGTTCTGTGCATGTTTTAGGGTAGGATGTTCAAGAACGAGTGAGCCAGAATTGGACAATTATCAGAACTATATCTGAAATACATGAATTAATTAACAATTAACATTAATTGACATAGAAAAGGGTTACATTGGGGGCGCTGTGGTGCAACAGGCTACAGCGCTCGTGCCATGAACGGGTCCGAGTGGCCACGGGGACCCAGGTTCGAGTCCGACCTGCGGTCATTTCCCGATCCCACCCCATCTCTCTCTCCCACTTGCTTCCTGTCACTCTCTTCACTTTCCTATGAATAAAGACAAAAAAGCCCCCAAAAAATACTTTAAAAAAGAAAGAAAAGGGTTACATTTTCCAAATTGTAAAGTACTGTCTGATTAACTATCACACAGAAAACTGTATTTTAGTGCATTTTATTTTAGTTGATTTGCTTTTGATATGAGTACTCAGCTTGAAATTAGAGATATTTTCTATTTTTTTTTTGTGATTTTGATTCTCACTCTGAGAACAAAATCTCCACTTCAGAAGCATCTATATACACCAAACTTTTCAGTGTTATACCTAACCATATTTAGAAAGTTTTTATTGAGAAGTTTATTAATATATTATTCGTAGCTTGATATATAAGACATTTCATTCCTAAAAACATGGCGAATTTCTTTTTTTTTTAAAGGCTATTGACACTATTTTCTGATTTACTTAATAACTAAATGATATATACATAATTCCCTGTGTAAAATATTTTCCATCTAAGATGTTAACAAAATGAAAAAAAAAATGAAACTGGCTTTATCCAATGTTCAGATTTGACTTTTTAAAGTTTATGCAAATCAGCGCATATTTAATTACATCATGCCTAATTTGCATATCCAAACATTAAATTACAGGAAACTTGTAATACATTTATTTTTCATATTGATCTAAGTAATCAACTGGTGAAGTTTCATAGTGATATCTACTTGTTAATTTTTTTACCCTATTCACCTGTAGTATCTTGCCTTATATTCAGGACATTGAACAAGAAAGGCTGAATATTGAGAATTGCTCAAGGGATATCACCGGGCACCCTCTCTAATCTTAAAGAGGTACCCCTTGGCAACAAGAAACAGTAAAAAAAAAAACTTTAACCGACAAAACCAGGTTCACCTAAATTATGGCATTTGGCTGCCGGACTATCACTCAATTCTCTACTTTCTCTGCTATCTCACAGGAGGAATTGTGGATGAAAAAATAACTTTTTTTTCTTTTTAAACTTGATTGTTTTATAAGGGAGATCAAAACCAAGGTAATGTTTTATACGATCTGAAAATAGTTATCCTTATTGTATTCAGAAAGACCCCTGTGGAACAAAAGTTTATTACAACAATCAATTCATTGACGATTTGACTGTTTTCCCCTTAAGACCAACATCATAACTTTTGTATTAAATTCTTCATGTTAAAACATATTTAAGTTAAAAATATTAAATAAATGCCAATATGCCAATTTTAAAAAAGTAGCTAGTTTAAAAAATATATATATTTCCTGACATTCAAATAAAAATGAGCTATGAACAAATAAATACAATTACAATCACGCTTGTCACCTACAGCCAGAAATTAAGCACTTTTTAGTGCAAGTCTACTCTACTATCTAGACAATTGGCCAATGTAGTGTAGTAGTACTGTAGTGGAGTAGTACTCAATGTAAACTGGCCAATGTTTGTATATGTATATATGTGTGTATACATTATTATATATATATATATATATATATATATATATATATATATATATATAGGTGCAACAGGGGGTGGGTGGGGTGTATGACAAATATATTCTGCTGCTGACATCTTCTCCCACAGACGTGGACAGCTGTGAGAAGTGGCTGAGCTGCAAGAACGACTTCCTGAAGAAGTACCTCTACCAGGTGCTGACGGAGCTGCCCAGCTGCCCATGCATCTACCCCTCGGAGGTGGTGTACAGCGCCATCAACATGGTGGACCCGCGGCTCCACAAGACCTACCGCTGGAGGGACGCCAGCGGACCCAAGGAGCGGCTGGACATCTACAAGCCATCAGCCCGTTTCTGCCTCCGCTCCATGCTCTCGTATGAAAGCACCACGCTAGCGGCGCAGCACTGTTGCTATGATGACCAGATGAGGCTGATCACGCGCGGGAAGGGAGCCGGTGCACCAAACCTCATCAGTACTGAGTTCTCGCCAGAGCTCCACCACAAGGTGGACGTGCTGCCCTGGATCCTGTGCAAAGGGGACTGGAGCTTGTTCCACTCAGTGAGGCCACCTAATAACGGGTTGGCTTGTGCCCATAACCCCGGTGAGGAGGTGTACCAGGAGGAACTCCGGGAGGCCAGGGAATACTGAGCTAATGCAGCACCTGGGGAGATTCTTGCTATGGCGTACTATGGCCAACTTGGGTATCGCAGTCTTTCAAATAGATGGACCCTGAGGAAACACAAAGCTCCCTCTCTAAGAAGAGTTATTAGGATTCCTTGAACCCTCCTGAAGTTCCCCACAGGGTTTGAGGGATGTATTGAGTGCTACAAACTGAAGACATGAATGTGCATTCTCTATGGGCAGAACAGACCCATTTTATTTGGGGCATTATGTGTAGTGTGTGATTGTGTCAATAATGTCCTGGTCACGTATTACATTGAGACTGAACAGGAAAACAGTGAGAGGATTGAGGAATATCTGGCCTTGGATGATGAAATGCCTGAAAGCAGTGATGGAAACTGAATCTGAGGTCTGTTTGTCACTTTTACAGTCACCCTTGGACACCATTCTCGTTACACCAAAAACACTATAATCAGGTATGAATACAAGGCTTTAGTTTGAAACCCTGACATATGAAATAGGCTGCATGGATAACTTTGGTTCATCAAAGCCATCAAAACTGTTATTTTTGACAAAATACGTCAGATCACAAGCACATCAATGGAAGAACACGTTCATTAAAGACTTGGGGACGTCTAGATTAAGAAAGATATGTCTTTGTGTGTAAACTGCTTGTTGTGACTGGAATAACACTGACGTTGTGAAACCGTTACCGAAGAATATTAGGAGGGGAGAAAAATGTACTTGTCTTTTTAAACATTTTAGTAAGTTCTTCTCAAATAATATATATATATATATACCTGTGCTGCTGCTATGCTATCATCATGTGCTTAGTCAAGCTTGGTGCTTAGAGTGGTATTGGTTGTAGTTGTGCGTGTATGTCAGTGTGTTTTAGTGTGTGTGTTGAAGTACATTTTTTTTGGGGGGGGGGGGGGGGGGGTGGTTGATTTATTGGTTCAAATAGAGTTTACTCCAAATAAAACTAGTGTTTCACTTACTGTCAAGCTGCTTAAGAAGGAAAGAAGCAGACTGCAGACTGTCTCCATCACCTCTCATGCCCCATTTCTCACCTGGTCGAGTTAATGTTGTTCAATCATGTGACATTCACAAAATAACAAATTCTTTGAGAGAGAGAGAGAGACTCCCGTTGACCCCCGCCCCCCCTCTCTTCTCATGGACAATGGTGAGATAAGTGAGTGTCAGGGGGTTTTCTTTTTTTCTCCCACCTGAATGATTCAAGGTAATCATGGCCTAAATTCATTATTTTTCAATTAATTAAATGTCAGAAATAATTTGCAGCTTGACAGGAAGTGAAACAAGTTTTATTTGGAGAAAACTCTATATTAATTGAAAAATAATGCATATTAGCCATGATAACCTTGAATCATTCAGGTGGGGGAAAAAAAGAAAAACCCTGAAACTCTTAATGTCATTAATAATGTCATTTTTGAATTCTCTCTCTCTCTCTCTCTCTCTCTCTCTCTCTCTCTCTCTCTCTCTCTCTCTCTCTCTCTCTCAGAGAGAGAGATTGAACACCATTGGTGTCCAATGATATCTATCTAGATATATACAAAAATACAAATTATTTCTGACATTTAATTAATTGAAAAATAATGAATTTAGGCCATGATTACCTTGAATCATTCAGGTGGGAGAAAAAAAGAAAAACCCCTGAATCTCTCTCTCTCTCTCTCTATATATATATATATATACAGTATATATATATATATATATATATATATATATATATATATATATATATATATATATATATATATATGGTCACACATAGTCGTTGAATAGTCATGAGTAATTTTGAGTACTTACAATGGGTACACCTCAAATGAACCAACCTCAATTTCCTCATTGTCATCGTCCAAGTCATCTCTAATTATCAATGGCACCTGTGTTTGTCCCCCAGGTAAAAACACTCCGGCCCATCTAAGAATCATAGCCTTAGCAACGGTCCGCAGTATTGAGCAAAAACAAAACATCGTAACATAAAAACAAGACAATTGACACCACATTATGCAGGTAAACTAAGCAACCTACAGATGGACTTGTTTAATTGTTACACCCCAACACTGCGTATCAGGTGTTTACATTGTAATAACTACCGCGCTCCCGCAGGGTCCTTTTAGGGCGGGTCCCACTACCTCAGTTTGGTGAGGGGGGAATTTCCCTGAACTCTGAAAAGAGTCTCCAGCGCTGGTTGACCCCTGGACTTCTGTGGACGAGCGGTAGAGGAGATAACTTCTGATTTAAATGAATAGTACCCCACTTAACTGAGCTGTTGGTCTGCTAATTGTCCCACAAAACACAAACACTTTTACACACACAGTTATAAAACAAATTCACAGAGAAAACAAATCAACAGAAAACACAAAAACAAATAACAAACATAAATACATAGTTGATCTCTCTACATGTGTACTTTCTATGTCCCAACAGATCCTTAAACATTCTAATGATCACAACGCTTTCTTTATTATGTTTTATTCTAACCCCTCTAAGTCTGTTATCCCCATGGACATACTGAGCATGTTGTCCCTTTACCACTTTGTACTGTAAGGCGACCTTGTGTGTCTTGAAAGGCACCTTCAAATAAAATGTATTATTATTATTATTATTATCATTATTATTATTATTATTATTATTATTATTATTATTGTTATTACTATTAATATTATTATCATTATCTTTATCGTCACTACTATTATAGGGTAAACTCCTGCATAACTCTTTATTGCCCCTCTCTCTCTTAGATCTCCTTATCTAAGTACTTCTTGCAGCACTAGTGCTGCCCTGCTTTATTGTTCTCCTCAGGGCCAGGCCCCCTTCTTTCTCTCTGCTCTCTGTCCCTCTCTCTCTTGACCACATTTCACTCTTTCCCTTTTTTCACTTTCTCTAACTTTTCTTACCCCTCATCTCTTCTTCTATCCTTCCATTTTCTTCCCTCTGACTTTCTAAATAAATCCTTCTGTTTTAACAATCACCACTTTCTTTGGAAAGGAGCCCCCCGGCCATGGAGGTCCCCTCCTTCGCTTAAGGTTCTCGTGCAAATGTATGAAAGGAGAATAAAACAGAGAGTTAATGTCTATTTGAACACCTTGCTTCACCATGCTTACTGACAAGTTGACGCTTAAGAATAATCAATCAGCTTTTACACAAAAACACTTTTTATCGCAGTAATGACATCTGTTAACATAGTTACTTATGAATTTAAAAGTCTAGATAATAAAATTCATGATTACGTAATGACCACCAATAAACAGAGGTGGTGCGGTAGGGGAGAGGCAGTCGTCGAGGGAGGGGTAGGGGGAAGGTTGGGTTTTAGTCGGGGCGGGCCCAGTGTTGGTCGGGGTGGGGGTAGGGGTAGGAGTGGTCGGGGAGTCGGGATTGGGGCGGGGGGTGTTAGGAATTGATGGTAGTTCCTGTTCTTGGCCAGTAGGGGGGGGGGTGTCAGGAATTGATGGTAGTTCCTGGTCTTGGCCAGTAGGGGGGGGGTGTCAGGAATTGATGGTAGTTCCTGGGCCGTGTTCCGATATCCGTACTTCCCGTACTTCCCGTACTTAGTATACTTAGTTTGAGTACGTAGGGTGTTCCCCCGTCGGCCCTAGGTCCGGGGGGCTTATGATCGCGCTCGCACCCCCCCCCCCCGTCGGCACTAGGTCCGGGTGGGTTATGATCGCGCTCGCAGCCCCCCCCCCCCGTCAGACATGATAACATAGGGACCCCAAAATTTGATCTCGTATAGGGCCCCCAAACAGCTAGAAACGGCCCTGGACTCCAGGAGACTCTAACTCCGAGTTCAATAACAATATAACTCAAGGAGACTCTAACTCCGAGTTCAATAACAATATAACTCTAGGAGACTCTAACTCCGAGTTCAATAACAATACAACTCAAGGAGACTCTAACTCCGAGTTCCGAGTTCAATAACAATATAACTCAAGGAGACTCTAACTCCGAGTTCAATAACAATATAACTCAAGGAGACTCTAACTCCGAGTTCAATAACAATACAACTCAAGGAGACTCTAACTCCGAGTTCAATAACAATATAACTCAAGGAGACTCTAACTCCGAGTTCAATAATTAATACAATACTGGCCCTTTGCTTCTTCTATATAGTCATACAATGACGACAAAATATCATTTAACTAATTCCCAATCAGAGTTAGCGACTTCATCTTTACGTCGGCTTAACTGTAACGACTATGGACCGGAATAACAGGGCTTTTACAACAACACACGCTAGCCACCTCTGTCACCTAATGTCTCTATATCTAAGTCCTATGCAGATTCAGTCATTTAGACATTAGGTTCTGCTCACCTGGTTTGATGGCGCCTGTGACAGAGATGGCGAGACGTGCGCTACCACGTGGCCCCGCTTTTCCCCGGTCCGTTGCCTCTCCTCTCTGAATCACGTCGGGGTCACCAAGTTGTTGTGGTGTTCTTTGAGGAAGAAGGCCGCCGACACAGGATCGCTTTTAACTCACTTTATTTGTTTTAGGTTTTGGTCTATTATCTATGAAGCAAAAGGAGAGGAATTGTACAATTCACACGTGGAGCGACTCTTAGCTGGATATCTAATAGATACGCTGCCTATAGAGTTTCTGCCCTCTCCTGCTTGTGTGTGCTCG
This sequence comes from Merluccius polli, assembly GCA_030340625.1. Taxonomy (NCBI): domain Eukaryota; kingdom Metazoa; phylum Chordata; class Actinopteri; order Gadiformes; family Merlucciidae; genus Merluccius; species Merluccius polli. The sequence continues at coordinate 363,241 of JAOPHQ010000859.1, read as the reverse complement.
ATAGTACCTTGGCAGGCGTGGCCTCTGACGTGTAATGTGTTTTGATTGGCTGGTGTTGAGCGCCCGCCTCCAGGTGTATTATGTGTGCTGCCATCTGGTGGCCAGGTGCGGTTAATACAGCTTGTATATTTGGTCCTATTCCCTTGTGGCTATGTGAGGATATTACAGCCTGTTGATACATGTGCTGTTATTTATTCGTCACAATGCTGCAGATCAGTATGGACTAAAAGATCTAAAGTTCAGCCCTGCATTAGCTATGAGTAGTGTTCCTCCATGGATTCTTCCTGTTCCTGAAGTAAATATAGATCTACTTGAAGAAAAGAAAGATCATCCAGATCAGCAAAGCTTTGCAATAGTTTGTAAAAAATATTTGAGTTCGTCATATCATGGATACATACAAATATACACAGATGGATCAAAAGATATACAAAATGGCCATTGTGGCATAGGAATATATATTACAGAATTCAACCAAACATATGGATACAGATTGAGCAATTTCTTATCAGTATACTCAGTTGAAATGACTGGAATAATAACTGCTTTGAGATGGATAGAGGAAGTTAAACCCCTTAAGTCAGTCATATGTACTGATTCAATGGCAGTCTAACAAAGCCTTTTATCAGGATATTCAATAAGAGAAGACCTGGTTATAGGAATGAGACACCTGTTAGCACATCTTAGAAATCTTGGAATTGCAGTCCAGTTTTGTTGGGTTCCAGCACATATTGGGATCAAAGGCAATGAAGTAGCTGACAAAATAGCAAAAAAAAGCACTTAATCAAGATCACATAGTAATCTACAGTATATTCCATTGGGGAAAGGGGAAGCTAAAACGATAATTAAAGTGGAAACTATGAAAAGATGGCAGGAAGAATGGGAGGCTGATTTCAATGGTAGACAATGGAGTCATGTTGGGGGGAAAAGAGTCACAGCAGTGGGTGTTAGCAGAAGAGAAGAGGTAGTGTATACAAGACTGAGACTAGGGCACACAGGCCTTAACTCAACACTACAAATATTAGGGAAAAGTGATGGTCAATGTGTTGAATGTAAAGTTAGGGAAGATGTAGATCATGTTTTAAGAGATGTATAAAGTACTGGAGACCAAGACTTGAGTAGAAGTACAAGTACTATATCAAAAAAGTGACTTGAGTAGAAGTAGAAGTGTTCTTTAAAAACCATACTTAAGTGGAAGTACTAAAGTATTCAAAATGTTTTATACTTAAGTATTGCAAGTAGAAGTATATTAAAATGTACTACTCAAGTACTGAAAGTACAAGTACAAGTGTTGTGTTATGTGTAGGCTATATTAACAGGGATGGTCAAAATAGAGAGAGCTAGTTGAAGCGCATATTCTGATTAATTCTGAGTGTTTTCTGATCATTAATTAGTAAGTCATTTAATATTTTGAATGGGTAAAACATTTGATTTTTATGTTTCATTAGGTGTGTTAGTTCAGCTGTCATCACAATCTGATATAGCTAATACTAGAATTGTCTATAGGCCTGTCTCATTTTGTGTAGTTTAACTTATTATTTGGTGGATTTGTCTTATTAATATGTAATTAATAGCACCTTAATATTTGCTGAAAGCCTTTCATGATTCTTGAAATAATAGGTGTAAGTTCAGATATTAACACAGTGTATGAGCCTATTAAAATGACGCCTGTCTCTTTAAGACGGTTAAGCAGGTGAGCACTAATCAAAGCAACTTCGCATAAGAGACTCAGGGCTTTGTGAACAAATACAGACCTGTGTTAGTGTTACACACTTAATATAGGTCTGCTTGAATGGCTTTCTTAATGTTCTTCTTTGTTGTTTGTTTTAAAATAAACACACTGACACATGGAACACGCACCAGCCATGGCTTGCTTGTTACGGAGTAGTTTGTTTGGAAAACCCCCACATTGCCTGTTGCCTTTAATGTTAAATTAATGAATGAGTTCGGCCATTGATATTGGCTATTTGACAATTCAATGTTTATGAAAAGGGAATGCTTATCCTCCCATCGTGCCCAGGCTAATAGCGGAGTTGATATGCCTATGCTTTCCTTTTGCAGAACGAGCTGTCTCTACTGTTTAGTTTGTCTTCTAGGCAACATGCAGTAAGCCTATTTCATTAATACAGGGGTTCTCAACCTTTTTCAGGCTGGGCCCCCCCAAAACTGGTTCATTGCAGTCGGGGCCCCCCCCCCCCCCTGCGCGATCGTAACACTCCTCGGACTTATAGGGGGGTATTATTGAGACAATATTATTTGTGTGTGCGTATCTCAATCTGTGTACCGGTATTCACATTTGTGTGTGCGTAATAAGATTTGTCTGTCTGTATTCACATTTGTGTGTGTGTAAAAAAATCAGTGTGTCTGTATTCACATTTGTGTGTTTGTGATAAGATTTGTGTGTCTGTATTCACATTTGTGTGTTTGTGATAAGATTTGTGTGTCTGTATTCACATTTGTGTGAGTGTAAAAAAAATCTGTGTGTCTGTATTCGTTTTGCAAGTAAAGACAAATCTGCAAATGTGTACAGAGATCTGTAAGTGTACACACATCTGTGAATGTGTAAACAGATCTGTACATGTGTACTGAGATCTGTAAATGTCTGTCATCAGTTATAACTCAGGCGGGAGCTCTGATTGGCCAAAACACAAATCTTATCACAAACACTCAAATGTGAATACAGACACACTGATTTTTTTTGATTTTTTTGGGGGGGGGGGCGCGATTGTAACACTCCGGCCGACGGGGTGGTGGTGCGCGCAATAGTAACACACCGCGGACCTGCCACCGGCGGGGGGGGTGCGCGGTGTGTTACTATTGCGCTCTCAAAAAGGAGGACAAATACGCGTCCGGCTTGACGCTGCGCCGGACGCCGGACAGGGCTTTGAAAAACCGGACAGTCCGGCCTAATATAGGCCGGATAGGCCGCGTATTTGTCCTCCTTTTTGAACCCGCGCCCCCCCGGGAGAGTGTCCGCGCCCCCCCAGCGGGGCGCGCCCCACCGGTTGAGAACCACTGCATTAATACACAGGATCAGATGTTATAATCCCTTGTGCCAAAATCCAAGGAAAACACATATTCAGAGGCCCCTGTCCAAACCAACCTTACAAGCACGCTGGCTACCAAACTACCAACCAAAGGTGAAAAACACGAGACAACGAGCCCAACTGACAGCAGTAAATACAGCAGTAAGCAGAATATCAATGTACCTATCCTATCCTATGGCTATCACAGCCTAAAAACAGCAATGCCACCTTCAACAGACCCAGGCTCCGTTTAAGTGCAAGCTCCAGGTAGTGACAATGCCCCCCTGACCAAACCAACCTTATAAGCATGCTGGCTACTAAGCTACCAACCAAAGGTGAAAAACATGAGACAACTAGCCCAACTAACAGCAGTAAATACAGCAGTATGCAGTAAGCAGAATATCATTGGGGTTATCAAGTGGGCACCCTCTTTCACAGATGTTTCGTTAAGTTAGGCCCACGACACCTCCTGAAGGCTTAACAATGAAACCAGCATCCTGGATTCACCCCCCTCAATGCTGCCACCACATTGCCACATTTAATGCATCTAAACACTCTTTCCTGCATCGTACCCCTAGCCCTACCGCTAACCCTGACCAAACAAACACGTTAGCACAATAGCACACGTTAGCACAGCTGGCTTACCTTAGCTTGCACCCCAGGAAGTATGTTTTCTCCTTAGCCACAGCCATTCACTTGCTCGTTCTGCTGCCACGGACATGTTACTAACCGCCTGCCTCGGACTTCGTCCACAAATACCCAGTTCAGTCAGCAAGCTAATAGCAGATCTAGTCACGAACCCCCGCGCACCGATTTCAATAGGCCTTAGTCGCGTACTCCAGCCTCGCTGTGCTGCCTCTCCAGCCATCTCAGCATACTTCGCTTTCTTAAGCTCATTGGCTACTTCAACTCTGTCTTCCCAAGGAACTGTAAGTTCAATAAAATAAACACTCTTCTCTGAGTCTGACCACAATAGCATATCTGGTCTTAGCCGAGTGCTAACGATGTGTGGAGGCACAACAACCTGCTGAATAAGATCCGCCTTCAATTCCCAGGCTCCTCCATTACTTAGCTGCCCGACTCTATGCCTGCCTCTAAATGGTCTAGCCTTTTCCCCCTGACGCACAAAGTTAATTTGCCTACCCTCTTTACTAGCGGCTGCTGAATTAGCTTCTCTCCGCTTATCATCAACAGCCTCTGCCAAACATTTCAATACCTGGTTATGACGCCACGTATACCGCCCCTGGGAGAGACTTACCTTGCACCCTGATAGGATATGGCGGAGGCTGCACACACGGGAAAATAGTGTGCATGTCTCATCCTCACCAAACCACTGATTTAAGTTCTGGGGAGATGGGAGAACATCATAAGTGACACCTATCATAAATCTGATCCTGCTAGCCTCCATGCTTCATAGATCTCTCGACTTTATCTTCTTCTTCTCCACTCCCTCCCAATTCACCCACTGCCCTTGTTTAGCCTGCAACACTGTCTTAGTACATCTTACAATCTCCTCCTGTCTATGTATTTCCTCCACTACCATTTTCCTCCTTTCTCCTGCAGAAGCCTTACCCCATGAGGGTTTACCTACGTCCCTCCCTAAGCCCATGCTGAACATGGCCCATAATATCCCTATGCCTAAGTGCCGATTGAGCTTGCTGGACCGCTTGTTTTGGTTTCCATTTCCTCCCTGCGTTAACTGTGGGTGCAACCCTCCTCACCACTGGGTCCTTGGACAGAGTAAGAGTCATTTCCAGTCTAACCTCAGCACCATGGCTACCTGCCTTGCACTGCTGGTTTCTCTGGAAGCTAAGCGGTGACTGGTCTGGTCCATCTCTGGATGGGAGACCAGGTGGTGCTGGCAGTGGTGTTGGAGGGCCAGTAGGGGGTGCTCATCCCTCTGGCCTCTGTAAGATCCCCAATGCCCCGGGATGGAGACGGGGACTCTGTCCTGTCTAGAGCACCGTCTTTCGGATGAGACGTTAAACCGAGGTCCTGACTCCCTGTGGTCACTAAAGATCCCGTGGCACTCATCGCAAGAGTAGGGGTGCTAACCCCGGTGTCCCGGCCAAATTCCCAACCCGGCTCTTGTACCAACATGGCCACCTAATCATCCCCTGGTCTCTAATTGGTCAGTTTCATTCCTCACCTCTCCGCTGTGTGCCAGTGTGTGGTGAGCGTTCTGGCGCATACTGGCTGCCGTGCATCACCCAAGTGGGTGCTACACTCTGGTAGCGGATGAGGTGTCATATCTCCCCCCCACACACACACTATGTAAAGCGCTTTGGGTTATTGAAAGGCGCTATATAAATGCAATGGATTATTATTATTATTAGTATTATAACCTTAGCACATTTAAATTCTTCTGTCAGATTAGATATGGGCAACTCTACAATGCCCTTCCCATACAAGGCTACGGCTTAGGCAGCGTGGGACTCCGAGCCACTTTCTGACAAAAGAGTTGATCATTTTTTCCATCCTTTCTACCTTTGACAGAGGAACGTCATACACTGTCAATGGCCACATTAGCCGGGGCAATAGACCAAACTGCAGACACCACAACTTAAGCTTACCTGGCAGCCCTGACTTGTCTATCTTTGCAATACCTGGTCTAGTTTCCTGTCTCAATCCTTCAACCTGTGCCTTATCACTAAGGCTTGCATCATACCACCTTCCCAGACTCTTCACTGGCTTCTCCAGAACTGTAGGCATCACCTCTTCATTTATAGCAAACTTCTTATCTACTACCTTCCCTTTAATGATTGAGAGACTCCTAGACTTACTTGGCTTCACCTTAATTCTAGCCCATTGCAGATTGCTATTTAACTTATCCAGCAACCTGCTGGTGCACGGAGCGGTTGACGTCATGGTTGTCATGTCGTCCATAAAAGCCCTAATTGGGGGGAGGCGTGGCCCTCCCTGCAACTTCTCCCCACCCACTACCCACTTAGAGGCCCTGATAATGACCTCCATCGCCATTGTGAAGGCGAATGGGGAGATTGTACATCCCGCCATAATTCCTATCTCGAGCTGTTGCCACCCTGTGGTGTACTCTGCCGTATTAAAACAAAGTTGAATATCCAGAGAATAAGCTTTAACTAGGCTTTTAATGCTACCTGGGATTCTAAAGTAATCAAAGGCCTCCCATAACAGACTATGTGGTACTGACCTGAAGGCATTAGCCAAATCCAAAAATACAACATGCAGGTCTCTCCTCTCGCGCTTTGCTAACTGAATTTGGTGCCAAATCATACTGGTATGCTCTAAGCATCCGGAGAAACCAGGGATTCCAGCTTTCTGAACCGTGGTATCAATTAGTCTATTCTTTTCAAGATAACTTGTCAATCTCCGAACCACAACACTGAAGAAGACCTTCCCTTCAACATTCAGTAGACTAATTGGTCTAAACTGATTAATCTCAACTGAGTCCCTCTCTTTGGGAATAAATATTCCCCCAGCCCTACGCCACGCCTTGGGAATACTCTGCTTTTTCCAAACTATTCTCCTTAGCTTCCATAGGAATCTTAAAACATCCGGCGCACTCTTATATAATCGGTAGGGCACTCCATTGGGTCCCGGGGCTGAAGAGGCCTTTGCACGTTTTATTACTTCTTGTACCTCTTTCCACCTTGGTGGGCTATCGTCACACTGACTACTTAATTCACCAATAGGTGGGATATCTGCGGGAAGCACCATCTCTCTGAACCTCTCCCTATCTTTGTGCACTCCCTCCAAGTACTCCTCAAGCTTCTGCTTAGGTTCCATAAGACTACCACTCTTCTGCCTATCAAATAATGACTTAACAAATTTAAATGGATCTTTATAAAATGCTACTCTAGCTCGCGATTTCTTCTTCCTATTTTTTCTGCTCTTCTTAGCACTGCCAACCGCTCCATCACATCTGCCTGTAGACAATCAATACCTTCCTTCTCGTAATCTGTAGCTTTTCTCCACTGCTTCTTAAGCTGCCTCCTCTCCTGGATGAGTCTATCTATCTCTTGCTGGCGCCCAGACTTGACTACCTCATGTTGCCGTTTCGTCCTTTTCTCAACAATCCCAAATCTTTCTTTACCGTAGCTGTAGATAATGTCCCCCATTTTCTCTAATTTGCTTTCAGCCGTCCCTTTAAGCCGTCCCAGAATGCTAACCAGATCGCTATTAACATCTTCCCAAGTCCTACCTTCTGCTGCGCCTGGCCACCTGACCCCAGGCCTATGGCCACTCATCTTCTCCCTCTTTGGTTGGCTGGCCTCCCTTTCTGCCTCAGTGCTTGACTCTACCCCCACAACATCAGGGGTGCTGATGTCCTGCGAACTGTGGGTTACTTCCTGTCACTGGACTTCAACCGACTGACTTAATACACTTCTTAAGAAGTAGCTATCAATGCGGGTTCCCTGTGTTCCCTCTACCAAGCACTTCATTCTACCTTGATGGATTCTTAGGCCCTTCATAGTAGTAACTTTCTGCCAGCCACACACACACCTGCAGCTTCTTCTCAGTTCTCAGCATCTAAACACTCTCTTTCCTGTATCGTACCCCTAGCCCTACCGCTAACCCTGACCAAACAATGATTGATGATTGAACAATGATGATTTCAGACAGTGAAACATCTGCCAGAAAGCATCATGAGATGAGATGTTCGTTTTTTTTCAATAATGCGTGAATGCGTGAATTCGAGTTTGTGCGCTCTTGATTACGAGGAGCGCAATTGGGTTTTAAACGAGGATGCAGACCCGCAGGAAGAAGTTACGGACGCCAGCATTATGTGATTAACTCTCATTTAATAGGCCTACTATATTCTACAATTTTTAAAAACGTGGACGTCACGTCAGTATAACCAGTATAGTAAAAGTATTAAACTCATCACAAATAGGCCTATGTAGTGAAGTAAAAGTGGAAGTAGGAGAAAAAAATAATACTCAAGTAAAGTACAGATACCGCATTTTAGTACTTAAGTACAGTAGTGAAGTAGTTCTACTTCGTTACTATACATCTCTGTGTTTTATATAATTGTACAAAGTATAATGATTTCAGACAGGAATGGCTTGAAATCAAGAATCAGGAATCCATAACATACTAGAGGAACAAGGTATGCAGAGAGATAGAATTAAAGCTCTTATAATTTACCTAAATGATACAGAATTAATTACAATAATTTAATTAGGTTTTTTTTTTTTAGTTTAGTTTGTTTGTTTATTTGCTTTGGTTTTGTTTATTTGCTTTATTTTATTTACATTTCAAAATGAAAAAGCGATATAGTCTGGCCAGTCCCTTTACACACTCCTGTACAGTAGGTGGCGGTATACACACAGAATGCTGTATTCTGCCAATAAATAGAAGAAGAAGAAGAAGAAGAAGAAGAAGGAGGAGGAGGAGGAGGATGCTTCGTCGGAGATCAACTCAGCCATACTGAAAGCGAAGATGGCGGTGGTGGTGCGGAGCTTGCAAGATCAGCTCGAAAAGGCCAAGGAGAGCCTAAAACATGTGGATGATAACATCCGAAAACTTACTGGACGCGATCCTAATGAATCAAGGTAACACGACACCCATGCATCACGAATATCTACCCGGACTATTCGGTTGACTGCCAACATGGAATGCTAAGTAATGCTAATGTTAGCCATGCTCCACTAGCATTGATCGTAAACCGGGTTTCATTGAACATGATGATTCTTTTATTTTGTAAACGAAATCGTGTACAATATGTGATTGCCGTGATCCAACCTGATGTATAGTTTCGCTTAATGACTTCAGTAGCTGATTAATTAGCTACTGTAGGACACGATGGCAAACTAGACCATTGGCCTATAGTAATATCCCTGTTTGAATACGCAAGTATTGGACACACCGTTTTGCAAGTTGTTAATTATGATCTATACGTGCTAAGTATATGTTTGTGTAATTTGTTTACATAGTGACTGTACATTGGACGCTGATTTGAAAGCGAAAATACAATTTATTTACAGACCGGGCCAACTCCGACGGCTCACTGGCCCTATGGCAGGCCCAGGTGGAGGTAGAGGCAGAGGAAACAACTTGCTCAGGTAAAACCATAATACAGTAACTAATATTTTTGGCAGGCATAATCTACATCCAGCAAAATGTATTTACGTGTTTCGATTGATGTTTATGGATTCGTGTTTCTTCCTAGGCGTGGTGTCTCGGACATGGGAAGTGGTGGCCCGCCTGCGAAGCAGCGGGACATTGAAGGGGCCCTGCTAAGGTATCTTTTTTCAATTGAATTGTGCATTAATCACAGCAGTGATTTATGACTTGCATGGAGCAAAATGGGAAATCAAAACGGTTAGCACTTTATAAATGTTTAGATTACAGATAGACCGCTATGTTTTTTTCAGGGCTGATATCGATTATTAGTAGTCAAGGAGGCCGATAACCGATATTTGGAGCCGATATTCATTTACAGAAAAAGGGAAAATATTGGCGTCAAAATTTTTAATAATACAAACTCCAACACTTGGACTCCAACACTCATTTAAATGCCTTTAAGCATATGTTTAATAAACAGCTTATCGGATTTGCAACATTACAACACAATTTAAACAAATAAATAGCTGCCTAAAATGTTACTCTCACACACACTAGGGCTGAACGATATGGACACAATTTCATATCTCGATATTCATGCCAGATATCTCGATATCGATACGATATATGAATATGGGTTTGGTGAAAACCAATCGTTTTTCAGAAAAATAAAAACATAATGCAAAAGAATGTGGAAAGTGCAGTTTTATTTATAAAAACTCACTGCCAGTCATGAGCCGTTATTTTTCTATAGGCTATATTAAAATTCCCGTTGGTAGAAAATATAAAATGCAGCATGTTTTTATCAATGAAATCTTTATTCCAACAATAATGTATAGGCCAACAATAATACAAGACAGTTAACTTGAAGACCTACAACTGTTTAACAGTTTTAAAATAATAAATAGGCCTACAGGCATTATAGGTTAACTTATAGGACTATGCGGCGCTCGTAAAAGCCGAACAATGCGCCTACATGCGCTCTTAAAGGTTTGGAAACGATTCAACAAGACTAAATCTGTATTCCAATTACAATAAGTAGCCTACTTATCGGCCAACAATAATCAAACAAGGCAGTAAAAGTGGGCATTGAACTGTATAACTGTTTTGAAAAAAAAGGGGAAAAAGGCCGACGTGCCCATACAATATGCAGCCGGCGCTCGGAAAAGGCTCGCAACAAAAAGATGAGCCACACATTTAGAAACAATTGCATGAACTATCTAAAAGCAATACCTTAGTCAGAAAACATATATGAGGCTGAACATTTTGCTAAAATGTCAGTTAGGCTATGGAAATATTGAAAATGTTGGAGCGGCTGGCTTTGACCACGCGAAACCGAGAGACGGCTGTCTTGACCGCAGTACGCGATCGGTCATTAATCAATAATCGTATTTACCCGTATAACTGCACACAACTTTATTTAAAAGCAATCAAATGGAACACATGTTTGTATTCTGGTGTCCGGCTCCTCCGGCGGAGCGGTTCATGTTAGGAGTCCGGGAGGGTTCACCTTCACGGCGTAGTTACGAGGGATGTGCGACTATCGTTTTAAAAAATACTAAAGTGTTTTTTAAAGTTAGAAAGATATTAGATATTCAACCGATATTCACGCTCCGAATTACAGCGATCAGACACGGGGAAATAAAGCCGCGATCACCGGGCACCGCTTCAAGACTCACAGCAACACAACGTCCTTTTGATCGATCCGGGGGGGGACTCCGGGTCCTGGGAGGGTGACCCGGGTCCACCGTGGAGACGGCGCAAAAGATTGAGTTTGACTGGGTTGTGGTGTCCGTCCCCGCTGGGGGGTGGGGGTGGTAGTGGTCGTTGTGGTAGTCGGAACCGGCGAGGGAGGACGGTTCCGCACTCGCCGGTTCCGAGCGCGAGCGCCGCCGCCGATAATGCCCATCCCTAGTTTGTTGTGACTGCCAGAGCTGTACATGCAGGGCGATATATCGTTGCTTTTTCGATATTAATATCGTGAATGTTCATATCGAGATATCGATACGATAACGATATATCGTTCAGCCCTAACACACACACACACACACACACACACACACACACACACACACACACACACACACACACACACACACACACACACACACACACACACACACACACACACACACAAAATTCTTACTTTTATCACTGACTATTTCCCTATCAATATTATCAGCAACCTTGTTTCAAGTGATTAAACCGTTTAAAAACACTAAATAGCCTACAGCATCTTCACTTTAATAATCAGTGTTTATCATAGGAACAGACAGCTGCTGCTAACGTATTGGGCCTCACAGTATCGTTAGTAGTCGTGAGTTGTAGAGTTTCACTACAGTCTGCTGAGCATCTAGAGCCAGAGAAGGAGAAAGCGGACCGTTATCTAAAAGCTAATCAGCCTTCACCTGCCTAATTTATACTCCTGTGTAAAGTGCTCTACGTCGGTTACAGAGAGCCCCCTACGTCGCCGGAGAACCTCTCCGTCGTCTCCGGCTGCATGAAATATTTTTTAAGTGTCCGTCACTCCGTCAAGGGACAACGGAGACGGCAAGCGCTGCGATTGGTCCTCTAAAAACGCCACCACCCGCTTCACAAAGACAATCGGTGACATGTAAAGGAAAGTGGCTGACGAGGACCAGGATGACGCGATGCACGACATATACACTATGCTCTATGGACGCATAAAGCTCCAGAATGCCAACCCGACCTACTTGAACCTATAACTTAAAAGAGACAGTGGCAAATTGCACTACATGATTGTTAATAGTTTGTTTTTAGCAATTACGTTTTTACTTTTAAAGCATTATTGCATTGCATATCCGGCACCACGACGGAGAACTATGAGGGCTCGAGGGGTCTCCGTGATTACGCAGTTGGATAGCGCATTACGCAGTTGTAGAATTGAGTTTATTAGGTTTTTACTCTCACTCACACACAGACTTCTACTTTCACAGACTATTTCCATATCGATATTATCAGCAACCTTGTTTTGAGTGATTAACAGGCACGCCTGGACGGACTGTGAGCGAGCAGAGCTGCCGCTTATGTTTATATAACGTTAATGGGCTCACAGTAATGTTACTAGTAGGACTGGGATGATTATTACAATTTTGGGAGAGTCTGTTGCCTTAACTTACATCAAAACCAAGCCCCCAGGAACAGCGCCGGGCTTTGAATGGTGACAAAACTTTTTCTCCTCTCCGCCGTGTGTGTGTGAGCACTGTGCATGCACAGCTTTCACTGCTGATTGGCTGTTACCCGTGTCGTGGCTCTGCATGTAACCAGAGCATGTAACCAATCAGATGGTGCTGTGGGTGCTGGAGACAGCGTAGTGACAGCAGACAGAGAGGCGCAGCTGCATCAGAGCCAAAATAACCCTTTTTTAAATTAATCTCTTATTGGCTGTCGGCTCAAAAAAAAGGCAGATGCCGATATGCGTCAAAATGCCGAATATCGGCGCCGATAATCGGTCGATCCCTAGTTTAGATGCTATATTTAGCAACTAATATTAAGTCGTATTATCGGTCACTTGCATCTACAACCATGTCTTCAACCGTGTGGTGTTTTTCTACCTTGATAAATATGCATAACATGACCTTTGTGACAAGCCCAAGCTGTTAGTTATTTGTTCACAGGAAGCACTACGTTTTCTAGCTAGCGTACTAGATGGTGATTATACCCCACTCAGAATTTTTGTCAGTCGACTCGGATTAGGCTGTTCAATACGAAGATTTGACTTTTCGTTTGTTTTTTCATATATCCTATGTGGCAATCAGAAAATCCATTGGCATGGGTTTCAGTGATGATTTCGACTAGCCTAGAACTCTAGACACCCCCTAGCGGCAGCAAATTTATTTGGCAGCTAGGTAGGTCTAGCACGGCTCCGTCGGCTTTCTGGTGCACTCACCGGCCACTTTATTAGGTACACCTGTCCAACTGCTCGTTAACGCAAATTTCTAATCAGCCAATCGCATGGCAGCAACTCAATGCATTTAGGCATGTAGACATGGTCAGGACGATCTGCTGCAGTTCAAACCGAGCATCAGAATGGGGAAGAAAGGTGATTTAAGTGACTTTGAACGTGGCATGGTTGTTGGTGCCAGACGGGCTGGTCTGAGTATTTCAGAGACTGCTGATCTACTGGGATTTTCACGCACAACCATCTCTAGGGTTTACAGAGAATGGTCCGAAAAAGAGAAAATATCCAGTGAGCGGCAGTTCTGTGGGCGCAAATGCCTTGTTGATGCTAGAGGTCAGAGGAGAATGGCCAGACTGGTTCGAGCTGATAGAAAGGCAACTGTAACTCAAATAACCACTCGTTACAACAGAGGTATGCAGAAGAGCATCTCTGAACGCACAACACGTCGAACCTTGAGGCGGATGGGCTACAGCAGCAGAAGACCACACCGGGTGCCACTCCTGTCAGCTAAGAACAGGAAACTGAGGCTACAATTCGCACAGGCTCACCAAACTTGGACAATCGAAGATTGGAAAAACGTTGCCTGGTCTGATGAGTCTAGATTTCTGCTGCGACATTCGGATGGTAGGGTCAGAATTTGGCGTCAACAACATGAAAGCATGGATCCACCCTGCCTTGTATCAACGGTTCAGGCTGGTGGTGGTGGTGTAATGGTGTGGGGGATATTTTCCTGGCACACTTTGGGCTTATTAGTACCAATTGAGTGTATATAGAGCACATCCATATAATGGGAAAGCTATGCGTCCCCCTTCTCTTTTGTTCCCCCTAAATATAGATTAGCCCAAACATAACATGAATGAAAGCACACAGTAACACAAGATCCGGGCCACTTACTTCCCCCTCCTTTTAAACATGTTATCCCAAACATAACGTGGGTGAAAGCACAGTACCTTAAAATCCAGGGCATGTCAGAATGATTGCAAAGACAGTTACACATACACAGTAGAGTATGCGTTATTTACCGTCCGTCTCCCGGCCATATAGTGAAGGCGAACGCTGCCGCATTATTACTCTTTACCAACCCTCTGATCGTAGAACCTCTGAGCTTCATCAGGTGAGTCGAAGGTGAGCACGTCGTCCCCGTGTGTCACGCGCAGCCTGGCGGGGTAGATCAGGTGGAACCGGACGTTCTTCTGGTAAAGGGCTTGTTTTATCCCGTTAAATGCAGCTCGCTTTTTAGCGAGAGCTGCGCTGTGATCTTGAAACATCCTTATGACAGTTCCTCTATACCGTAGCTCGTGATTCCTTGCCCAGCGCAACGCAGCCTCCTTCTGCTGGAATCTGGAGAAACAAACCAGGAATGTGCGCGGGCGTTTTCCTTGTCCAGATCTGAAGGTCGGGGACTGGTGGGCTCTCTCCAGTTCGGGCGGCGCAGTGAACACATCGGGACCCATCACCTGCATCAGCAGCTCCGACATGAATTTAACCGGGTCCTTGCCGTCCTCGCTGCCTTCTGGTATGTGCAATATACGGAGATTGGCTCTCCGCGATCGGTTTTCTAGGTCATCGAGCCGAGTCAAGAGAGATTGGTTTTGGGTTTGGAGCGTCTTAATGGTAGACTCCGCAGCGCATACACGTTCAAAGTTATCACCGGACACAGACTCCACTGAAGTGAGGCGCTGTTGGAATGTGTTCACTGTTGTTTGGAGTGAGTCCAGCGAGGCTTGTAATGGCTTTGTAGATTCTTGAATCAGAAGAGAGACGTCATCCCTTAGTGTGGTTCTCTGCTTCGCAAATTCTGCAGCCAGTTGATCCATAGAAATGACAGCGGCATCCATGGTTGCTCCGGGTCCTGAAGTTTTTGTCGCCGTCGGAGGGCTGTTGGCTGAGAACGGTGCTAGCTTACTTGCGGCGCTAGTAGCAGCACGTGTAGCGGGGGTTTGCGCACAACAACCTGATTTAGCGAGCTTGGAATTGCTCATTTTAAATGCAAGCACTTGATTAAACCCACTACTGACAGTGTGCCAAAAACACTGAAAATAAAGCTTGGTAAAAAAACGAATATAGCAAAAAGTAGACTGGGAGCCTTCTCTCGTGCGTCCGCTCACCCCATTTACAACCGGAAGTCCCTCATATGCATTATTGAAAAAACGGCCCGCATCAACTTTTGTCTTCATTTCTTCATTTCTAGATCAGTGACAGCATGGCTATCTCTTTGTCATCCTTTTTTGGAAGAAGCTCAGTTTTCTCTGTGCATCTGTTTTTCACCTTCCATTTGCGCTGGGCCCTTCACACTTTGAGACACACTCTCGGCCAGATGCGCCACCGTTTCATATACCTCGTCGCGTTCATTATCCTCCAAGGTGGATCTAGAACTCTGGCGTGTGTGGCCCGCGCTACATACATACATGCATACATACTGCTTTGAACAAGTCTCCCTTTCAGCTCCCATTTCAAATTCTCCTGGGAGGTTGCCCTTCAGTGCTTTAGTGGCTGCACATCCACCCGCACTTGCAGGTGGCGAGTCTTCATATTGATGATCATAGACGGAGTGGCAGACAACAAAGCATTTATGTCCTGTGACAGTTACTCTGTCAGTGACCATGGGCTTCAGAACAGAAACGATGTCCTCTGCAATTCTTGCCTGGGCTGTTGAGTCTAAATCTTGGTCAGCCCTCTTGTTGGTACCAGGGTCCTACAGCATTGCAGTAACTGGCAATCTCTGTTCCACAAGATGTTCAAACATGTCAGGGTTTCCCACAAAGAAAAGTTTAGTGGAGGGGGAAGTGCTCCCGAGAAAGAAGCAAGAAAAGCGTAGGGCTGTACCGAACATTTTAAATAGTGGAATCATCATTCTGAGTTGACTCAAATTCTGTCAAACAGTTGTGGGTCTTAAAAATATAAATCACGTGCATTAAAATAACCAAATAGAACAAGATAGACGCTGCTGTAGGTAAAATTTGAGTTGTAAAGAGAGCAGAAGAGGGCAAGATTCTGAAAATAAATGCCACAAAAACACTCTTTCTCTGCCATTGAGAAGCAAAATTGTCTCATACAATACACTTTAATGGATTTAATGACTTCAGCACTTTTTTTAAGACCAGGCCGTAGCTGCTATGGTGCTACTGATGGCTCCTCTTTGAGGCAGGGTTCCAGACTCTGACCAAAATACTTTCCTACATCTATGCAATCTAATTTCTAAATTACGATGATTCACACGCTCCTATTCCCCAGTGCATTCACGTCCCAATGCATTTCCCAGTCAGGAAATCAAGCACACTTACACAATGTAATATAAAACATGCTGTTAATTTAACACTTGCGTCATACAACTCCATTAGTTCTCTCATATCTCTTCCTCACTCACAGCGCTCACTGCTGCTGTCCTCCCCATTCCCAGAGTTCCTGTTGCTAAAGTAAGTTAAACGGAGTCTCGCCTATTTTTCACGCAACATGTGCGCGTGTCGCCGCAAAAAAAGTTTCAATTTCTATCTGTAGAATATCTGACGGACATGAATAAAATATAATTACTTAAAACTAGTGGTGGGCATAGATTACTTTTCTTAATCTAGGTTAATCTCACTGTAATCTTGGAATTAATCTAGATTAAAATGGCTCATTTGAATTCTGCCGAAGGCATTCATAATGTGTGCTACCTAAATAATGACTAAAAGTTAGTCTTTGAGACGGGTTTCTCAAGCCAGGTGGCTCATTAGACCAGGGGCTCATCTCCTGTTTCCAAAATGTATCACAAACTGCTTGAGAAAGCTGTTCTACTATGATAATTGGTGATGAAAATAAATAATGTTCAATAAGATGTACTTGTGTTTACTGTTTATTCAGTTAAACATGAATTTTGAACTGTAGGCCTACATAAGAGGTCATGATGAACTGTTTACAGTCGGTAGCTTTGTGTCAATCAGTCCAAGCTCTATTTGTCCTTCTTCCACCAGTCACTCAGGCAGACCAGCTTGTTCACATTTTCTGCTGACAAACTAGATCTCCTCTTCTGCACAATATGGCCTACTAAAGAAAAAAGTCTCTCGCATGGGACAGTTGTGGCAGGAGTCCCCAAGTATTTACGGGCAATGTGGGCCATCTTACCATAGACAGCAGTGTGCTCTGACCACCACTTCAGTGGACAAAGTCCACCGGGGATGTAAGCGCTGCGGAACGGCTGCGCCGCAGTCACCGCTGCTGATCGCTGCCACTCTAATCAATGAAACCATCCCCACCGGGCGCGCCGCGGAACGTCTCAGCAGCGCCGCGCCGCAGCGCTATCATTCCGTAGCACTTCTATATTTTTGACGCAAGCCGTTGCTGAACCGCGTCAATTTCAACAGAGCAGATCGACCGGGCAGGAAGTGAAATAGTAAAAGCCATAGAGCATCCGGTCAATTTTCAAAATAAAAACACCCTCCCGATCGAACACGGCCACAAATCGTTGTCGTTTATAACTGACTTTGTCTATAGGCTACAGCACAACACATTAGGACATAACAATAAACAACACTAAATACAATTAAACCAGACAAAAAAGGAAACATTTACTATATAGCCTACCAACTCATGGTAGAAGCACAAACATCTAGGAAAAAATACCAAATCAACTTCTGACAGACAAAGCAACTGCAAGTCAACTTCGGAAAGGCAAAGTAACCTTTTACTTGTTTGTTCTATTTTGACATCCACAAATTATCGCGTGGTCTCCTGATTTTCGCGTGGTCTTGTAGTTCTCACGTGATCCTGCGAATCCAGCCGCCTCGCAGCGCTACGCTGCGCGCCCGGTGGGGATTGGCGGTGGGCAGAGGACGCAGCCGTTCCGCAATGCTTACGTCCCCTATACCGGTGGAAATCCGGTATAGACCCAGCTCCCAACCCAACTTTGAGAATAGATTAACGGCGATATTGTTTTTATCGCCCGATAAGAGTCTCGCGTTAACGCTGATAACGGCACACCACTACTTAAAACACTTTGTGTCCGTTTCAAATGAAGCGCTCTGTCAAGTTTTTATTATTGTTAATAATTTTTTTTAAGCTTAAACTTTTCCTGAAAATAAATATAAATGAAATGTATAATGAAATCAAACATTGTATTTAAGGACAATAACTCAATGTAGAAAGATGGGGCTGGCAGGCAGAGCCACACAGCAGCACCGCAGGCAGTGTTCACACTGCTCCCGCAGGCAGTGTCCCAGGCGTAGTGCATGCATGTAAATGTATGCAATAAATGTTTTTATTGAAAAAATAAGAATCAATGAGAGAATGGTGAGAATAGTGATAGCGGTAGTGATGGTGTGAGGCGGCCGCCATGTTGATCTGGTTTAAAAATCGATTCATATTTTAGCAAGAATCGTTCCGCCATGGTGTGTGTGTAGCTGCGATGATGAAACGTGCGAAACAATTAGTGTTGCACCGATACCGATACTAGTATCGGGAGGGGCCCCGATACCGCACTAAAATGCTGCCATCGGTATCGACGAGTACGAACAAATAATGCGCCGATGCCATTTACAGATACTAATATGAAACTTGGAACGCAGCGCCTTGTGTCTTTCTGTGCGTTCACACCGAAAGCGCACAAAGAGGAATCCACCTTGTCCACTCCACCTAAGTCGCTTTTGTCGCTTTTGTCCCCCTTCAGAATGTTCGTTCTTGCTTTTTTTTTAATTTAAAAGGCCAGCGCGCCACACGCGCTAAACACCACCTAAACAACACAACTACTGCTGTAGCACAGCCCATTTACCGACATCGTTGATCACGGAAAGTTACTTGATAAAGTCATTAAAAACAGAATTACTCCGATTGGCTGGAGGGTGGAGGTTAAAAAGTGTTTATTTACACCATCTTTGATTTACACCTAGGAAAGACGTTGACGCTATGAAGACGCTATGGCCACGTTGCTTGGCAACGCCTGCATACGGGAGATATTAAATAGTCTGCTCGACTTGTAAAAATAAAAAAACCCTCACGATTTCAACTCTAAAACACATTAAAGTATTATTAATTGATTACATATTTCATTCTTTCGTAAGTGACCATGGTACTTCGCGGAAGCAACCCTCCGCTTCGCGTCGGACGGTTCACGCCTCCGCGTCGTCCATTCATTTCTGTTAATGGACACCTCGTCGGGTTACTCCCCAATCATATTTACGGAAATGATCATCCCAAATAAACACCGATTTTGCCAAATGTAATGTTGTCAAATCATAGAGGACATCATAGAGGACATCAGAGACATTCTCTCCCTTCACTCACTGCACTCACTGCAGTTATTTTTGCCACTGCTCGTTTTAGTTTTTTCAATGTGGATTTTGGAGTTGTAACTTGTTGCCATAGGACACCTTTTATTTATTTTACCCTGGCTGCACTTAGAGGAGTGCACATCAGCCTAGACCTTACAGGAGGAAGTAATTTCTTATTGCAATTCTGATTTGTTCTTACCTCAGATAGGCCTTAATGCCATGCACTCTCTACCTCATATGTATATTATTTCTTATTTTAATTTAATTTAACTTCTTGTTGCACTACGATTTACATGTTGTAATTACATGGATATTGCACTATTTTGGCATATTCAATTATTGTCACCCATAACAGGTAGGCAATAAAAAAGTTCTTCTGGATTTACTGTGTATTCCTGACCAAGCCATAATAGCAATGATTTTACATCCAAGTGAGTATGCAGTTCTTTAGTATTAGAAGAAAAAAAGCTTGTGTATATATATATATATATATATATATATATATATATATATATATATATATATTTTTTTTTTTTTTTTTCTCTCCAAACGGCATGGTATCGGTATCGGCCGATACTGCACAGCCGGGTATCGGTATCGGAGGCAAAAAATGGTATCGGTGCAACACTAGAAACAATCCATTCATTTAGCTGTTATAGTGTTCCAAAAATGAAGCGGTCTATAGCTGATTATTTTAAAAAACAAATTGAGGTGAGAAGAGGATGGTGGGAGAGCCAACGAGAGGTTCCGACTCGGATACAAGTGATGATGAGAGTGCAGGCTGCAGGGAGAGTACAGGTGCAGACAGGGAGATTCAAGATTTTCAAGATTTTTTTATTAGCCATTTGTGACAGACCACAGTCCAGACACATTGGAATTCTTGTGCAGGGCTCTCTTGTGGTCAACAGAAAAGACGTAAAGAGACTTAAAAAAGAGAACATAGAAAGCAAGATACAAGATAAAAAGAGGTAACAAGACAGATAAGGAGACTATACATATATAACATTAGCAGGTAAGGTATTATGAACAATATAAAAAAAATATCAATGTATATGTTAATGTATATCTAAAAATGTACAAAGTGTGGATGCGCTGTACAGAAGGTGGTGGTGTGCAGAGTAATAAATATCAATAAATATTAATAAATAGACAGGGTTGGGGGGGGGGGTCACATATTGCACAGGTACAGTGAGGTAATGTACATGTATTGTTATTTAGCATTTTGTTTAGCCATCAGTCTGACTGTGGCGGGGAAAAAGCTATTGAAGAAGCGAGTTGTATGTGCGATGATACTGTCCGCTCTGCTACGTCTCAGGTTGTATGTGCAGCGTTTGTGTCTGAGCAGAGAGTGAGCTGGGTGGAGTGAGTCTCTGATGATTCCCTCTGCTCTTCTCCGACAGCGCTACACATACATGGAGTCCATGGTAGGGAGTTTTGTCCCTATAATCCTCTCTGCAGTCTTTGACTCTTTGCAGAGCCTTCCTCTCTGTCTGGGTGGTGTTTCCGTACCAGACAGTGATGCCCGCAGTGAGGATGCGCTCCATCAGTCCTCTGTAGGCCTGGGTGAGAGGGCGATGGATCAGTCCAGCTTTCCTGAGCAGCCTAATGAAGTAAAGCCTTTGCTGGGCTTTTTTTTTGCTGTGGTGTTTAGAGTCCAGCGCAGGTCAGATGTAACCTGCAGTCCCAGGAATCTGTAGCTGTCAGCCCTCTTCACCTCAGTCCCTCTGATGAAAAGAGGCTGTAGAGGGGGAGGATTCTTCCTGAAGTCCAGAGTTACCGTATTGGTCCGAATATAAGACAGCCTTTTTTCCCCTCGAAATAGGTCAAAAAAAGTCGGGTCGTCTTATATTCGGGGTCTAGTATTCAGAGCGCAGCTTCTCTTCTTCGCCTCTCCCTTTAAATGTCAATACACATTCGCGGCCCTAGATGGCGCCAAAAATTGGTTCTGGGAAGAAGTCCTTAACAACCAGCGTCCTTAACAACCAGCCCGTTACCGATGTTTAAAGAGCTGTCATCCAGCTTAAGGCCCTGGAAATCGCCAGAGAGCTCAACATCACTGGATTTAAAGCCAGCCTCGGCTGGTGTAGTAGGATGATGCGGCGTAATGGACTGGCACTGAGCCGGAGAACGAGTTTGGCCCAACACCTGCCGTCAGACTTCGGAGAGAAGCTGCTTTCGTTTCAGCGCTTTGTCATTAATCTGAGGAAGAAGCACTCCTACCCGCTGGATCAGATCGGCAATGCTGATCAGACACCCGTTTATTTCGACATGCCAACATCGGTGACGGTAAATAGAAAGGGAGAAAAGTCCGTGTTAGTTAAATCAACGGGCAACGAGAAGAGCCGCGTCACTGTCATGTTGACATGTCTCGCTGATGGCAGCAAACTCCCCCCGCATGTCATTCTGAAGCGGAAGACAGTGCCAAAGCACCCAATGCCAGCTGGCATTATCGTGCGCGCCCAGGAGAAGGGCTGGATGGAGACGGAGCTTGTAGTGGACTGGCTAAAGGTTGTGTGGGGCGCACGCTACGGGGGACTGAGGAAGAGGAGGAACATGCTCGTTCTGGATGCGTTCCGCGGACATCTGACTGAGCCCGTAAAAAGTCAGGTGCGAGCAATGAATGGTGATCTTGTGATCATACCAGGGGGAATGACAAGCCAGCTACAGGTGTTGGACGTTGTTGTGAACAAGCCTTTCAAGGATAACCTGCGAAAGAAATACAGAGTGGCTCCTGTCTGGCAACCACGCACTCACACCGACCGGGAAAATCCAGAAGCCGTCAGTCCGTCTACTGTGTGAATGGATCCTGCATGCATGGGATGCTGTTTCCTCACAGAGCATCATCCGTGGCTTTAAAAAATGTTGCATCTCCAATGCATTGGACGGCAGTGAGGATGACGCGCTTTGGGAGGAGCCGGTGGAAGCGGAGCAGCTGGGGAGCGATGACAGCGAGAGCGAACACAGCGGGGACGAGGACGTGTGTGAGGGATAGAGAGACATCGGAGGAGAAGTTTGGCGAATTTTAGTTAAGTTTAGTTAAATATGTGGCCTGTATTTTCTCTTATTTAAAAATGTTCACAATGTTGCTTGATTATTGCTTGATATTAATTTTGAATCATACTGTGCATATTTTGCCTTGAAAGTGCCGTGGCCTTTACCGGCATTATTATTGTCATTAATATAACAAGTGTTTAATTCAGTGTTTTTAATATTGTTATTTTAAAATAAAATGAAGTTCTTTGTTCTGCAAATCTGGTCTGCAAATCTTTTTTTCTAAATGTTTGTGTTGAAAAACGGGGGGTCGTCTTATAATCAGGGTCGTCTTATATTCGGACCAATACGGTAATTCCTTTGTCTTGTCTGTGTTGAGGATGAGGTCATTCTCCTCTCCATAGACAAGGATGTTGTTTACCTCAGACCTGTATCCCGACTCGTCTCCCCCCTTGATGAGCCCCAGGATGGTGGTGTCATCCGCATATTTGATGATGGTATTGTCGTGGGTGGCGAGACCGACAGTGAAGAAAAAAGTACAACTTTCAACCACAATGGCTAACGCAGTACCTGTGGTTGCGGTAAGAGGGCAATGAATGCTGCTGTTAAAGATGCTGTAGACAACTTCTAACTTTTTCCACCCTAGAGTTTCAAAGTGGTATTATTTGAGCGCAGCTGTTGCAAAGACAAACGGATCGCGTTCCGCTTCCTCAAAGCCTAGCAGCCACAAAAACACAAGACGCACATTTGTTTGGAAATCTCCGCAAAGAAGCATGTTCACTGAGGAGGTAAAGTGAAATTGGCATAATTTTATTTGGGAACATTGCATAGTAATACCATAATTTGAGTATTGCTTTGCACAAACAAGTATCAGCAGCAGGGGTTGACGTTGGGGTGAGTAGAAAACCGTTTGTTTATTCATTAATGTAGTCTATAATGGAGACATGAAAGCAGATACAATTTCTTTGTGTTGAGAAAAGTGAACTGGGTTGGTAGCCTGACTGTGATCGCCTGGCAAGTCGCGATATGTGGTTTATTCAGGTAGTATACTCAATGCAAAAACATAGCATACGGAGATATAAGTAGTGTCATCCGATTGGCTTTACTTTGGTTGTTCCGCCGTCCGCCATTTCCACTACTGGGGATAGCTAATAGGGATAGCTACCGATAGTTACCGGGGTAAACAAAAGTGCTATTCCTCCTGGGGTCCGTTTCACAAAGGGAGGTAACTCAAACCAGAGAAAGAGGGGTAACTCTAGCCTGTTTCAGAGAGAGAGGTAACTTAAGCTCTCGGTCAGTTACCGTAGTAACAGACTCTATGAACCTAACCTGGTCGGGACCAGGTTTTTCTCAATGAACCTCGAGTTTCTCTCTGTCTCAGCCCTCTTTCAGCCACACACGCCATTTGATTTCCTCTTTCAGTCATTCAGTCAGCAGGCGAGTTTTGGCGTAGCCGTCTGTCAAAAATCATTTAAAAAATCAGAGTCAGTAGGCTATTTAAGAAGTCCATTAGGCACAGTAGGAGGCGACTTTTTTCACGAACATGGCATGTCCTTTTGACAACGATTCCGTGGATGAAGGTGCAGCATTACTGCGCAGAGCAAATATTCGTCGGGAGAGGGTTATCAGACCGCGCATAGATGTAGCCTTTCCAGACAATTATCATTTCCAGACAATTATCTTTTTGAGCGGTACCGTTTCACATCAGTCCATCATTTACATACACAACCTAATCCGTCCTTACATTTGCAACATTACCAACCGTAGTCATGCTCTCACATCCCAGCAGATATTGTGTGTTGCACTGCGTTTCTTTGCAAATAGAAGTTTGTTGTACAATATATGCAGGGCAGTATGCAGGGCGGTCAGAAAAGTGTGCCTCGCCATGAAACGGCTTTTACCCATGTTTCCCTGGACATAAACCTGTCAGAGCCATCAAGGAGGTCTTGGGGGGTGGACTATTCCCTCAGCCACTGGCCTTCCAATATACTGGCTTGGGGCCAGCTCCTCTGGTGGGTCACCACCCGTTTTACGGGCATCTGCCTTCTTTCTGTTGGCTGAGTAGAAGTCTGTGTTAGTTTAAATAGGCTTAATTATTTAACAGAACATGATATAGATGAGAAGACATTTATGTGTGTGAAAACAGCATTATGTTGGGGGTAAAACAACTGCACAGTCAAATAGCCACTTAATATTTACTTTACAGTGTAAAACATGATCAAAATGATCATGCCGAGGTCTTATCTGTTTGAACAATGTTTTTATGTCATCTTAAGCTGCTGCCAAGTGCGCTTCACCCCCAGCAGCAGTGTTGCACTTCTTTCTAAAAACATGTTGAAACTCCCCATATGAGCGCATTAGGATTTCCAATTCGAGGTTGGTGAAAAACGTAGCCCTCCTCTTCCCCGTTGCCATGGTGACTCGTAGAATCGGGGCTCCATTGATGCTGGCTTTTTATAGTTGTGGTGCACGCGCTTAACTCTAGGTGAAACTACTCTGAGTTTTCTATCTCAGAGTAAATCAACTCTGAGTTTAGGATTAGACTCAGAGTTGGTTGAACCTGCTTTGTGAAACGGACCCCTGGTTTGGTTGCACGTGCGATGGTTGATGCGTTTTCTTTGTGCCGTAAATGGAGCGTTGATTTTTCCCGGGAGATCGTACCTGGTGGCAGACAGAATTGCATATTGAAAGCGAGGCTTATAGCGAAGCTAAGGGAACCAATCTAAAAGCCGATGGCATCATTATTCTGTAGCCATTACACTGTGCAATCAACATTGACTTCATATTGATACGTTAAAGCAACAGGACCTTGTCTACAGGACCTTTTAAGTTAAGTGAACTTTATTTGTCTCCAGAGGGCAATTGGTTGTGCAGCAGTAAAAATGCTAACACGAGATCAAACACCCAAGTAGGGCTGCCCCCGACTAAAGATTTTTTTTAGTCGCCATTTCAAGCTGATGGTCGACTAATGGTCGCACTTTTTGCACACAGAATACCAGCTTCTACCATCAGGTAGACGCTTCAGAGTCCTCACTTGCAGGCTGAACCGTTTTAGGAATTCATTTGTGCCCACCTCAATTAAGATCCTAAATGCCCAGGACCAAACAAACTGCAATTGTACTATTGATCATGACCCATGGTATAATACAGTGGGCGAGGGAGGGTTTGGGCGGGTGTGTGTATGTGTGCATCATAGACTTTAGACTTTAGATTTCTTTATTATCCATAAAACTTATATAAAATGGAAATTTGTCTTTGGCAGTTGGCACAGACACACAAAAACACACACATCACATACAGCACTATGCAAAATATGCATGGAATAAATAGGTAAAAACTGTGGCTCAGTCCAGTTTAAAAGCAGTTAAAAGCTGTTATGACACTGTAGAAAGAATAAAATTATATAAAGTGCATAGATTCA
This sequence comes from Merluccius polli, assembly GCA_030340625.1. NCBI lineage: Eukaryota > Metazoa > Chordata > Actinopteri > Gadiformes > Merlucciidae > Merluccius > Merluccius polli. The sequence continues at coordinate 337,594 of JAOPHQ010000859.1, read as the reverse complement.
GTTCGTTCTCTGTTGGACAGTTCTTTGTTGAGAATGGTCACAGCTGATGGGATGAATGAACGCTTGTACCCATTCTTCCTCGCCATTGGGACTGCAAGCCTCCGTCCTGATGGCAGCGTACTGTTTCTTGTATACTGTGTATATGTGGCCTGTGGCCTATATGTATGTATTGTCTGTACCTGTACTGTTATTACTATAAAGCAGCTTTATATGACAGCATTGGAGTCCAAGACAAATTTCCTTCCAAGGACAATAAAGTGTATCTTATCTTTTCTTTTAACGTAATTATTTCGATTTATTTTTTGGGGCATCAGAAAGTGTTTTGAGTTCCAGGGTGAGAGGGTTATAACAGCAACACTGTTAACCTTGTGCTACTTTACAGATACAATACCGTAATAATCAGCCTTTAAAATATATTTTTCACACGCACGTAGCAAGCAGCCTATTAACGGCATAGACCAAGCGGTTCTGAAGGTTGTCGGAACAACCAGGAAGGAGACATTGAACACTTTTAATAATCGTATTTAACTGTATAACTGCACACAACTTTATTTAAAAGCAAGCAAATGGAAAACATGTTTGTATTTTGGTGTCCGGTGCGTGTGGATGTGCGGCTCCTTCGGCGGAGCGGTTCATGTTAATAGCGGAGTCCGGGAGGGTTCACCTTCACAGGCGCAGTTACGAGGGATGTGCGACTATCGTCTTGTCTTAAAAAATACAAAAGTGTTTTTTAAAGTTAAAAAGATATTAGATATTCAACAGATATTCAAGCTCCGAATTACAGCGATCAGACATGGGGAACTAAAGCCACGATCACTGGTATTAGTCCCGCATGTCTAGCGTTGTCTACCTACCTAGGCCTATACATGCCCAGGTGTATTGGTCAATATTTCTGCAGCGATGAGTTAAATCAGGGCTTGTTGTGACCACGGATGTATTCGGTTTGCGATGCTCATGCCTTGTTGTTTTTATGTTTTACTTTTTGCTCGACTAATGAAAACGTATTCGACTACTCTGTCGATCGACTAAGCCGACTAATCGACTATTCGGGGGCAGCTCTACACCCAAGGCAATTAAATACAATAAAAGGTAAAAAAACAGTACATGTAAAAACATGCATGCTGCTATGCTTTGCTTTTATTTGATAACATTTTTGTTGCGTTTCTTTTTTTCTTAGCTTTTTTTATATAATGGAAGATTACCTGTTTTGTCAGCAACTGATTCAGCAACTGCATGGCTAATTTCTCACCTAAAATGTTTTCAGAAACGCATTTTACTGTACTATTTAGCTGAGATAATTTGAGGCGGCTGCCGTGTTGATCTGGTTTAAATCGGAAAGCAGGCGGCCCACAACTGAAAGCGTTTGTCCAATCAGGTGCAGCCAGGAAGTGTTTGGCCGCCCAATGGGGAAACAGCCACGTCATCACTCACTCAAACCAATGGTGCAGCAACTCTATCAGTCAGTCAGTGACAGAGCGTCACGGATATAGGGCTGGCTTGCTGGATCAGCCAAAAATACAGCACTTTACATTTGCAACCTGCGTGCTTTGCTCCATTCAAACAATATGAATCTGGTTCCAAATAAATAGGATATAGGAACATCTCTACCAGATCCGGCTTCCTTTCTGTCCCTGATGGCAAATCCGAATAATCGATTATTCGCTCATACCACCCACTGATTATTTGACTGTGAAAAATGTGATTTGTGGACATCCCTAGTATCAATGAACTAAATACAACAGCTCCTTTAATATACAATGTTAAGAATAGTTCAATACATGCTATAAGATAAATAGAAGGCTACAAATAGACCCTGTGATTGGTAATTGGTATTACTGCTTACTTTTTAAAAATATTTAAAGCAAAATAATCAATTTTTTTTTATTGCAAATGCAAAAAAATTGAACAGTATATTGATACATTAATAAATAAAACCTAAGTCTCCCCTCCCCCCTCTTGCTTTGTAACGATGAGTGCAGCGTGTGAACACAGAACTTATTTTGAGGAAAGGAGAGAGGATTTTGACACGGAAATCTTTGGGTTGACGGTGGTTGTTGTTTGTTTGTGGCTACCATCGATCACCGCCATTAAGACAATTATTAAAAAATGTCCATGTGAATATGCCTGCAACTCTTGGTCACTTGCAATGTCAACAATGTGCTCATGTATGCAGGTTACAATTTGAATACTTAGGAAACGGCCAGCTCGGAATCGCGATGTCAGCTTCAGATTTAATTAAATATAAAATGTGCGTGTGTGAACTTCACAATTTATTCTGTTTGTGTGCAGTCTGCTCATCTACTAGGATTGGGCAGTTTTCCGGTTTACCTGTGTGGTGTGCTAGCTTATACGGTTTAATATCATGCAAACCAACTGTACCGGGTACCATTACTAGTGCAGTGCCCATTCAAAATTTTGCTACAATGTAACTTCTCAGGTCTCACTTTCTTCATCTGTTCTTGTACAGATGAAAAATATACTGTAGTAGGCCGTACGGTCAACCCGATTATCGTTTCAACTCGCTCCGACGTCCGGGAACTACACGAACTTTAGCTGATAAAATAGAACGAGTTATGTTTAGCTTACAGCTAAAAGTTCACACGCGAGAACCTGCGCCAACTTTTGTTCCGAGACATGTTTATGGCGAACTACTTTCTTCTGGGCGTAATAAGATTTGGTCACGAGTGGTGGCACGTTCATGACGTAACCGTGCTTTAGACCAATAGAGAAGCTGCTTTATGACAACAAACGGCCATGTGGCTGCATCCATGTTTTTTTTTTGTTACCTTACCGTCATAGAGGAATTCTCCCAAAAGTCTTCTGAAGTGGGCAAAATGGATTCTAAACAGTGCTTAATACATAGCTGCATATAAGGTGCAAGTAGATAATAAGGTGAATGTTCTATGTTAAGTAATTTTAATAAATAAAAGGATGTAATTGTAATTATATCAATGACAAGGAATATTAATGTACTCATTAGTTCACTTATTTGTTCATAACTACATACAACACTGATCAACCATAAAAATAATCAGGTGAACTTTCAATGTTAAGTCATTTTTATCAATAAAAGGACATAATTGTAATTACATCAATGACAAGGACCATTTATTTTCTCATTTTTTCGTTTATTTTTTCATAAGAAAAGACAACACTGATCAACCATAAAAACAATCAGTATAAAAAACATATATACATATACACAATCTATAAAACAATACAAAACGGCATGAATGAAAATGGTAATGCTCATGATATGTCACAGAACTAATGCTAGTCCTCACTGTCAGTGTCAGGGCAGTTGTCATCCTCCTTATCTTCGATTTCTTTTCTATTTGCACAGTTGCAACACCTACACAAGTCTGTGCAGCAGAGTCCTGCAGAGACACAAGAACATCTACCTGTCTCACAGGAACTCTCCTTACAACTACAATGTATTACATGCAAAACACTGTCTGGGGCTGGATTTCTCGTCATCCACGTGACCTGTAGGTTCCCTTCTTCTAGGTGCCAACCGTTTCCAGCGGGTGATGGAGCACCTATATTCTGCTTAACACAGGACCTCATGACTGCAGCCTGATAATTTGCCCTTTTGCAGTGCTGCAGGAGGGCATCATTTGTAGGGGGAATAGACAATTCTGGCAAGGCCGATTATGACATACAGAAAGCCTTGTACCTAGCCTCATTAACATTCTCAGCAGCCGGCTGATCGTACAAGTGGCATACATATTTACAAAGTAGTGCATATGTGGAGTGGTCCAATTTGAAGTTACTACCCAGATTTTTAAAAGCCTTAAGGTACTCTTCTTTCTCACATGCCACAGAAAATGTCTTCCTTTTTCCCTTACCATAAAAGGCACTTGTGGAGTCACACCCAGAGAATGTATGTATGCCAATCAAGGCTGAACACACACTGGTTCCGAGAGCTGACGACACCTTGGTTACATCAATGATGCGTGTCCTGTTGCGTGTCCCTGTGGAAAAATACAATCTGCATGGTAAATTAGTCTGCATACTCACAGCAATGACTGCAACATCAGTGTCAGGGCTCTTGATGATGACAGCTGTGTGGTCCTGAGCAGCATGTTGTGCATGCAAAAACACCCTTGTGTCACATTCTTCGTGATCACACCGCAGGTCTTCAACAGCATGAACAGATTGAACACCCTCCATTACAGTCACACAGTGACATTCATCCCCGTGTGTTATGTACAAGCTGATGTTCTTGCCCAGTTTTGTAAGGTCCGCATTTTTCCATGCAACAAACAAGAATTCAGCAAGCGCCTCTTTATTTGTTCCTTCCGAGAGAAACTTTTTCCACTGGGTTGGGGTGTTCTCATTCGGGCCATAGATCTGCATGCGTTGTGATCCTCCATCAGCTCTGCGTGACCGTTCTAGGTTTTTGATGCTTATCTGAGGGTATTGGTCAGTGACAAAGTCAATGCGTGCACACTTGTGCTGCGAAGCAAGTTGGAGCATGTTGTTCAGTATGGTGTCTGCAAGCCCTCCAAATGTATCTGGTCTGGATTGAATAGCCTGAATGACTGCCATGCCATCAAAAAGAATGGCACCATCTGCTGGAACACTGTCAACTAAGCAGTCTCCACCTTTGCTCTCCAATACATCCATTAGAGCTGATTGGTTTGTTTTGGCAAGTGAACCATCAGCACTGGCTAAAGGATATGACACAGTCCCCAAGGAGTAAGACAGAATTTCCCTCATTTCTATCTTTCTGCTTTGGCCTAGGATGAGGAGCCTGGAAAACAGCTTCTTGTCAGCACGCAAAATCACTTCCTTGCCTGCTCCGGATTTCTTTTTGGCCTTGACCTGGTCACTGAATGTCTTCAGTTTTTGTGACTTCATGGGTGCAAAGAGGTCAACTGAATTGGAGAATAGTCTCTGGTCCATAAACTCCTTCACAGCATTTTCCCCCTTTTCTGAGGCCTGAAGTAAATCCTTTGTGACGTCTTTTGTTGCCACTCTTCCAGAGCTAAGGCACACAATGCCCTCTTGGTATGTGTCAAAAGGGTTCAGCATGGAATCGATGGTGGAGATGATTCTGGTGACAGCCTTTTCATCTGCATCAATCCGTGTGCTGTCAAGGTCTTTTCGTGAGCGTATTTCAGGACACATCCCTGCCATGGATTCACACTGTCTTGCAATAGCAGCCCTTTCGTGTTGTGACAATATCCAGCGATAGACTGCAGATCGGTTCTGTGTTATTCCTGTCCAGCCACCTTCAGAATCAGAATCAGAATCAGAAAGGGGATTTAGTGCCAAGTGATGTAACATCAGTAGGAATTTGGCTTGGTCATCAAGGTGCAAAAACAACAACAAACAACAACAATAGACAACAAGTAGTGCAAAACAATAACAGGGAAAATATTTTAAACAAGTAACTGTAGCATACCTTTGGTCTTGGCATCCCTGTTGCACGTTTGCTCAATAGCCTGGTCACAGGCAATGGAGGCAAATCCATGCACACTTTGTCGCTGGACAGTCCACTGGCCTTTCACACTGATCTCGCTGTGACAAGAGGGGTGTGTAGTGGACAAATTGACCATTTCCAGCCAGTATGAAGGCAAGTACCGAGCATAGTTTACTCGATCGTAGGCAAAGAACCATGGCATCATCAATCGGACGGTTGACAGGTGAAGCTGCCAGTTCGATTCTCTTGTTGCTCTCACAAACAGGAGGAGTAGCTGTATCAGGTCAATGTAGGAGCTCCAGAAAGCAAATGTTGAACTCTCTGTACTCTTCCTCTGCACAAAGTCAGTATAGTTTGAACACATGGTCTGGAACCTCTGATCTGCACTCAAAACATCCATCAATCTGTCAGGAAAGGCATGCTTCATCTCAGTGATGACATCCATGTAATGAGCTCTCTCTTGTGGTGGCAAGGAGTCCAAGAAGGTGGTAAATCGGATGCACTGCAGACTCTCATATAGAAGTTTATGAGCCCTCATGCTGCGATTGTAGTGATGACCATTGAGCACCCCATTGATGGATCCTGTTGCAACAACTTCAGATTCGATGAGGATGTCTTGAAGTCCAGCATCTCCAAATCTTTTGCCTAAAACACTCAGGTAAGACATGCAGGTATGGAATTCACCTAGTCTAATCACTAAACGCTTTGCAAAGTCATCATTCTTCCAGCGGATTTGCTGTGCTTTGGCATATATAGCTTGGTCAAACACTAAAACTATATGATCCAGTTCTAGCTGTTCAGCAATCTGGACACTTCGCTTCAGGATAGTGTTGACTGTCGACATCTCTGTTGGTGAGGCCTCAATGACTGGAAGATAGTACAATGCTGACTTCTGCAGAGTGTTTTCACCTTGGAGCAGTGTATGGAACCCTGTCCAGCTTGGGATTGTACATCCATCCGCATATGTGGACTTCACCAAAACATACGCCAATTCAGCTTGTGCAGCAGAGTGTGTGTCCATTCTGCAGGTCTCTGCCTCCATTGGTTGACCCAAGTTGTGTGGGCCTTGCCTTTTGGACTGATGGTATGGTTCTATAGGGATTTGGGGAGGGGCTTTGAATGAGGAAACTCCCTTTCTCAGTGGCTGTCTGGTTGCTGTGGATATAGTCTCGCTGGCAAAACTCTGGAGCATAATTCCATTTGTATGATGAGTAGTTCCACGACCTGATAGAGTCTCCTCACCAAAGTCAATGTTATCCCACACAAGTGTTGTGGGTGTCCTCTTTGAAAATCCCTTCGGTACTTTGTTTCTGCCTTCCATTACGGTCAGTTGGGCAAGACTAGTGTCCAGACTCAACACTGTGTCCCGTGCTGCACAATGTCCCAGTTTGTTAAGCAGGGTCACAATGCGTGATGACCCTGTTAGATGTCGAACCGTTAAACCTAAACTCAAGGACTTAGGTGTCTGCTTACGGCCCTTGGAAGCCAGGTACACAATGTCCTGGCAAACAGACAGCACCTTTAGGTGCAAGTCATCAGCAATCTTCACAAAATGTTCCAGTGTTGGCTCCTCAGTGGCACCTATAATCCAGCTGATTAAATTGTAGAGTTCGAGGGGAACAACAGCTTGCGCTTCAGTAACGTTGAAATCTTCTGCAGTGGGAGGCCATGGGCACGACATGCCAGGAGTGTCACTAAGCAGACTTTTGAACAGCAACGCTGCTGTATACAGTGTCCTTGTGTCCTCTGGTTTGGTTTTTGTTGTCGGCTTTTCCGTTTCGCTGTCTGTCTGACTCATCTCGCTAGACTGGGTGGTTTCTGCACCTGATGGAAAAGGTACCATGTCCAAGAGTGTTTCTGTCGACAGAGTCTCAGCAAAAACCAGTTCAGAGGTGTTGCGCTTGGTGGGGGTGTGAAAGATTAGCTGAGGGAAATCATCGCTCAGCCTCTTCTTCAGTGTATCCAGTCTGCAACACAACAAAACAGCAACAATTAAGACACAGGAGCACCATCAACAGCTTAGGTTCTAAGGTCCTGCCCTTATTACACCCCCCCCCCATACATCCCATGTACATACCCCTTACACACAACATAACGCATGTATATACCTGCTGAACCCCCCCCCCCCCCAGTTTTAACACCAAAGATGCCCAATAAAGGCACACATCACAAACCACTATCAGCTGTTTTACGTGTTGCCAAATAGTACATGTCTGTGCAGACAGTAAAATTTAAACCGTTTCTCTAAGCTCTGTGGTCACACACATTTTCTGTTAAGCTGACAAATAATAACAATTGATTAAATTGCCTTGCAATTACCTGTAGTTTGAAGCATCAAGACCTTCACTTGACTTCACCAGCTCAATGAAGGTCTTCCTCAGCTGGCCCATTCTCAGCACCTCCTGGTTGATGAGCAGCCTTTGACGGATGATCCTCTCACAGAACATATTATAGCTGGCATCGAATGTTGGCGCATTCCTAAGGATTTGATTAGTAAGGATATACATAAGTGGTGTGATTGTGTTCAAAGAAGTAAAATACATTGTATGTTTAGATAGATAGGTGTACTTTATTGATCCCAAGCTGGTAAATTTAAATGTAGCAGCCAGCATAACATATGTATGTAAAGTTAATTAATGACTTACTGTTCTTCCTCTGGTCTGGCAGCAACTGTGCAACACCTGGTGTACTGTCTGTAACAGGTCTTGTGGTACTGCACTTCCAGAGCCACACAGTCCTTGTCTTTTATGTGAAGGAGAATGCTTTGGTCGCCCTTTAACTCAGCAGCGTTCTGCAACTTGCCTTGTAGAAACAAAGGGATAACTATGAGTTTACTGACATATCTCACACACAATTGGACCTTTCAGTCATTAAATCACTTGACGTGTGAACGTGGTGGTGGAGGTGTGTGAACGTATAATGTGCCCATCCCCCCACCACACACACACAAACACAATGTGTGTGTGTGTGGTGGGGGTACACTAGAAAACTAGAATACAGCCCATCCCCCAACACACACACACAAACACAATGTGTGTGTGGTTGGGGGAATGGTCAGACCATCCCCCCCACACACACACAAACACAGACAGTGGTAGAGACTGCTTTAAGGCAGATTTAACAACAAAGATGCACAACACTTTACTTGTTGCCAAATAGTAGATGCCAGTAAGATTTTAACAGTTTTCTCTAACTCAACTAGCCTTTGTTAAAATGTAGTGTCGTTCGGATGCCCATCTGAGGTAGAGGGGTTTTTACCAAGACTCTTACAACATTGATAAAGAACCCAGTGACCAAATTAGAACCGCGGGGTGCAACCACCCAACGCAACCGGCAATATAATGTTGTCTGACGCAGCGTATCGCTTCCTCTCACAGAAACCAGGAGGTCAAGACTCTTTTAAAATGCTAGGCAAACTTTTGTCAGAATACATGGATGTTTGGAGTGGCAGAGGCCATTATGCTCATAGTTCGTGGGGACACAGCTTTGTAGAGACAAAGGGCAAAAGTTCGCGGGGACACAGCTTTGTAGAGACAAAAGGATAACTCTATGGGTTTGCTGACATCTCACACACACTTGGACCATTTACTTAATAATATGATATCGAAGCATACACTCAACATGTAGATATGTGACATTACTGCCTGTGTGTGTCGAGGGATGGAATGCATTTCTTATTTTTGCTTACCTGCTGTTAATGTTTCTGCTTTTGACAGAGCTTCCTTTTCTCGTCGTCTGCCTGTTTTGGGGATGTATTTCACTTTACTCTTGCATATTATGCAGAGGGCTGGAAGGACGGGTCCAGAGCTCGCAATCGGCAGGCTTGATCTGGAACGGAGTTTCTTTACTGGACTCGGAACCGCCATGCTCGATGTTGATGGGGTGGTCTCTTTTCTGGAGCGTTCTTCGGTGTCCTCTGTTGTCTCACACGCGAGGCGCTTTTCAGCTCGTGCAATCGCATTTTTATCAATAAATCTCCGGTAACATGTGGGATGGAAGGCAGCGTTCTCGGGAATACTTTCAAACTCCAAACCAACACAATGTCTGTAGGTTTCTGCTACATCTCGCCACTGACCCCTCAACCCGAGCCACCGTTGTAGGCTGTTCCTGTACGTATTCCATCGTGTGACTGTGAAATCCTGCATTTGTTCATGCTTCACAGAAGCTGTGTGCATATAGCACAGTTTGTGTCCCGAAGATTTCGCTTTATTCCGACTTTCTGGTGAGTTGTCCTCGTCTTCCGTACTGCTCGATGAAACACTGGGGGCATCCATCTTGATCTGCTGTTTACCAAAAGCAGCGACGCTATTTGTGCAGTCCAAATCACGTGTCCCCCGTGTCATCTCTCGCGAGCCAAAAACGCGTCCGGCGCGCGAAAATACTACTACGCCCAGACGAAACTAGTTCGGCATAAACATGTCTCGGAACAAAGGTTGGCGCAGGTTCTCGCGTGTGAACTTTTAGCTGTAAGCTAAACATAACTCGTTCTATTTTATGATCTAAAGTTCGTGTAGTTCCCGGACGTCGGAGCGAGATTCGTTTTCTGAAGGACTTTTCGGGGTTGACCGTACGGCCTATAGTGAGCGACGGCTGCTGTCATTGCTAACAGCTCGCTGTTTGCGACAGGCTATTTCCGGGAACAAAAGCGTTCATTGCGAAAGTTACATCACGGATGCTTGAAATGTTTGAGTTTAGCGAAAAAAAATCACCAGAAAAAGAAATAAGATCACTACCTGTTCTATTCATGTTTATTCAATTACCATCCCGTTATTATTAGTAGGTAGACAAACATCCATGCACCAGCGCAACTGGCACAAGACACAAAACCCATCCAGTCAATTGATCTAACCGTAGACTAACCCATAGAACGCACATCTAACCCCCAATAAACTTAAGCAAGAGACGGGGTTAGATGTGCGGGGCTGTACAGCACAAATAAAAACATCAAGAATGTCCCCTTTGTCTCCTTGACTTCTGCGATTTGACAAATATAATAATAATAATAATTTAAAAAATGGCAAAATTATGGTGGGAATATATTCCCCCCACCCGGTGGCACGTCTAACACTGTAACACCGATAACCGCAACATGACTCTACAGTCTTGTCAAACTAGTAAGTAGAAAAAATGGAGGCCGCTAGAAATGAGCATGCTGACACCAGAGCTGGGGACTCGGACTCAAGTGTTTTTTGTTTTTTTCTTTTGGTAAGAGTTGTGTGTTTCTGGTCAATTTCTTCATCCACCAGCCACAGTGGCTGGTGACCAAAAGCGTTAACTTAAGTCTCTAGCGCTGATGCAGGTTTGCTTTTGGATTCATCTGGCCCATTCTCTCCCTAAATTCTAATTAAAATTCATACTTAAAAGGCCAATTAATCGTCTTATTAATCAAACAAAATTGTATCGTGTCCGCTTTTATTTATCTATGCCCCGCCCAAAAGACTTGACTTGGACCTGAAGACTTGAAACCAATTCTGGCTGACACTGATGAACTGGTGACCAAAAAAAACCTTTTGAAATATGTTTGAGTTGAGAATTACACATTTTTCAAAATTATCACTTGTCAAGGAAAATATGTGCATTTTCCTTGATAACCACACAAGTAGACTCATGATACAATTTGTTTATTATATCGCAATATTGTCCACAATAATTGCAATATGACTCTTTCACCAAATCGTGCAGCACTAATGCTAAATGATACAATGCATGATGGTCAAACACCATGCAATCCTTTGTGTGGATCGTGTTGTATTATCCTGTTGTGTAATGTTTGCTCGCAGGCTGGCTGGGGACCAGAGGGCTAGGAGAGATTCACGCCATGACAGTGATGCCGAGGAAGATGACGATGTCAAAAAGGTTAGGAGGAAACCCTTTATTTAAATGTGATAATTTGTTGGCTTTTTTCTATGTCCAATGTTCAAAATTGCCTAGCTTTTTAATACACCCAGCTAATCCACATGTGTTCTCATGTGTGCTCAGCCAGCGTTGCAGTCGTCTGTGGTAGCTACCTCTAAGGAGCGAACACGCCGAGACCTCATCCAAGACCAGACCATGGATGAGAGGGGGAAACAGAGGTAAGGCCTTTTACACCCATGCACCGCTGTAGATCAGCCATTTGGGTCATTTTGTGTTGACCTCTATGGTTTTTGATTACATCCATGTACAGTAAGAGTATGCCGATATTCATTCTAAATTGTTTGATCAGTGGTCTCTAGGCCGAGACAATTTCTCTATGCTCCGCTAAAATGGCTTTACCGGTCTGTTGAATGTTGCATATGTTGCCTGCCAATTAATAAACAGTTGTCAATTCATGATACTTGCTTATCTCTTAATTTTAATACTTAAAGTGTGAACCGCCGGTTTCAGCTTGAATTCGAACACTACGAGAACATTTTTTGAGCTAAGAGTTATGGAAGGAGGGGGAACGTGGTATTGATGGTTACGACTAGGGATGTAAACGGTTAATCGGTTAATTGTCTAAAATAATTTAATCGATTAAATTAATTGTAGGTTAACTGAATCTAGGGCCTGAATCTAGGCCACACCGAACTTACTTGAACGTAACGCGGGATTCTCGCGGGTGGCGAGAGACCCGGCACACAAACATGAGGCGGTCAAAACTGAGTTTTTTTTCAAAACCCTCAGCCCCCTCCCTCCCTCTCTCACACTTACGTGCGTACAATCAATATGTCTGCCGTTGGCCCAGCGCTCACGGCTGTGATTAACGGCGATTTGTAGCGCCGCGTTTTACACAGGGATGTCAGCAGGCTGGTTTATCATGCCGCAGCTCAGCACCGTTGGACGCCGCTGCTGGATGAAATCGGGGCGAGTGAGGCGTGTTTTGCTTTAGGCCCTCCTTTATAAGACAGCTGATGATGGGCAGCGGGAAGTACAACCGCTCGTGTTTTTTTTTTTTTTTTTATTCTGCTGTTATCTCTCACAGCAGGTTGACTCACGCCGCTGGCGGCCGGCGCTTATGCCCCGGATTTCCACCGGGGACGTGAGCGTCGCGTTACGGCTGCGTCGCGGTCGCCGCTGCTGATCGCTGCCACTCTAGTCAATGAAAGCATTTCCACCGGGCGCGCTGCGTAACGTCTCAGCTGCGTCCCAGGAGCGGCGCGCTGCAGCCGCAATGCTATCTTTACGCAGCGTTCTTTTTTGGACGCGAGCCGCTGCTGAAACGCGTCAATTTAAACAGAGCAGACCGACTGGGCAGGAAGTGAAATAGTAAAAGCCATAGAGCATCCGGTCAATTTTCAAAATAAAAACACCCTCCCAATCGAACACGGCCACAAATCGTTGTCGTTTATAAAACTGACTTTGTCTATAGGCTACAGCACAACACATTAGGACATAACAACAATAAACAACACTAAACACAATTAAACCAGACAAAAAAGTAAACATTTACTATATAGCCTACCAACTCATGGTAGAAGCACACAAATCTAGGAAAAACGACCAACAGCAAATCAACTTCTGACAGACAAAGCAACTGCAAGTCATCTTCGGAAAGGCAAAGTAACTTTTACTTGTTTGTTCTATTTTGACATCCACAAATTATCGCGTGGTCTCCTGATTCTCGTGTGGTCTTGTAGTTCTCGCGTGATCCCGCGAATCCAGCCGCCTCGCAGCGCTACGCTGCCATAACGCATCCGGTGGAAATTGACGCAGGGCAGAGGACGCAGCCGTACCGCGACGCTCACGTCCCCGGTGGAAATATTTTACGCATCATGTATCGCTTCTTTCCAATAACGCCACAAGTTTAAATTATAGCTTTCATATCCTCAGTTTCCATTCCCTCTCATCTGTCCTCGCCAGCCTCCAAAACATTGAGACAGGAATGTTTTTGTTTCAAGAGAGGTAGCCTATATCTTCATTTAGTTGTTTAATAGAGGCCCTCTAATTTTACTGTCACCTTCCTCAGGGATGATTTAAGTTGTGTTCAGTACTATGTTACTGTAAGTTTCCAGGGCTAGTAATCTTACTGTTACCTTTCTCAGAACAAGGGGGATTTTTAAGTGCTGCTGCTAATGTTTCAAGTTTTTTTTTATATAAGTACTTTACCAGATAATTATATGTAGGCTTAATATTGTGTAGGCTAAGCCCATATCATATAGATTTAAAATGTATTTTGTTGCTTAATGTTTCACATGCAACAGGTGAGCCAGTGCACAATTATTTTTTTATGTATTTCAATTTTCTGTGCAGAATTTATTTTGGTTAAATACCATTATCTGTACCGGAATTCCAACTGGTACAATAAAACATTAATTGAGGAATATAACGTGCATTTTTTATTCAGTATATAAGCAATATTTTGCTTTACGTTAAAGACACCGTGAGAAATGTATGTTCTCAGGAAAAAAGCCACTTATCAGTTAATCGTTAATCGATCGATAAGGTCAATCAAGTAACGATTAATGAATTAATCAATAATTTGCATCCCTAGTTACGACCCATAGCTTTCAGCTAGTACCGTCGTTGTGTATGAGCTTTATAATGAGGGATGTTGTCTATGAAATGCGCCATACACCATGGTGTTATATTACTATCTACTGTCTCTCGGACGTGAACATCAACCACTGCCCAGACAGAGCTCCACACATCCACATACACACCGCACCACCACACTTCGACATGATGAAAAGAATGGGACCCGAGTTTGGAGCAGAGTAGAACGTTCACAAACTTGTTGGCGGAGACCGACAAAAACATAGGATTTTACTAGCCTCGCGAGACCAGCCTGATCTCGCGAGCTCCATGATATTCCACTCACAGTTCAGACTGGCATTGCACGACGGAGATAATTTGGAGCCGATCAGAAAATGATCGTCCAATCAGCGTTGGTTTTGAGGTGGGTTCAAGTGTGACGCAATGAGGAGCGACTCTTCAGTCTAAACAACATGGTGGTTTCTGCGGATGTGACCGAGATGCGCGCAGCTATCGAGCAAGTTGTAGTTGTGAGTTTATTCGTTCTCTAAAAGATGAGCAAAAAGCGGCACTGGAGGCTTTTCTCGGAGGAAAAGATGCTTTTGCCCTTCTCCCGACTTGTTTATTTGATGAGCTTGCCTCGACGCTCTGTTATCACGTCATACGCTTCGTTGATCTGATTGGTTGATTTGGCCCGTCAATCACCAACATAGGCAGATGGTTTATCCAATCAGCAACCAGTATTTTCGCCCCCTCCCAAAGGCACGATTCCAGATGGAAATGCTGAGCCAACGCAAATCATTCCATCTGGCGGAGTCAGGTTAGGATTTTACACCCGTTTCCTCTAAATGACAGTGTCATTGGGTTCACTGCCCCTGTGGAAACTTGGCTGTAACTTACACAAAAAATGACCGGAACATCACTTTTAAACTTTACACTTTAAACTCTGGTCAAAACATTACTGCTACCTTGTGGTCTGATTATTATTTTTTATTTTTTTAGGGCATTTAGCAGAGGCTTTTGTCCCAAGCGACTTAGAATAAGTACATTTGTTAGAAGAAAGTGCAACAGTAAATCGCTATCGGTAGAGTAAGGATTCTACAAGAACAAGTTTCAAGCACACCCAATTGCTAAGTTAACCCGTTGCTAGTATACAACACAGATAAGAAATAAGCGCCGAATATCAAAGTAAGTGCCAGGACATACAAACATAATTGAACAATTCCTTTTTTTTTTTATTAGTGGGAGGGGTAGTAGAGGAAGGATGCTAAGCTGGGTCCAGGTGAACTCTGAACAGGTGGGTCTTGAGTCTCTTGCGGAAGCAAGTGATCGATTCTGCAGTCCTCACGTCAGCTGGGAGCTCGTTCCACCATAGCGGCACCAAGACAGAGAAGCGTTGTGACTTAGCTGTGCAACCTATTAGTCACTTAACACATTATCATTCCTCATACAACAAATACAATTATTCCACATTTATAATATGTAAGCTTTTTATATATTTCTTTTTAACTATAGGATTTACTGTATCAATGAACTAAAGATACAACAGCCCCTGTAATATACAATTTTGTTAAGAATAGTTAAATAAGTAATGCTACACGATAAATGGAAGGCTTCAAATGGACCATGTGATCGCTATCGGCAGATACTGCTTCCAGCGATCTGCGATCAACCCCAAAAATCCTGAATGGAGCACCCTTATTGAACAGTCTTATAATACATGGTTGCATGTGCCATTGTCTGCCAGGAATCGGCGTATGTTTGGCCTGCTAATGGGGACCCTGCAGAAGTTCAAACAGGAATCCAACGTTGCTACAGACAAGGTAAGAAGATTTCTGCCGATAACCTATATTAACCGTGGAAGCACGGCATGCACTTTTGATAGAATATGCATAGAAGATTTAGACATAGGCGTAGGTTACGGGGGGGACATTTCCCCACCACTATTTATAATTTGAATTTTGTCCCCACCACTTTTAAAAATGTGCAAACCAGTTGCGACCGAAAAAATCCCCACATACTCAAACCAATACCGTCAAGTCTAAATCATGCGATAGGCCCCCCCCCCGTTGACAATCGTGCAGCCCCCCCCCCCCGGCCAAATCGCGCGCACCCCCTTGGATTTAGACCATGGTTTCAATCATTTCATTTAATCAGGTTAACAACAGCGCTCTTCATCCCAGTCAGTAACTGCGGTCATGTCAGGTGCGCTGCCGTTCGCGATCAGTTGGTCTTTTCATGACTTCATTCTGTTTCAATTAGATATAGAATAATAACCATGGCTGTTTGAACGACCTCGTGCTCACACTGAAGGCTTGAACTCTGCTGCTCATCCGGTACACCGGATGAACCGGTATACCGCCCAGCACACCTTCTTGCTTACATCACGTCTGTGTGTCTGTGTGCCGGGTGTTGATAATGATCGAAGCAAATGGAAGCCCGGGCTTGTAATGTAAGGTTTACGGTAACATTATTGAGGTGAAAGCAAATGCTTTGGAAGATGTTTTTCCATTCCATTAAATTTCTATGCCTTATTTTTTTGCCCCTTGATAGCAAAAGCGGCGCTGCGAGATTGAGCAGAAGCTGGAGGTCCAGGCGGAGGCGGAGAAGAAGAAGGTTGAGGGCGAGAGGAGAGAGCTCTTTGAGGAGAGGCGGGCCAAGCAGACTGAGCTGAGGCTACTGGAGCAGAAGGTGGAATTGGCTCAGCTGGTGAGAGAACCGTTTTAATGTGGTTAGGGTTGGGTGATTTGGCAAATAATTATATCAATATTTTTCAGTTTCAACAATTTTTATTGACTTAACAGTGAATTGACAAACAAACACAAACAAACAGAAACAATAATAATAGAAAAGGAGAAAGAAAAAAATAATAATTAAAAAAATAAAAAAGAACAAATAAAAAAAGAACAAATAAAAATTAATAATAATAATAATAACATAAATACAGTAAAAAAAAAACTTGGCTATCTTGCATATGCACATATATATGTATATATACGTGTGTGTGTGTGTATATGTGTATATACACTCACCGGCCACTTTATTAGGTACACCTTGCTAGTACCGGGTTGGACCCCCTTTTGCCTTCAGAACTGCCTTAATCCTTCGTGGCACAGATTCAACAAGGTACTGGAAACATTCCTCAGAGAATTTGGTCCATATTGACATGATAGCATCACGCAGTTGCTGCAGATTTGTCGGCTGCACATCCATGATGCGAATCTCCCGTTCCACCACATCCCAAAGGTGCTCTATTGGATTGAGATCTGGTGACTGTGGAGGCCATTTGAGTACAGTGAACTCATTGTCATGTTCAAGAAACCAGTCTGAGATGATTCGCGCTTTATGACATGGCGCGTTATCCTGCTGGAAGTAGCCATCAGAAGATGGGTACACTGTGGTCATAAAGGGATGGACATGGTCAGCAACAATACTCAGGTAGTCTGTGGCTTTGACACGATGCTCAATTGGTACTAATAAGCCCAAAGTGTGCCAGGAAAATATCCCCCACACCATTACACCACCACCACCAGCCTGAACCGTTGATACAAGGCAGGATGGATCCATGCTTTCATGTTGTTGACGCCAAATTCTGACCCTACCATCCGAATGTCGCAGCAGAAATCGAGATTCATCAGACCAGGCAACGTTTTTCCAATCTTCGATTGTCCAAGTTTGGTGAGCCTGTGCGAATTGTAGCCTCAGTTTCCTGTTCTTAGCTGACAGGAGTGGCACCCGGTGTGGTCTTCTGCTGCTGTAGCCCATCCGCCTCAAGGTTCGACGTGTTGTGCGTTCAGAGATGCTCTTCTGCATACCTCTGTTGTAACGAGTGGTTATTTGAGTTACAGTTGCCTTTCTATCAGCTCGAACCAGTCTGGCCATTCTCCTCTGACCTCTAGCATCAACAAGGCATTTGCGCCCACAGAACTGCCGCTCACTGGATATTTTCTCTTTTTCGGACCA
Organism: Merluccius polli; assembly: GCA_030340625.1. Taxonomy (NCBI): domain Eukaryota; kingdom Metazoa; phylum Chordata; class Actinopteri; order Gadiformes; family Merlucciidae; genus Merluccius; species Merluccius polli. Next base: position 319,770 of record JAOPHQ010000859.1, on the reverse strand, counting down.
TTCTCTGTAAACCCTAGAGATGGTTGTGCGTGAAAATCCCAGTAGATCAGCAGTCTCTGAAATACTCAGACCAGCCCGTCTGGCACCAACAACCATGCCACGTTCAAAGTCACTTAAATCACCTTTCTTCCCCATTCTGATGCTCGGTTTGAACTGCAGCAGATCGTCCTGACCATGTCTACATGCCTAAATGCATTGAGTTGCTGCCATGTGATTGGCTGATTAGAAATTTGCGTTAACGAGCAGTTGGACAGGTGTACCTAATAAAGTGGCCGGTGAGTGTATATGTATGTGTGTATATATATGTATGTGTGTGTATATATATGTATGTGTGTGTGTGTGTGTGTATATATATATATATATATATATATATATATATATATATATATATATATAAATCTAAATAAATAAACAGAGTAAAAAAAAGTTGACAACGAAATGGTAGCTGCATTATACATACATTGATGAAAACCAGCCCACCCTCCTCCCACTCCTTCCCCGACCCTCTAAACTCGCTACTCTAAAGTCTCTTTAAGGCCAAGACTTTGTAAGGATATTGGGGGTGTCTAGCCCGGGGCTACATGGATTCAACTAGGATAAATTATCAACAATTCAGAAAGAGGTTAGTAATAAGTAAATAAAAATGATGAAAATATTAGTAATCGTAATAATAATTATAATAAATAAATAAAATAAAAAAAACACATATACACACACAACCAAAAAGAGAAGGGGGGGGGGGGTAAGGATCTCACTTCAATACTGATATCCTAGTCCTCATTTAGCAGAATTTGTAAGCTCTTATAATACTCTAGAAAGGGGGTCCAAGCCCTCTCAAACTTTTGCAAGGAGCCTTTAAGGGTATATCTGATCTTCTCAAGTGAAAGAAAGTGCATTACATCTCTTATCCATCTTGGAAAGGTGGGAGGGGTGTCTTTCTTCCAAGAGAGGAGAATGAGCCGTCTTGCAATCAGGGAAGTAAATGCTATGACTGCCCCAGCCTTGCCTTTAAGGCCACGGATTTCAGGGGTGCAACCAAATAAAGCACATATGGGGTTGGGGATGACATCTTTTTGAAACATTTTACTGTAAGCATTAAAGATGTTGGCCCAGAACGTGTTTAGCTTAGGGCAGGACCAAAACATGTGTATATAATCTGCTGGTTGACCCTTACAGCGGGGGCAAGAAGAGTCCACATTAGGAAAGATTTTTGCCAGTCTTGCTTTGGTCAAGTGTGCCCTAAATACAATTTTGAGTTGTATTAGGCTATGTCGAGCGCATGGGGAGGAAGAGTATATTAATTAAGTACTGCTTCCCACTGATCATCTGTCATTACTGCTCCGAGATCATTCTCCCATAGTCTCCTAACCTCCTGCAGAGAGTGAGGGGTGATATTGCGTATACTGTCTTAAAGAGTAGAAATCAGACCTTTACGATCCAGAGGCAATGAAAGAATATGATCAATTACATTATCAATTAGAAAATCTGGAAAGGATGGAATGCTTTTCTGGACATAGTGTCTAAGCTGAAGATACCTAAAAAATGGGATTTCGGTAAGCCAAACGATGGGAGAGTTGTGTAAATGATCCGAATTTACTATCTACAAATAAATTAGAAATGGATTTGATGCCCTTTGAGCTCCACACTCCAAAGGTCGAGTCAGACAGCGAGGGTGGGAAGTTATAATTGTTCTTAATGGGTGAATGCACGGATGTTGTCTGGAGTTTGAAATTTCTCCTAAATTGTGACCAAATTCTGATTGAATGATAGACAACTGGGTTAGACTGAAACTGAAGTGAGGGGGCATAGAGGCACATAACACAGAGCCCAAGTTGATTGGACTACTAGCATTTTCCATTTGTACCCAAGCATCAAGTCTACTTGGCTCATCTCTCTCCCTCCAGTGTAACATGGTTTTTATATTGCATGCCCAATAGTAATAGATAAAGTTAGGTAACGCCAGGCCTGCAAGCTTTTTAGGCCTTTGAAGACCATGTCTATTGATTCTGTGAGGTTTACTATTCCATATAAATGATGTTTTGCAATAAATTAAAAAAAAGTTTTTTTGATCAGAATTGGGATGTTTTGAAAGAGATAAATGAATTTTGGTAAGACTGATCCAACCAACTATGGATAGAGGGAGTTTTGCCCATCTAGCCATGTCTTTTTTACATTTTTCAAATAAGATAGTAAAGTTTTTTGTGAAGAGGGATGGAAAAGTAGGAGTGATCTCAATTCCAAGATATTTGAAGCCTTTCCCAACAATTCTAAATGGGAGGTGAAAAGCAGGAATTGGAGTGGCAGACTGATTAAGAGGAAATATTTTGCTTTTTTCATTGTTAATTTTATATCCTGAGAGTTCCCCAAATTGAGTCAAGAGGCGGAGTATGACGGGAATAAAATGTACTGGATCAGCAGCATACAAAATCATGTCATCTGCGTATAAAGATATTTTGTGTGAAATGCCTCCCCGCTCTATACCTAGGAAGTCAACTGATTGCCTGAGAGCGGCGGTGAGGGGTTCTATGGCAATGGCAAAAAGTAAGGGGGAAAGGCTACATCCCTGCCGTGTGCCTCTGTTAAGAGAGAACAATTCAGATTGCTGTCCATTGGTGATAACTGAGGCTACAGGATGGGAGGAGAGGAGTTTTATCAAGGAAATGAAAGTCATCGAGTCCAAATGTTTTCAGAGTGAAAAATAAATACTGCCATTCGACTGTCAAATGCTTTTTCAGCGTCAAGAGATATAGCCATTTCAGGTGAGTGGGATGGAGAGGAGTAAACAATATTGAGAAGTCTCCTAAGATTTGAACTAGAGTGGCGGTTTAAAATGAAGCCAGTTTGGTCTGGTGAAATTATTTGTGAGATAACCTTCTCCAATCTTGTAGAAAGGATTTTAGATAGGACTTTATAGTCCGTATTTAAAAGGGAAATGGGGCGATAGGATGAACACTGGAGTAAGTCCTTACCTCCTTTTGGTAAAAGTGTTATTGCGGCCTGACGTAAGGATGGTGGGAGGTAACCTAAGGACAAAGATTCATTCAGCATGGCCCGGAGCAGAGGGCACATTTGGAGTGCAAATTTTTTATAGAATTCGGAAATGTAGCCATCTGGGCCAGGTGTTTTGTTGCATTTTAAAGAATTAATGGCCTGTAAAATTTCTGCGTCCGTAATCTCACCTCCCAGTAAATTGTTCTGTTCGGCAGAGACAGAGGGAAGAGTGAGTTTATCAAAAAAGGACTGGAGCTTGGAGGGGTTGCCATCACATTCAGAACTATACAGGTTATTATAATATTGCTTGAAAACATTAATTTCAACACGGTTTATGATTAATTCACATGTTTCATTGTGAATCTTAGGAATAAGACGGGAGGATAGGGTCTGGCGAGCCTGTTGGGCTAGCAGCTTGCTGACTTTCTCGCCTGAGTCATAAACCTTAGATTGAGCTTTGGAGAGTAAGTATGTGGCTTTGTCAGTAGAGAGTAAGTTATATTCTGTCTGCAGCCATAGTCTTTCTTTAAAAAGTGGCGGGGAGGGGGAGGATGAGTATTGAGTGTCAATTTCTGCAATGGATCGTGAAATGTCATTTAATTTGGATTATATTGCTTTCTTTGCTCTGGATGAATATTCAATTATTTGGCCACGAAGATAGACCTTGAGGGTCTCCCATAAAGTAGAGTGGGAAATTTCTGGGGAGGTGTTAGTTTCAAGGAAGAAGGAGGTTTGAGAAGAGATATGGCGTATAAATTGTTCATCAGCTAATAGCAGAGGATTAAGTCTCCAGCTGTGGGAAGGTCTGAAGCAGTTGGGTAGTGTAATATAAAAAGAGACAGCACCATGATCTGATATAGTGATGCTATGATATGAGCAAGAAGTAACATTACCTAATAATCTGTTATCTAGGAGAAAATAATTGATCTGGGTGTAGCTATGATGGGTATTGGAGAAGGAGAATACCTTTTTGTTATTAAACTTAAATCCCCAAATATCTGAGACACCATACTGCGAGATGAAACCATTTATAACTCTGGCTGATTTAGTGAGGGATTGGGGTTTGTTTGATGATCTGTCCAATATAGTGTTAAGTGCGCAGTTGAAGTCACCCCCGATTATCAAGTTGTAATTATTATCACTGGGTATGGTAGAGAATAGTTTGTCAAAGAAGTTACCATCATCGTAATTTGGGGCGTAAATGTTAACCAAGATGACAGGACTGGCAAACAACTGGCCCGAGACAATGACATACCTCCCATTAGTATCAGCGATCACCTCCTTAGCTTGAAATGGTATGTCTTTATGTATAAGGATAGCCGTCCCTCTGGCTTTAGCATTGAACTGCGAATGAAATACCTGGCCCACCCAACCTCTTTTAAGGTAATTTACATTGTTATTCTTAAGGTGAGTTTCCTGTAAGAATGTTATATCTGAATTTAATTGTTGTAAATAGGACCACATTTTCTGTCTTTTTATCCATGTTCATACCTTTTGCATTTAAAGACAGGAAGTGGATGGGACGACTTGCATTGCAATTAGATATAGTTGGCATGTCTTAAGGGGTTATGGGGATGGATGATGGGGCAGTGAGACCGGGAGGAGGGAAGAGGGGAGGGAAGAAAAGGAGAGAGGGACACACACACACACACCCCAACAACAACTCCAGCTGACATGCTGAAGAGAGGCGTCAAAGTGGGGGCAAGAGCTTTGAACACTGCTCCTACTAACAGCTTGGAGAACACCTAACTTACATTGAAATTACTGTTTCCTGAGTAAAAGTGTAAATTTAAATGTAAATGCCCGTGCAGAGAGCAAAAGAGGGGAAAAAACAAAAACACACCCAGAGGGGTTAATACGAATAGGTGTCTTGATGAATATCGAGCTCCGCCACAAACGTGAACAAATTATCAAATATGCATACAGATAACTAGACGGTGGCAGCAGCATAGTAATAACAGGCACATTTTTCGTTCATGAACCTGAATGGTACCCACGTGCGTATTAAACCAATTCTGTGGGGGACATGAGTCTCAGCGACCACCTCCAACATGAGGAGAAACAGAAGTCCCTCAATAAGCATCTAAAGTCTTAATAAAGTTCATGGCAAAACCGTAACATGAGCTTAACTCTTGCTTATAGGGAGCTTGTAGATTGTACATGTTGGGTCTTAACAAGAATAAACAATGAACAAAATGACCCTGTACCTTTTGGCGTCGCTGCGCTCGGTTGTTTTCATATCGTTATCATTTTAAGAGCCGGCCGGTGTGGAGGTTGAACCAGGAAGGTTATGAAGATAGGAGGAAACTTCATCAGGCGAGGAGAAGACGAGTTTCTAAAGCGAGAACAATGCCTTATTAAGTCTAATAAATATTTCATTGTGTTAATTACTGGTTAATGATTTTCACAACCTCCCCATCTAGAATTAGCCTGGCTCCGCCCATCTACGTACTTCCGCTCAAATTTCATTTCACTTCAGTACTAAGGTCTGGCGATGCTACTATGTTAGAACGATTTCTTTTCCCCAAAATCTGCGGTCCAATCAGCGAACAGGAGGCGCGGCCTGAGAACAGTGACGTAGAGGTTGTGCGCGAATTTCAGTTACTGAGCGCAAGTACGGAGGCGGGCGGAACCAGGCTAATGCTAATGCTCACTGCATCTGCCGTTTGTATACTGCGCGCAACGTGGTTTCTGGCGCATGAAATACGTCACGACCAAACGTTAGCGATTGGTTAAGGCAGATCCAGAGTGGCACTGGGCAGAGCCAATAGGTTTTAAACTTCAACAGCACCCGCCTTCAAGTGAGACATCGTTTGTCTCTACAGCATTGCTAGACCTTTAGTATGAATGTAATGAGTACCAAGGTCTAGTTAGGACTAGGCTAATCTAGAATGTGGTCAAGGCTGATATAATGGGAAGAAAAAAACGGAAGCTGCAAAAAGCATAGTTAACTGTTAACAAGTGCATTGTTAACTAATAATAACAGCATAATAAAGTATATTTTATTTTAGTAAAGCAAAAAAAAAAGATTCTTAAAGGCATAATAATGCATAATAAATGATTTATTAGCCTTAATAAGGCATTGTTCTCGCTTTAGATCCGGTAGCTGCAAAAAGCATAGTTAACTGTTAACAAGTGCATAGTTAACTTATAATAGATGAGCAATAAAGTATATTTTAATATCAATAAGCAAACAAAAGAAGATTAATAAAGGCATGGCAAAGACGTTATGGGTGTTTGTAATGCTATTATGAACAATGGTTGGTTTTATTTCTAACATTATTCTATCAACAGACATTTACATCGATAGTCTGGCGTTATAATTGATTTGCCTTGGGTGTACTGTGGAGTGGGTAAGACTGTTTATATTGGCAGGCTAGTCGATACCGTTGACTTGCACTAGCTTAGCACCAGCGAACTGTGCAACTAGAAGGACTGCATGAAATTTGTTGAAAACGTCTCCAATGATAAATAACACACTGGCTGACTTGGAAATGAGGTCCTATGTCCAAAATTCCGAACTACTCCTTTAAGATTGCAGTAGAAATGGTTTTGTTGGCTCACTAATTGTTGTTTTTTTGTCCACACTAGCAAGAGGAGTGGAACAGTCACAACGTCAGTCTGGTGAAATACATCCGGACCAAGGCTAAGCCACACATCTTCTACAAGCCCGGAAAGATGTGCTCTGCCACACAAAAGCTCCTTGATGAGTCCACCAAGAAACTCAATGGTGAGAGCCATAGTTTTACCTTGCAGAAACTGCCAAGTCACTGCCAGCACTTCAATGGAAACTGCATTACTAGGAGAGCAGATGTTTTGGGGGTACATGGAAACACATGGAACTCGAAAATAGGCTCCTCCCAGCTTGGTGCTCAGTTCAGTTCAGCGTGGCTTTTGGGAGTGTCTCAGCACCCGGGGTGGCGCGAATGCTAGGTTGAGCTCTGAAGCTCATTTCATAGCGACGTAAAGTAAAACTTTCAACTAGGTCTGTAAGTGTGTTGTGTGTTGCACAACGACTTTGACGGGTTGATATTTTTGCTAGCACCTAATGTTGTCAGACTAACATAGGCATGCACAAATCTCAGCCATTTAGAGCTGCGGGTCTTAGCTTGGGGTCGCACCCCCTCAAGGAGTCGCAAGGAAAAGGTAGCTTTTAGGGAGGTTGTGGAAAAGGTAGCATTTTAGAGCTGCCTTTGATTTAGTCATCTTAAAATAGTTTTTTTTCACCAAATCAAAATTCATTCCGATTCAATAAACTGAATAATTTGTTGGATACCAATTCAAATGACAATGAGGTGTTGGTTTTGAATCTCACATTGTCCTGAACCTAAAATAAGCATTAAATGTTGTCACCTGTTCTTTGCAATCAATGGTGTCTTTGACACCATTTACTGTTTTCTTGCCTACAGCCGTGTTTGAGGAAAGGCGTGAGGCGTTTGCTGAGCACCTCAGCAAAATGGAGTCGCGCCCCCGCCGACAGATAAACCGCGACCCAGATGCCGGCGCTATGAAGAGGGACCAATCGGCGGAGGGTAAGCCCGCAGGCCAGGTAGTCAAGGTGACAGGTAACCGGGGTGACTTGGAAATGGAGGAGGATGAGGAGATTGAGGGGAATAGAAAGGGGAAGGGCACTGAGCAGGAGAAAGGAGACGTAGCGGGAGGGGAGATGGGAGAGAAGGGGGCGGGGCTGAGGCAGGGGGAGGAAGAGGAGAGTATTGAGGTTATTCAGGAAGGGGATAAGAGCGAAGAGGATGAATCTATGGGTAAAGATGGAGAGAGGGGGGGAAAGGAGGAGGTAGAGGTAAGTCGAGACACGGAAGGGGTGGTGATGGAGGAGCAGGGGCCAACAAAGTATGAGGAGCAGGAGAATGGAGAGAACAGTGAGGCTAAGACGGAGAGAGCTCAGGGCGCTACCACAGACCACCAGAAGGAAACCAGCCCAGAGGCCCCACCCTCTGACCCCGTTCTACCCAGAGATGTCCCCGCTGCTCAGAATGCTATCCACCAACCCCAAGCTGTTCCACCACCGACTGAACCAGCAGCCCAGACCCAAAACGACAAGCCTTCCCCAAGCCCACAGCCCCACCAAACCCCAGACCCACCCGCACAGGAGCCTGCTGACCCCAGGTCCAATCCGGCCCAGAGTTCAGTCACTGATGAACAAGAGACCCAAGATAAATATGAGCCCCTGAAACCTCAAGAAACACCTGTCGTCGCAGCGGTCCCTAGGGCAGTGGAGAAGGGAGGAGACAAGGTGGGCAGGGGCCGTAAGAAGGATAAAGCCCAGCAGAAGAGCCGCGGCCCCTCCTCCAGAAGCTCCGTCTCCTCTTCCAGTGTCTCCTCATCTTCCTCTAGCGGATCCAGCCACTCTTCCTCTTCCTCATCCTCATCTTCATCCTCCTCGTCCAGCAGCCGTAGCCGCAGCCGGGAAGGTGTCAAGCGCCACCAGAGGCCTTTGGACCGGGATAGGAAGAAGGGGGCCGAGAAGAGTCGCCATAATCGGGGTGGGATCAGAGGTGGTGGTGGGGGGAGGGAGTCAACGAGCACCAAGGAGGAGAAGAAGAAGCGGAGGAGCGACGAGGGGAGGAGTAGGTCGTCCCGGGGAGACAGGGATCATAAGGACAGAGACAGGAAGGAGAAGAGGCGCTAGGCCACATCCAAAAAATGGAAAGGGGACGTGCAGCCAAACCTTCTTGCCTGGTGGCTGCCATTTCTTTTCTTTTACCCGTTCAAAGCAGGCATTTTTCTACACAAAGGCTTGTTTAAACAAAATTGGTATAACTCGAATGGTTCCTTAATTCAGAAGTGGAGAAGGATTATTGTCCCTTAAAACACTTCATATCACTCATTTTCTCCCTAGAAATAAACATGGAAATGTAAGTGGGCACACATGGCAGTTGTGTTTCTCTAATTGGAAGAAGCCTCTTTTTCTTTTTTTTCTTAGGTTCTCTTGCAAAAAAGTGTGTGCGCGTGTGTTCATTTCATTGGAAGAAATCATTTTTCTTTCTCCATGACATCCCAATTGTAGTGTTAGAGGCTAGGGTTGTTGTGGCGACTGAGCAGTCAGTGACAGCTGTCCTTTTGTAGTCCTGTGGGATCACACATCTTTTTTTACTCTTGAAACGATGTCAAGCCTTGCCGTATGTCTGGCTAAATGTATGATGTGCAAATTTGATGTTTTAAAAAAAACAAGTTTGTTTTTTGTACCAAGAATCTGCTTCAAATAAAAGGTGAAGATATGTTTAGTGTGTCAATGTGTGTTGAATGTGTCAATCGTCCTTTACTCAAAGGGGCCTACTTGGCAGGTAGGTTAAGTTATGCTATTGTTGATGGACAACCCAGTCGCCGAAAGCATACATTGATGGTATACATTTTTGTGAACCCTGGATTACGTTGCAATGTAAAATAGTGCTGTTGAGGCGCTTGGAGAAAGCACAACCAGTTGGTTGAAATAGAAAATTACACTGTGGTCAGAATTGGTAGCATTTTATGAATGTTTCACTTTAGTGAAAGGTTTAAATTTAATATAATAAAAAATGTAATTTTATATTAAAGATTACGCGTGTCCTTCATTCTGACGGAGGGGGGGGGGGGGGGGGATGATTTGGCGGCCACCAAAATAATTCCACAACACCAAAGACAAATCTCAAGTGGCAAATAGTTGAGAACTGAATAAAATATAAAGCAAGACTAGGTCAAAACCTATTAGGTGGCTGGACCATGAATCCGTCCTTAGTGCTTGTTGGATTAAGAATGAACAGAATGAGATCGTTTGTGAGGCAGCCGCCATGTTGGTCCAGTTTGAAATCCAAAAGCAGACGGCCAACAACTGAGAGCAATCGTCCAATCAGGTGCAGCCAGGAAGTGTTTGCACTGGCTATTGACCGCCCAATGGAGCTCAGCAGTGACCGCCCACTTTTTGAACAGCTCCGTTCCCCGGAAGTGAATTTCCCATTCATTCGTTCCATTGACTTTTCAGAAAATCCTTATATACAGAGTTTTAACCCAGGAACCAAGCCAACCAGTTACGAGATGAATCGTGACCATGAAACATTTGATTCGGCACAAAAAACATTTGGAAAACGGAAAAAAGGCAAAGGTACAAGACTACATAATTTATTTTAAGAGTGAAGGAACTACTCATCCCATAAACCATTGCGAATGATACCTTTCTGACTTCCAACCTAACGATAGTTTAGCACGCGTCTTAACCTTTGTCATTATTAGTGTTTATTAGTGTTGTAATATATTGTAGTTTGTGTTGTGTATATATAGTGTTTCATATCGTGTGTAGTGTATAGACGGGTTTCCCGTTTACAAACATGGTTGGATGTGGGCGCAGCCAGGGGGCAATAAACCGTTTTGTTCCCATATATTAGCGATTACATCATTTTTCCTTGTAAAGCCTGATAATGGGATGAAAAAGCACTATTTCCAGAGGTGAATGTGTTGGTTTGTCTTTCTTTTGCATATTATTGTAATGTAGCTAATGTTTATTTGTAGTGTCATTCCAATATCACTGACGCGAAGACTATAATTTGACAATTTGCATAAATAAATGACAGAATTCGCCCACTTGTAAATTTAGAAATGTTAGCAGGCTAGCTTTAGTTAACTGAGTCATGAAAAACTATATACGATTTATGAAAATGGCTTTCGTGGTTTAGTTCAGTGTTGAAACTGTCCATGTCACTTGTTGACAATATCAACGATGATCATTTTAAATGATCATGACATGATTGGCAGTTTGACAGTTATCATTTTGTCTTGACACAGCTTATGATATCTCAATTAGTAAGCTACATCTTATGTTGGACATTTGCCACACATTCAAAAAGTAATTATATTTAGGGACCGAGCCAGTAAAACTGGAAAGGTCCCTTTTGAAATTGGTCCGTTTATTAGGGCCACGGGGCAATCGCACCGAGCACTGGCCCCTACAGCTAAAGCTGAAGGGACCCGAGCACTACTGTTATTGTGTGGATTTTTTCTTATCTTTATTATTATTCCTCTTCCGGACTAATTTCAATTCGCTACAAATTATATATCAAAATGTGCGTCATCGGGATCAGTGTGCTATTGCTTTTCTTAAAATAATACGAATTTTTAGCGACGTAAGAAAAACTTCGCGAAAAACTGCGAAAAATTTCCCATAGAGAATGAATGGGTAAAAAAACAAAGACTTTTCATACTGCCTACTGCTTTCTCCTGCTCCGGCATACTTTCACCTAGAAACTCAATTTAACCTTTAAACAGACACAAGTCTTGTGTATTTGTTGTATTATTCCACATTTTGATAGGTCATATAGTTTTTAATCAATCACTGATCAATGACCATGATCATTTTTGGAGAAATTATGAGATTATAATGGGTGTGTATTGCGACATACTTGTTCTGTCTCTCACAATGTGCTCAAAAAATCAGAGAGACTTACAGCATTTGAATTAGCAGCCTCTAAGTGCGGCCAGTCTGTCTCTTCTCCTCATTAACTCCAATACAAATATTTTCTGAGAGAAGCAGAACGGACCCCTGTTTTAAACTTGCAAGTGTGTCCACAACATTTACTGTAGAAACACTGTAGAAACACCAAATTGTTCAGGAAGTCCTTACAGTGATGATGGTCTGGTTTTTTTCTGATACGTGCATTATAATCCTCACAAACACACATACAGACACACACACACACACAGAATGTTAACTTGTGTATAATTCCCAATTTTTATTGATGTATTTGCACTTTTAATCTTGCTGAATTCTACAAGGAAAATAAATTAAGGTAAAACTTAGTTCCCCAGCCCCATTCGTCTTTGTAAGGAAATGTTCTATTTTGTCTTTATTATTTAGTCAGAATGCACCAGAATGCTTTGTATGTGAAAATCACAAAATAATCTTCTGGGGGAGGATGACCCCAGACCTACAAGGGTTTGGTTTAAAAACTTTCAGCCCCCCCTAAAATAAAATTCACCAGCCGCCACTGATTATGATGCATTCTCATTTTAGGCAGTATAAGACAATACTTTCTTAACAGTATAATTGTAACCATGAATAAGTCGTTCAGGTAACAATATTCAAATACTAACATTGTTGGGTAAGACAGAATTTGATTTTATTCTGAATCCAGTGAAACAGATTGGTGGTTTTAGCTGATATAAAAACGTTCACGTGTTTATATGTGTTTGTTTAAGTAGTTGGCAGACGCTTTTATCCAAAGCGACATACATAAAAAATACATATAAAACAATCACTGTAAACATCATTTAAGGAAAGAATGTTGTTAATACAAAATATCAACACAAAGTGTCAAGACAGAATAAACTCTGCTGCTGCAGCAACAGTCAAGAGATAGTCTATACGGTCCCTAAGATATATAGATATCTAATGTATTCATACATTGTTTATGTAGGATATACAGTATATGTATTATATATAACCTAATCATATATTGTTTCTTCAACTTAAAAATGGCTGACCGTTTTTTTCCCCCTTCTCGGGGGAAACGAATGACACTGAGTGGAGCAAGAGGGTCTGGCTGCAGACCTGCACTGTCAGGACCGGAAGTTGCAGACCTGCACTGTGAGGTCTCCTGCACTGTCAGGACCGGAAGTTGATTCGAAGGGTCTTTATTTTATGTCCCCCGTGTGAAGAGTTGAGACGACGAGGTGAGTAAAAGTCAAGTGACAACAACTTTTCGTCATACGAAGAAACAGAAAGAGTCTTTATTCACTAGAACGTTACGTTGCACACTTTATATTGCCCTGTAAAGTTATATTAATTTGAAAGAATCGGGTTTTGAACTGTTGGGTAGTTTCTAGCGTTGTTATCGTATCGATAGTGCTCACTTAAATGTGCCATTTTCCTACTCAGAGATAAGAAAACTGAGTTATATAGTATCATTTTTGTATAATTTTGTTTGACTTATTACGACATTATTTGTCTCTTACAGATGCATGTGTCAATCCTAAGTAGCGGCACTACGCCCAAAGTTGAGCGCTGCACGTCATGCTGCAGCCTATTTCACTGTCCTCTGTGCCTAAAATTTAAACCTGCAAAACTTTCCAAGCTGCACAGCCACTTAGAGGCACATAAGAAAGGTGGCATTTTATTTAAAGGTAAGCATAATGTATTTGTCTGTGTGTTTGTACTCATAAATATGAGCCAATGCTACTAACTTCTGGCAGGTTGTGGTTGGGCTGGTAAAAGGGGAAAAGTAAAATTAAGGGAATGTGCATTGCAGTAAAGAACACCTGTCACCTCATTTTTCTGTCTTACTGTTCTGAAATTATGTTTATGATGTACAGTTTTAGTCACTTTCAAAAAAGAAAACGTTTAGAATCAGATTCTCTGCTCTGCAGGTCAAAATTTATGTGAGTTATGTGAGCCAAATCAATAGCAGAAAATGAAAAGTTAAGTGAAAAGTTGAAAACTTTAGAATGTTGCTGATATGGCCTGTGTGTGTGTGTGTGTGTGTGTGTGTGTGTGTGTGTGTGTGTGTGTGTGTGTGTGTGTGTGTGTGTGTGTGTGTGTGTGTGTGTGTGTGTGTGTGTGTGTGTGTGTGCACTCGCGCCCAGAAAGACAGTATAAACAGTATTTATAGTGTGTACTTACTTATTTGTCATTGGTCCCTAACTAAGACGTTTTGGGTTTTTGTTTTTGCATGATTTTATTCTAGATAAAGTTATCTGCAGATGCCCTGTGTGCAGCAAAACTGTTCTCAGAAGGCCAGACATGACGAAACACTTGGAGGCTTGCCAGGGTGCCATGACTGCCGCCTCTCCAGAGCAGACCTCTCCTACCACCCCCAAAGATACAGCTGCAGTGTCCTCCTTGGTTTCATCTTTACAGGATCTCTCCTCTTCTTCGCAAGAAAGCTCAACTGCCGCACCTGTATCCACGCTCCTGCAAGCCACAGTCTCCACCTCCCAAGATTTGACTGCTTCTGAGCAAGAGAATAGAGGTTCAAGATTATCCCCAAAAAAGGATAAATGCCCTCATTGCAAGTACACATTCTACAAGAAAAACATGGTCAAACATATCCAAAGAAAACACAGTGGAAAACCAAAAGACATAACAGTTAAAGATCACTTAATGAGTGTCTGTGTAGATGCTACCAATGGCATTTCTGCAGTGCAGAAAACAAGACATGGGTTTTCTGTGCCCATACATGTGCAGAAGAAAACCTGGGGTCATGTTCATAAAATAGAGTGTGAGTTACAGGAATGCAGGCAATATCATCTTATGGCAGTTAGAAGTGGAATGACGTTTCGGCACTGTGACCACATTCGTTCACTGGACTACTGTACTGAAATGGCAACTGAGGAAGTCCTTAAAGAGGAAGTTTTGTCTGAGTTGGTGGCGTTGAAATTTTTTGGTGAGGCAAAAAAAAAAAACCTGCCTGAAAAGAAAAAGATATGCCAAAGCAACTCATGTGCTTTGGCATACTCAACTCTTGGACCTGTTTGTGCCGAAAATAAAAATACATTTGAAAGTTTGTTTTATGTCTACTGTTTTCTCCTGTAACAGAGGTTATTGGCTATCTGGGTCATGTCACTAGGTATTCAGTAATTCACTTTGAATACACAGAGCTAAATTAATTTAAAATCATCAAACCTCCATTAGCAAATCCATGTGGTCCGACAGCACAAGGTAAGAGCATAGCACAAACAATATTAAGCAATTATTTAAATGGATTATGAGGTGTACGAATTGAAAACACATAAGATATGCCTATATAAAAGAACTGAGTAAATCAATATGTAAATGGATCTAACAGTGCAGGGGGTTACATTTTCAATGATAAATAATGGTATAGAAGCAAAGAACAGTCAGCAAAAGGTTGGAGTGTAGAAGCATTATGCCATCACACATTAAGGTGTATTACAGAGATTTATTGTGTCAAAATGAATTTGTAGTGTAAACTAACAGCTGTCCTTTTTGTGAATTAAATTATATTACTGGAGTAAAATAATACATGTTTTGAGTAGGCTAATAATGTTTTAAGAGGATCATAACAATAGCTGTACATCTGGTTTGCATTGATTATCTGTAGAATAACCCTAGAAGTGGTAAAAAGACCCAAGAAATAAACACGGGGAACGAAAAATATGTGCTTCCGATATACTCGCTTTTATTTTGAAAGGCTTCGAATCAACTTCCGGTCCTGACAGTGCAGGAGACCTCACAGTGCAGGTCTGCAACTTCCGGTCCTCACAGTGCAGGTCTGCAACTTCCGGTCCTGACAGTGCAGGTCTGCAGCCACATAGACATCTTATACATAGACGGAGCATTGGCTGCTGTGGCGCGAGAAATTCGGCGGCCATCTTGGAGTGGTGATGGGGGTGGGGAGCAGCATAGATTGACAGTTGACACGTATGGCCAGGAGAAGAAAACAAGGATGCCGAGCTGGTGTTCAGCTATTCCTGCTCAAATGAGCGGACGGTCGAAAATAGAAATCACAGGATTACTTCTCACAAGTAAGATTTAACATTACCGTACTATTGGTTGTATTTTGTGAAAATACGGTATTACATGCCAAAACATGTCCTTTATCATAGCTACACGTATGACAAAAAAAACGTGTGAAAATCAGTGAGGTATGATTAATTAAATGCGCTGACAGTTCATTGCTCCTGCCAAACGAATGACACTGAGTGGAGCGGATCACCACTCCAAGATGGCGGCTCCGAATCTCGTCAGCGCCAGTAGGCAGTAGAATTCGATGCTCCGTCTATGTATAAGATGTCTGTGCAGCCAGACCCATAGACATATATACATAGACGCCTCATAGACTGACGCTGCCCGTTAGAGCTGACGTATCAGCGCGGCCGCCATCTTGGCAGGGGACCCAGTGCGCCCCCAGTGCATTCATTTCTATGGAGGAAGGCGTATCCCCAACTACAATAATAAGCATAACTCCCCGAATTTTTACCGGATTTTCACACGGTTTGGTTTGTTACAAATGGCAGAGATTTATTTATGATACAGGACGAATATTTTTTTTTTTTTTAATAATAAGAATTATTGTTCAATCTTACTTGTTAAAGGTAATCCCACGCGATCTGGTGTCAATACTGCGCCGTAAGCTGCACAACATACTGGCATAGCTTGCTCTCCCGTTGACTCCTATGCTAGACTAGAGTGAGGACTCCCTACCAATATGGCGGCGACGCTGGGTTACGTTCCATCACGTCATGAGGCGTCTATGTATATATGTCTATGGCCAGACCCCTCTCGAGTGGAGCGGATCACCACTCCAAGATGGCGGCCCCGCGTCTCGTCAGCGCCAGTACTAGTAGGCAGTAGCATTCGATGCTCCGTCTATGTAGATGTCTATGGGCGGGACTAAGACGCAAGGAAATGACGCAATTGAGGGAAACATGGATGCAATTTAAAGGGACACTAAGTAGTTTTTTCCCCCATCTAGTGGTCAAATTGTATTTTGCATTCAAACGAATGTATGCTCTCTAGCGCCTCGCGTTTTCGAACTATGGCAAGCGGTATTAGTCAAGATTCAAGAAGCTATGACAACATGATAACATGTCTTCAAACACCACTTCGGGGGGGGGGGGGGAGATATTAACCCACCACGGACCTACGACCGACGGGGGTACGGTGCGTACCGGCCCACTTCGAGCACTGGGTACGTTATTTCAAACAAACTTCAAACTGCATTGAATCATTAGTGTGAGCATGTATGAGTAATTATTCCTCGAGCAAGATAGTGAATTATGTTCTCATGTTTATATCGTTAAGCTCCTTCTCTGTTCCACAGTCACGCTGGCTCTGAGTGAAAACGCGTTTAGCCTTACCTGTACCACGTAGTGCTTTTTGTCCCTTTCGGCAGTTCATAGACCGGAAGGACATGGAAGCCTCCATAGAGCTTGCCCGTCCTATGTAAATTCTGAAGTGAGATTGTTGACAGAGATAATTGTACACCAATGGGGACTTATTTATGAATGAAGACGTTGATTTGAGGTAATAAATTACTAAAAAAACTACTTAGTGTCCCTTTAAAGGCCATGGTGCAGGTTAAACACCACTTTCGATTAATGGGTACATAAAGCACTCAAGATATGTATATAAAGTTAGAAATGTCTCCAAAATGGTGTTAAAGTGCAGTTTTTGGTCGTAACGGCTATTTTTAGCGCAATTCGGCGATGACGTCAGATGAGATGTGGTGGAAGTAGCCTCAGCCTTGTACTAGAACTATGGCGTAACTGGGATGAGGAAGAGGTGGCAAGACCCACAATTAACATTTATGATGGCCCACAGCCATATAATTTCGAACCGGTCAGACGTGAGAGGGCGAATGAGGAATTGCCGAGAGCCGATGGCCGTCAAAGACAATTAAATGCATGGTCAGATGAGAATGAGTGGAGAGTTGGCTAAGTATCCTGGTGAGCTAGCTACCATTTAGAACGCAGCAACGAGCGCTGGAGCTAGTCTATGACAGCAGTGCATACAATAACACTTTTTTTTCCGTCAGGGTATTGCTTACCGGGAGAGGGAGAGAGTAGTAAGCGTGTCTGTGTCGCTGTGTTTGGCAGGTGTCTGTGTGGGCGGTGTCGTCCCATGGAAACTGTGGTGGAGAGCGGTTACATGCCGCTATTCCGACATGCCGCTACTTACTGTACGTTCACACCAAAAGCGTCTTGCGCTGCAAAGACGCCGGAAGTCATTCACTTTCTATGGGCAAGAGCGTCCAAAGCGTCACAAGCGTCCAACGCTTCCAGCGTCAAAAGTTGAGCGTCCGAGCGTCAAAAAAAAGTTGAAGAGAGTTTAACTTTATGCAAATGACTATGACGCGTTTCAGCGGCAAAAACTGACAGCCAATCTGAATGTAGACGCTCTCCGCTTGCGTGGGTCCCGGGGAACACCGGCACTTTGGTTCCTACTGTACTTTGTTGGTTCCTACTGTAAAATGTCGACGGAAAAGATAATCGCGGCTGTGGCGGGGCGCCCGGTGTTGTACGATCCAAGTCTTTTTTATTTCAGAGACAATACCGTAATAATCAGCTTAAATATCATTTTTACAAACACACGCACGAAGTGGGCCGACCATTAACGGCATGGACCAAGCGGTTCTGGACCAGGTAGGAGACATTGGACACTTAATCGTATTTACCGTATAACTGCAGACAACTTTATTTAAAAGTAATCAAATGGAAAACATGTTTGTATTTTGGTGTCCGCTCCGGCGGAGCGGTTCATGTTAATAGCGGAGTCCGGGAGGGTTCACCTTCACGGCGTAGTTACGAGGGATGTGCGACTATCGTTTATCCAACAAGCAAAACCGTCTCTGCAATATATGGCCAAAGTGTGTGGGAGTTAACTCTTTGATATGGCTGTCTAAAAGCATACGGCTCCTTTAAATGCGTCTGCATAATTTAATGGTACGTCATTGAGCATCTTGAGCGTCAAAAGCGAACAAAAATATTCGCAGCGAATCTTTTTGAGCGTCAAAGCGTCTTTGCAGCGCAAGACGCTTTTGGTGTGAACGTACAGTTAGACATTGACGTCTAGTGGTCGGAGTGGCGGCATTAATATTATTTTCCAAGCGTCCCACTACTGCGACAATTTTTTTTCCCCATTGTCTGAGTAGCGGCACTTTACTTTTTTTCAAACGTCCTGCCATTCCGACATGAGGCCATTAATATTTGTCATTATCATTGTACTTTTAATTAATTAATTAATTAATGTGATTATACCCATATGTTCTGGACTTAGCATACACGCAGCTTATGCGTGGGTGTGACAAATACAAAAAAGGAACGAAAGTAAAAGGAGCGTCGGATATCCCGCCTGTCTTTGCACCATTATAGGGCCATGATAATGCATGCGATAGCCTAGAGTCGAGAGAAAGAAGACTAAATAAATATGCAGACATGTAATGTGCAATTCAACAACTGCACGCATGACATGTGAACGACATGCCTACATTATTGTGTAGTAAATAGTTGAGTTGAGTTCATCCAACCTGCTGGCAAGCCAAAATGCGTTGCATGGCTTTATCATTGTCCTCTAAAATGCAATCTAACCAACTTGAATATATCGCACACCCAGTTTGAACACCCCGATGGACACTGAACTCTGGGGGTTATTTGAACGTTCACTAAAGTAGTTTAGGCTACTGGAGCCTAAGAATTCCGCCCGCCTTTGCGCAATTGGCCATCGATTAATTAATGTAGGACTAGCCTATCCATATCAAATCCAAAAGCAACAATCTTCATAACAAAATCAGAGTATCCTTTTCAAAAAATATTATTTCGCCGTTCTTAAATTAGGCTTCCACAGCGCAAAAAAGGTAGGCCTACACCTTGAAACTTTGTTCTATCAACTTAAAGTCCGATTAAACTTCATTCAAAGGCAGTCCATAATTCAAATTAAATTGATTTCTAACGAACAAGTCCAAATTTCAGGTCCTAGAGCTTTATTCGTGCTTCTTCTTATATATTTTTAAGTAGACTGCTGGCCTGCACGCACAGAGTTTGTTTGATGCATGGAGTTTCAACCTTTTCCCCCTGAGAGCTGAATAAAAATGAGGAGAGCTCCGTCTTTTACATAATGTGTAGGCCTAACATTTATTCACATGGCCGGTTCAAAATCACCTAGTTTTTGACTGAAATGTGTGCCGATATCAATTATTGGGAAAAACATTGTTTGGAGTAGAGGTCTGCACTCGCGATGCAACTGGAAGCTCATTGCGGGTGCGGGCGGGATGATAGAGGTAGGCCTACATTTATTCTATATTAATAACTATTATTATTATTCTATTACACTTTCTATGAAAAGTAGGCCTAATTGAAGCTCATTGCGGGTGCGGGCGGGATGATAGAGGTAGGCCTACATTTATTCTATATTAATAACTTATTATTATTCTATTGCACTTTCTATGAAAAGTAGGCCTAATTGTCGTAATAGCGGTACCAAAAAAGATCGGATTAGGGGCATGTCTAAATAGAGGCATGTCGTAATGACGGCATGTCAATTGTAATAGCGGTACCAAAAAAGATCGGATTAGGGGCATGTCTAAATAGAGGCATGTCGTAATGACGGGATGTCGTAATGGAGGGTTGTCGTAATAACGGGCTGTCGTAATAAAGGGCGGACCCCGTGGAGAGCTTGTGTTGTAGGGAAGTGCGTTTTGGTCGCTGGTCGAGGAGCTCACCCCGCGGCCAGCAGATGTAACGTGCCTAACTCAGCATCCAGGATTTGAGGCATGCTGCCTGAATCCGTTTGTGCTAAAGATAGCCTACTCACATTTCAGGCAGGATCATGGTCCCCTTCAAGCCAGCAGGCACGAGTATGTGACGAATAAATAACAGCATATGTATCAACAGACTGTAATATCTACACATAGCCACTAGGGAATATAAACAAATACCGGTATATAAGCTGTATTAACCGCACCTGGCCACCAGATGGCAGCACACATAATACACGGGGCGGGCGCTCAACACTAGCCAATCAGAGCATATTATGCGTCATAGAGGCCACGCCTGCCCAGGTACTACCAAACCACACAACCGGGGGGGAGAGCAGAAACTCTAGAGGCCACGTATGTTGGATATCCGGCTAAGAGTCGCTCCACGCGTGAACTATACAATACCCCTCCTTTTGCTTCATAGATAATATACCTAAAGCTAAACAAATAGTGAGTTAAAAGCGATCCTGTGTCGGCGGCCTTCTTCCTCAAAGAACATCACAACAAGTATGTTCATTGTTTGTTTACTTTACCATTACTAGACTAGAGATGTGTTGCATAAACATGCATGACAAACAGGTATACAATTAAGTTTCCAACCTACTTATCCCTAGGCAATACCGGTACACAGCGTACAGGCAGGCTATACGCTGGGCTTATGGCGTTCATATAAGGAAGCCTCTACCCTCCTGTCTGGTTTCAACCATCGGGCAACAATTTCAGAGTGGTGATGAGACCTATCATGGCTTTCAATGGCCTTGTTTGGATGACAATGAATAAAAACCATATTGGCATAACATGAATAAAATCAAGTATTTTTCAGTTCAAGAATTATGTCATGCTTGTTCTGTTGTGATAGCTCAACTGCCCTTAAAATGTGATTAAATACACAGAACACGTAAATTCCAATGAAAACAGTTTATTAGTTTATCCCAAGTATATTACTGAACAAAGAGACGGGTTGGAAAGTTCCTGATAAAGTAAACAAATCTCAAAAAATGGTTAGGCACACAAAATCAACATGTATAAGTGTGGTCAACATGTAATAGTGTGGTCTTACCTGAGGGTCAGCTCTCTCTCTCTCACACACACACTAATATGCATGCATACATACATGCAATGATATCAAAAGCACATAGAGCAAGACCCAAGACAAAAGCACACACAGGTCCTTTTCAGGTTATCATTCTGTGGAGGGTTTATGTGGAGTGTGTGTTGTTGGTGGCTGGTTTACAGCCTCACCTGGCCTGAGTCAGACTGATTGGACTCTGGCTGGGTGGGGCTGCACACCTGTGGTGCATGAGCAATCATGGCACCCAGGATAAACCAGCCATCAACACACACACTCGAGGAGGAGCACAGTCATGACTTGAAGTACCATCAGCTCGGCGTGTACCATTCTGCCTGAAACTCCAAATAAACACCTTGAATAACATCTACCCGTGTCCTGTGTCGGAGGGCCCCGAAAGAAAGCCACTTAGGTGGCGTGTGGCCGGACTTACCCCGCCACACTGGCGCCCAATGTGGGGCTCCTCCGACCAGGACGGGACACGGAAGGGCTGTCCAAGCTACACTGGAGCCACCAGCCGCGGCGAGGACAGCCACCCCAGCACCAGCTCCCCCTGAACGGCAGCGACGGCCAGCGGAGGAGCGGGGAGGCAGCGCAGCGACCGCCACCGGCAACCGTCTGCAGCTAGCCTCCCCCGGATCCAGCCTGGAGCAGCCCAGGCCAGCCGCCCCTCTGCCAGGGGACCAGGAGCCCAAGGCCCCATGCTCCAGGAGGAGATGGGAGGGATCGTGCCTCGTCGCCCTGGTGGAGGGGGGTGACTACGAACTGTTCCAGGCCCTCCGAGAAGCTACCTCCGCGGCCCAGCTGTCGGGCCTCCTCCGAGCCCATCCAGCCAGCCCCTGCAGCCAGCTACCCCCAGAGACACCTCCGCCAGCCGGAGCAGCAGCCCCAGGCCTCCGGTCTCCGGGACGGAGGGGGAGGGTGGGGTGGGCGTGTGACCCTGGGGAGGTGTGGAGGTAGTGGGGTTTGGGGGGCTGTGTTTATTTTTTGTTTAGGTATGGCAACCCTGAAAAGAGTCCAGGGGCCGTATTCACAAAGGATCTTAGCGCTAAAAGTAGCTCCTAACTGGCGAATTTAGGAGAAACTCCTAAAAATAATGGGCGTGTCAGTCTTACATTTAGGACTCCTAATTTTTTTCACTAAGAGCAATTCACAAAGTATTTTAGGCCTAAAAGTAACACCTAAGTCTAGGAGAGCCTAAAAGTCCTCGAGAGGACTCCGAACTCACTAAGACCTATTCACAAAGAATCGGAAAATGACTGCGAGACGAAATGTTTTGGAGACAATGGAAGACTGAATTGATCAAGAGATATAGGCTAAACCGTGAGGGTATAAAACTTGTTGTGCAATTAGTGCGGGATGCAATAACATCCCCGACTAACAGGAATAACCCGATTAGGAAATAAAATGTTTGGCAACACGATATTTAGCAACAGGGAAAATGCAACTTTGCAATGCCGACGATTTAGGAATATCGCAACCATCAGTCAGCCATAAACCAAACCATCAACGCGCTCTGTAGACCACATATCAATTCAATTAAATTCAAACTTTATTAAGGACACATCTCATGAAAGGTCCATAACACCAACACAACACAATAATAATAAAATAATAAAAATAGAATAAAAAATACATACACACACACACACACACACACACACACACATACATATATATATATATATATATATATATATATATATATATATATATATATATATATATATATATGTAGCCTACATACATATATGTAAATATATACACACACACACACACACACACACACACACACGATTCCACAATGATCATATATTTACATACAGGCTAGAAGAGCTGACAGAGCTCAGTTCAAAGTTGGTTAAGGCTGAAATAATACCATTAATATCATCCAACAGTTTATCCGGTTTCCTTTGGACAATCAACAACTACACAGGAGGATCAAAGCCAACTTCATGGCATGCAGGTATGCCGGTGTGGTCGGCGCTGTTGACGGGACGCACATACAAATAATTGCGCCATCAAAAGATGAGGACGTGTTCGTCAATAGAAAGAAAGTACATACATCAACACGCAGATTGTTGTTGATGCAACTTTTAACATTCTTGATGTGGTTGCAAAGTGGCCAGGGTCTACCCGTGATCCGCGTATTTTAATGGGGAGCGGTCTGAGGCGTGAGGCGCCATGTACCAGTTGAGTGTCTTGCTGGGTGACAGCGGCTGTCCCTGCAAGACGTCTTGACACCCTATCTCAATCCACAACCGGGAGCAGTTAAAGTATAACATGTAAGATTACGCTTAGTCCTATGCGTAAAAAACATCGTATTAGCTCTTTGTCGCCTTTTATTTGTTGAATCCATATTTATTATTATTAGCCTATTGTTTACTGTTTTCCTCCATATATGTTAGGGCACACAAAAATACACGAAATCGATTTCATGTCCTGCACGGCGAAATACGCCTCAGCCCAGAGAGGGAAAGTATAGTGATCACTGTATGCGCCACTCTCCACCTCCGGTAGGCTATGGGCTGTTATTTAAAGTGTTGAATAGTGGAGATATGCTCATTGGATAATAGTTTGCAGTGTGCTTTTAATTGCCTCCTTGAATTAATGCAATTTACGTATTTTTATTGTTTGCTTTTTCTCTCTCTCTTTAACGTGCATATAGGCTACAACGTCATTATCGTGGTCTGCACAAACTTGTCATCGTGCGTGTATTCTGCTAACTGCACTGTCCATAACTATTTGATAGGAATTTCTAGCCGAGGCTATTTCCTTGTTCTTCGGTGATTCAGTGGGCTCGTTTCCACAGAGACCGCCTGCTCTGAACAACCAATCACCGTACTGACCGCTTCCAAACTCGTGCACGAGAATCGACGTAATCCATAGCAACGGCGCGTCACTCTTAGTTCACTCTTAGTGATTTATCCTTAGTATGAGTAGGTCTCAGCGGCTTTGTGAATAACTTTTAAGAAAAAACTCCTACGTAAAATGTTTTAGCGCGAGTTAGGAGCACTCCTAGCGGTAAGATAAAATGCTTTGTGAATACGGCCCCAGGTTTTTTGTAGGTATGGTAACCCTGTTCAGAGTCCGGTATGTGTTTTTTTTTTTTTGTTTGCTTGGATGGGGGATGGGGGGGGGGGGGGGGGAGTAGGCGAGGCCGGGGATTCTCCCCGGCCTCAATCTGGTGTTGGGGATATGTGGAGGGTTTATGTGGAGTGTGTGTTGTTGGTGGCTGGTTTACAGCCTCACCTGGCCTGAGTCAGACTGATTGGACTCTGGCTGGGTGGGGCTGCACACCTGTGGTGCATGAGCAATCATGGCACCCAGGATAAACCAGCCATCAACACACACACTCGAGGAGGAGCACAGTCATGACTTGAAGTACCATCAGCTCGGCGTGTACCATTCTGCCTGAAACTCCAAATAAACACCTTGAATAACATCTACCCGTGTCCTGTGTCGGAGGGCCCCGAAAGAAAGCCACTTAGGTGGCGTGTGGCCGGACATACCCCGCCACACATTCCTTACTCCCTTTCCTACTAATACTACAATGAATTATGGGGAAAAGTGTCAAATGGAGATGTAAAGGGAGCATTTTGCAACATTTCCTTGATTGTAATCTTGTGCGAAAATCAGAATCCGAAAAGGACCCGTAGACAAGGCACTACCAGGTACAATGATTGGTAAGCTATGTTGAATTATATAAAAGAAATGTCATGCAAACAAAAGAAATAAAACCACAGCACACAGAATTAGCAGCAGGCAGACATGCAGCATGCAGAACCCCTTGCAAAACCACATGGGGTACAGAGGCACAAGAGCGGCAAGGTCCCACCAACAACTAAGTAAAAAAAACAAAGCAAACAGCACACAAAGAGAAAACATAACATGCAGCATGCAGAAAACCACCACCAAAGCCGTTGCTAGCTAACTGCTGGTTCTGCATTAGCCAGTTTTATGCTGTAAAATATTTCTAGGGAGACTATGTATCGCAATAACAATTAATGTCTGTTTGAATCTGTACAATGCCTAAACTTGAGCAATTCTAAATTCAGTTTATATAACAGCTTTGGACTTGGATGTAGATCATATCCATACTGTCAAGTACAATCTGTCTTGTATCTAGTTAAACTTTCAACTTTGTGGGCATTTATCACACCCATAATTAATTGGTATTTTGCATAAATGTAACTATCAATGATAAATGTTTAAAGGTATTGGGATATGTGAACATTGGAGCACATTGTGGGATCCGAAATACGAGACACCATTTCAAAAAGATAGTAGGCCTAATGGTCAGGAATTACTGCAGACAAATGGACTACCATGCTTGAAATATGTTCATAGAAACAAAAGAAAGTATAAAGACCGCCGTCACTGATCACAGATGCCTCCATTAACGATGTTGCATAACCTGCAGACATAATAATAATAATAATAATACCGGTAATAATAATAATAATAATAATAACAATAAAATACTGTATAAAGATCGCCGTCACTGATCACAGATGCCTTGTGCGCCATGTCAAAATATGATAGAACTGCATGACACTGCTTACCGTATGAAAAACCAGCATTGGCTGGTTTTGCCAGAAACGGTGGTAGCCACATGATGCACAGACCTAGATATGTAAAAAAGAAAAAGAAAAAAAAAAGAGTAATCAACAGTACATCAGGTTTCAATATAGAGTAAGTATTGTACATTACTGGTCAAATGTTTTCAATGAAACACACATGACCAGTAGTGTATATCACTCAAATATGATGGCATCATAAACCCACAGACTAAAGCCTGGTACATACATTGTAAATTAACTGGCAAGACACATTTGAATGTGGGCAGACAGTCAGGGCTATCAAATTTTAATTAGATATTCTGATTTTCTAATCAGATATGGCCTGCTGTGTGTACAAAAACCTACCTGCTCTATCTTAATAAAAGTTCGTTCTTGCTGCACAATACTACTATCCGACTTCTTACAACAGGATTCGCAAACAAATTCAAAAGGGTCAGCGACACAGTCACAGTTAAATACATATGAAAGAGAACCGTAATAGTCAAACACACACGCGCTGTTGTGAAAGCCGCTTGACGATCACCAATGATCCAAACAAACACTAGTCATGGTGCTTTCTAGTTAGATTTGACAAGCTTTTGGACATTTACTTCAGGACAATTTAGTTTTGGCTCATATTCATGAATCACGAAATGTGCTTTTCTAATCTCAGACTGATCATGACTGTAGTGGAGGCGGTGTCAAAGGGAACACGGTATGTAGTATGCACAGGGTTAGCTAACGCGCAGATAAACATTACATGCATTAGCATGAGGCTTACCGTAGCCATCTCTCGCTTTCGGCGGGCGGCACGGATCTTGGTGCCTCTCGGTGTTGTAGCAGGGCAGGCAGGGAGGTGCGTGTGCACAGTGGTCAGTATCAGCTTTGCCAGTCTCTTGGTCTTCAACTCGAGTGATACCATTCTGGCATCCCCTTCGTCGTAGTCCTCCTCCTTGAAATGCCCGCTGCAAATCTTGGTATTGGCGGTGACAGAGGTCATTGAAAAATGTGCCCGCCTAACTCGGACAAAGTGAACCCACTGTCGAAGGGTTGCCTTGTCCTTCGGGAAGCCATGGAGCCTGTGTCCAGTTTTGGTGGAGTTCTTACAACCGGCACAAACACAGTAGTTCGGCATTATACCGGTTCGAGGGTGTATCTATCTAGCCATCTACGCTATGCTATCTGGCTATCTCTCTATCGATCAATGCTGGCTGGCTGTCTATCTATCTATCTTTCTATGCTATGCTATCTGGCTATCTCTCTATCGATCTATGCGGTCCATCTATCTATGCTATGCTATGTGGCTATCTATCTATCCGTCTATCTATCTCTCTATCTAGGCTATATATATGTATTTATCTGTATAATCTGCTGAACAATCTCTTACTAGTCTAGTCTCTCTCAATGGTCTCAAGGCGGGCTTTGGTCTGTCGTCTCCCCAATGTGACGTCATGCAATGCATTGTGGGGGAAATGAGAATCTTCTTCTTCTTTAGTTTATTGGCAGATTACAACTCTTTGGTGCATACCGCCAACAACTGTACAGGAGTGTGCAAAGGGACTTGGCACTATCTTGGTAATCTAAATGTCAGTGTTAAAGATAAATAAAGGGAAACCAAACCAAAACAAAACAAAATGGCAGGATCCTAGATCCTTTTAATTAAACCTGTGTCATTTAGAAAAATAAATAAGGATTTGATCATGTCTCTCTGCATTCCTTCTTCCTTAAGGATGTTCTCAATCTCATTTTCAGCCTCTCTTTCTTTCCATTGCTGCCTGTATTCTGTGTATCTTTTGCAATTAAATAAAACATGATCAACATCTTCTATAATATGACATTCAGAACATAAACCATTACTCTTCCCTATTAACCTTAGCGTACCATTAAGACCTGTATGACCCAATCTTAGTCTACTATACACCACCTCTTCCCTTCTGTTACTACATAATGTTATTCTTTTCCTCCAACCTACATTTTCCTGAATTGAGTGGTAATGCCTTGCATTGTGCTCTACATTCCATTCATTTTGCCATTTCAGCATAACTTCTGATTTAATTTTAGATTTGGCTTCTCCCTTTCCCATTGAAATATTGATTCCTATATGTTCTTTTTCCAGCATATCCTTAGCTATTTTGTCAGCCACTTCATTCCCTTTAATCCCTACATGTGCTGGAACCCAACAAAACCAATGAACCAATATTCCAAGGCTCTTTAAATTTAATAAGATATGTCTAGCCTCTATTATCAAGTCATCTCTAACTGATTTACCTGTTTCAAAACTGGTTAACACTGCCAAAGAGTCAGAACATATGACAGATCGAAGTGGTTTGATCTCTTCAATCCACCTCAATGCAGTTATAATTCCAGTTAACTATAGAATATATGGATAGGAAATTATTCAATCTATAGCCATATTTCTTATTAAATGCAGGAATATAAATCCCAACTCCACAGTGACCATCTTGAGGATCTTTTGACCCATCTGTAAATATTTTAATAAAACCATAATATTTAGTCAGAAGATGTCTTTGGCTGCATTCTGCAAGGCTTGCTTCATTAGGTTGTTTTGATTTTTCACTCAACAGTTCTACATCTATGGATGGAACAGGCAGCATCCATGGAGGAACTGAACTCAACACTAGAGCAGGGCTAAACTTGAAATCTATAACTCCATACTCTCCTGCTGTATTTTTAATGTGCCACCCAAAACCTGATCTCTTTGAATGGTATTCCCAACATTCATTAAGGACTGTTAAGGCAGGATTATTTACACTTCCTTTCAGTCTCACCCAATATGTTAAGGACAGTTTATCAAATCTTAACTTAAGTGGGGTTTCTTCAGCTTCAACTAATAAAGCACAAGTAGGAGTTGTTTTAAACGCTCCTAATGCAATTCTTAAACCTTTAAATTGAATTCTATCAAGTTTCCTGAGAGATGTTGAACATGCAGAACTGTAAACTATGCATCCATAATCTAAAGTTGATCTGATTAATGCTTTGTAGATGTTCATTAATGATTGTTTATCTGCTCCCCATTGCTGCCCAGAAATCATCCTCATAAGATTTAACACTTTTTTACATTTAGATTCTATATGTACTATATGATGTTTCCATGTCAATCTTTCATCCATGTACATTCCAAGATATTTAAACTTATTCACTCTTTCCAGTTGCTGATTGTATAACATTATTTTAAAATTCTCAGGAACCTTCCTTTTTAGTAAAAAAAAACAAACATTATCTTCGACTTTGGTAAAGAGAATTTAAATCCCCAATCTATTCCCCATTGTTCTAATATTTCTATTTCTTTTTGTAAACTTCCAACAATGTATGGAATATTCCGCCCTCTTTTCCATACTACAGCATCATCTGCATACAACAAACCTTCGCCTCCTTTTCCAAATAAATCATTAATCATAATATTAAATAAGATGGGACTGATAACGCTCCCCTGAGGAATTCCACTTTCCACCACATATTCTTTTGATAACTCATTACCTACTCTGACCCTCAAAGTACGCTGAGATAAGAAATCCAAAATGAAATTAAACATCCTCCCACTTATTCCAATATTTTCCAACTTAATTAATAGACCCTCTCTCCACATGGTGTCATAAGCTTTTTCTATGTCCAGAAAAACGGCTACCCTCACCTCCTTCATGACTAGAGACTTTTCAACTTCATTACACAATCTAACAAGAGCATCTATTGTTGATTTACTTCTTCTAAATCCTGTTTGGTAACTTTTAAGCAAGCATTTTTTTTCCAAAAAATAATTTAAACGGCCCACAACCAATTTTTCCATAAGCTTTCCTAGGTGTGACGTTAGTGCTATGGGTCTGTAATTACCTGGATTACCAGCATCTTTCCCTGGTTTAGGAAATGGGAGAATTGTAGCCTTTTTCCATATCTTAGGTAATTTCCCTTCCTTCCAAATTTCATTAAATAACTCAAGAATCTTTTCTAGTACTTCCTCAGGAAGTTTCCTGAACATAGCATAACACAAGTTATCACATCCTGGTGAGGAGTAACCTGTGTTATTTACTGCCATTTTCAGTTCTGACATATTAAAGTAATCATCAAGTATAGACTCAGTTTCATGTTTAGCATTTAATATACCTTCATTTACCTTTAAAATGTCCTCTTTCCTTTTTTTAAAACAATCGTCTAAATGATCTCCTTTATGTATATCAGCAAAACATTTTCCATATTATTAGCCTTTTCCTTATCTGATAAAGCTTTAAGATTTGTTTCATCAATTAGCACAGGAATACTTGCTGGTTTATATCTACCTGACATCTTTTTTACCATCATCCACATTTCATCTAATCTAGTTTCCCTTCCAATAGTGGAGCAAAACTGCCTCCAAGATTCCCTTTTAACCTCTTTAATTACTTTCCTAGCAAGAGCCTTTTTTCTTTGGTATTCTATAAGATTATCTGTAGTTAAAGTTTTACGCAGTTTTTTCATAGCTTTATTTCGTTCTTTAATAACCTCTTTACATTTATCATTCCACCATGGGACATTGACTCTTCTCTTCTGGCTTTGACTTATAGGGATGGCCTGACTAGCTGCAATCAGAATGAGGATACTTAATTTATCATTCCTCTGCTCTATAGAAAATGAGAATCAATCGCAAACTGCTAAAATATAGACGGCTAAAAACCAACTTTTTTGTATTATATTACGTTTTGTGATACCCAACAACATCAAATACAATGAATAACAGTTTAAATGTTTATTACCAACAAGCAAATGCGCAAATTCGTTAGAAAATTAAACTTGCACCACGGCCTTTAATTTAAAAAAAGGCAACGCCAGCCTCACAACTACTACACAGTAGGTGGCGGTGATGCACTTTTCGTTGTGTGCCCGCACCAATGAATTAGAAAGAAGAAGAGGGATATAAATTGTGACCCTGGTGACTTTCCATATTTGTACCGCACTTGTAGGCGTTGATTTGCAGGTGGTGGTGTCTGGCTCTTGTTAACACCTGATAATTGGTTAACCTCAAACTCAGAAGGAGTTTAGGAAGCTTTTTCACTCGTGCTATTTCCATAACATCCAAGGAGAAGCAATACTGATATAACTCATGGGATTGGACAAGTTCTGCAGTATAGACGGTTCCGACCAGTTTTGGGTAGGTGTTTGTTTCTGTCCCTTTCTGTACGCTTAAAATGGGTAAGGTCGATGTTGTTGTTACCCACGTTCAAAATAACAAGTAAACGGCGTCTTGCATAGCATTCCGTTAGCCACCAAACAGGTTAGCATACTTTTGCTATTGATCACCTACGCCAGTTAAATATGCCATTGTGTGTTCATTATGAATGTTTCGGGGTATTTCACGTGCACGCGTTACGTTAATGTGTAGACTCTCCGGAAAGTAAGATCGCGTTTAGTTTGCTACCGAAATCCTTTCAATGGGACGAACGTGTGACCCATAGGCCATAATGTGAACTAAGAAAAAGTTGCTAGAAAGTGATTTTCGTTCCCACACCTGGGCACTCCTTTTTAAATGCGTTTTTACATAGACAACACCCTTATGGACTTTGTGTTAAAAATTCTCCGCAAAATATCCTTCAGTTTTTTGTCACGAGCCATACGTGCAGGGCCGGTGTCGTGCCAAAAAGTGATTGTCTGCCAGAATCTGATTTCAGGCCGTGGGAGCGCGCACAGCAGCCCGTTGAGCGGTAGCGCAAAAACGTCTGCTTTTCTCTGGATTAAACGGCCATAATATGCAGATACACACAACTGTATTATAATGTAATTATAGCAAAGGCACGTGTCTTCGAAAGTTTAACGTTTGTTCTTCAATCAATTTTTGGCAGGTGAAAATGCCTATTTTGTGTTAATGGTCCTTTAAAATAATTTCAAGTGTCCTGTGAGCTCCAGTGTTTATATTATGAAGCTTATGAATGAGATCAAGTCATATTTAGGTAGAAATCACCTTTGAGTAACTGTATTTGGTAGGGATGTCCGATATTATCGGCCCACCGATATTATCGGCCGATATTGGCATAAAAAAAATCAATATCGGAAAATATCGGTATCGGTTTTTTAACCGATACCGAAATCGATTTTGAAATAATTTCAGACATCCGTTATGTTTCAAGTGAGGACGTGGTTTGATGACATCATCAAACGCGCCGCGCTGTCTCAATAACAAGCCTGGGCGTGTGCGGCCGTGTAGCGGGACGCTAGTTGTAGCTGTAGTTATGTCGGTGGTTTGGAATTATTTCAAAGTTTCTACGTTGAATAGTAAAATAGGGGTCAGCGCAACATACTAACGCATTCTGCGAAACAGGTCTCAGCACAACCGGTTCAGGTCCGCTGTACCGCGCTCACATTATTTTATTTATTAATCCTTCCAGACCGTCACCGGGGCTTCAGAGTAATGTGTCCGAGGAGAGCAGCCCTCTCCCGGACACACGCTAGCTTTTACCGCTGTTTTGTTTTTATTTATTAATCCACACTTCCGCTCGGCATAAAGCCTATTGCAATGAGTGTAAAGCGGAGGTTGTCAAGTTATTCTCAATAACTGGTTCGTACAACGACGTATTTGGAGTCTGTGTTTATTTTTACACCTCGCTACCGCCGCAGTCAGCTAGTGCGCATGACCGGAACTCCCCCATCACTTCAAAATAAAGGCACTGCTTACACTATTATACCATAATACCACATCTCCCTTTCTTTGAGAACAAAGGGTGGACTACCTTTTGTCTCTTCAGGTCTTAAGGGGTTTATTCTGCCCTTTTGCTGGAAGACCTGTCCCTGATCTGTCCCTGTGTTAAGCATGCACAATAGAAATAAATAACTTACACATTACCATACTGTGAACTATTACTTTAGCCGGCTGTGTTCTTCAAAACTTAAACTCTCAGGTTTCACATAAATGTAAACAGTAAAGCAGAACAATTTCACAATCACCGTTCACTCTCCTTTTTTTCTTTTCTTTTTTTTTCACGTGGCCGCATATATCGGTATCGGTATCGGTTGATATCGGTATCGGAAATTAAGAGTTGAACAATATCGGTTATCGGTTATCGGTAAAAAAGCCAATATCGGACATCCCTAGTATTTGGCCTTCAATCAATTTCTGGCAGACAATCACTTTTTGGCACGACACCGGCGCTAGGCATAGGCGACATAGGCGGTCGCCTAGGGCGCCATGTGATGGAGGGGCGCCGCCAGGCACAATTGGGGCGCCCGTAGGTCGTAGGTCCGACGCCCCCTCCCCCCCCCCCCCCCCCCCCGCTCAACAATCTCGCCTAGGGCGCCAATTTACCTAGCGCCGGGCCTGCATACGTGTATGTAAGTGGGAATTTAAAAAGAACGAGAATCTTATGCTGCTGGTTTTGCTTGTAACTTAATTTTTATTCGTTTTAGCAACACAAAATAACTCTCAAATTGACATTTATACATGTACCTAAAAATCTGAGACAAGTATTGGTGCATTTGTATACTCGAATGTGAATTTAGACAATGAAATATGAATGAAAATACGCTTCAACTAAAGTGATTGGCACCAAGCGAAATTAAACGTAAACAAGGTTCATTTAGCAAACCACTGATGTTTTATACATCAACAGTTTTAGTAGCAACTGTGTAATCAGAGGAAGAAAAAATAAATGCACACTTTGGCCTAAGATGGCTGAGATTAATCAAAATGCTTAACCCATCCCCCTTATTTGTTAATAATGGCAAAAATGGACAATTCTACAATAGATGCATAATTACAGTAGCCTGGTTCCGTCCGCCTCCGTACTTCCGCTCAATTTTCATTTCACTTCAGTACTAGGTCTGGGAGTGCTGTATGTTAGAACGATTTCTTTTCCCTCAAGTTTGTCCTTCCAATCAGCGAGCAGGAGGCGCGGCCTGAGAACAGTGACGTATAGGTCGTGCGCGAATTTCAGTTATTGAGCGGAAGTACGGAGGCGGGCGGAACCAGGCTAATGCTCACTGCATCTGCCGTTTGTATACAGTGTACTGCGTGCAACGTGGTTTCCGGCGCATGAAATACGTCACGACCAAACGTTAGCGATTGGTTAAGGCAGATCCTGAGTGGCACTGGGCAGAGCCAATAGGTTTTAAACTTCAACAGCGCCCGCCTTCAAGTGAGAAATCGTTTGTCTCTATAGCAGTTCTAGACCATGAGTATGAATGAAATGAGTACGAAGGTCTAGTTAGGACTAGGCTATAATTACAGCTCAAAATCAGCCCAAAATATGGTATGCAATTAGGTGTTAATGTCACAACATGTCTCATCCTTGCGTTTATTACAATGTAGCTGTATGTTTCTGCCTGTAATGGAATTACGTTCATGATTCATGTTCTGTGGCCCTTGTCTTGTTGATGGTACTGTTCTACATGGATGCTAGGGGGTGCTTTGAATGAGGAAACTCCCTTCTGTAGTGGTTGGCTGTTTGTTTACATAAGTTCAACTACAGAACTTTGCAGCATAATCCCTTTTGTATGGTTGGTAGTACCACGACCAGACAGTGTCTCCTCCCCAAAGTCAATATTGTCCCTTACAAGTATGTAAGGAGCTTTCTTTGAGAATCCCTTTGGTATTTTGTCTTTGCCCTCTACTAGTTGAAGTTGGGCTAAGCTAGTGTCTAGAAGACTGACAACGGTGTCCCATGATGCACAATGTCCTTGTCTATTTAGAATTGACACAATTTGTGATGAACCTGTTAAATAGCGAACAGTTATACCAAGACACAATAATTTAGATGTCTGCCTCCGGCCCTTAGACATGAGATACACAATGTCTTGACAAATAGATATCACTTTTAGGTTAAAATCATCTGGAATATCACCGTAACGGGCCAGTGTTGGTTCCTCAGTTGAACCTATAATCCAGGAAATCAGATTGTACAGTTCGAGTAGCACAACTGATTTTGCTTCAGTAGCCTGTCTATCAGCTTATCTACAGACAGTGTTTCAACAAAAACCATCTCACAGATGTTGCGCTTGTTGGGGGAGTGAAACACCAGCTGGGGGAAATCACGGGTCAACCTTCTCTTCAATGTATCCTGCCTGCAACATAAAAATACTAGGGATGCACCGAATATTCGGTAACCGAATATATTCGGCCAAATATTGCAAAAAAAAGCCACATTCGGTATTCGGTGGAATGAGTGAAAAATACGGCCATATATATATATATATATATATATTTTAGCGGCGCATTTTAATGATGCAAGCAAACAACATGCAGTGACACGGCGCGTTTTACTGACGCAATCAAAGAACATGCAGTGACGCAGTAAACATGAACAAAGATGCCGGCAGTGTGGAGATATTTCAAAGTTACGGAGAACGAAAAAAGAATTGCGGTTTGCAGTGGGTGCTCAGCCGAAATATAAAGTATAGTATAAGTAAGGGATAATGCCCAACGAGGTGTCCTTTAACTGTGCTGATGGGGCACATGTCCTTGGCTAGCATGAATGTCACCGCCTCCGTAATCTCTCGCTGTCGTCGGGAGCCGGTGGGATATGGAGCGGCATTGTATAAAGTGTCCTCAATGGAGGACTGTGTTACGGTGGCTGAAGTTGACGCTCTTTTTTTGGGTCTTTTGCTCCGTCAATAATTTGTCATAGACCACTTTATGGCTGAACTTTAAATGGTTGAATAAATTTGTTGTGTTGCTGTGGGGTGCAGACGTGATGGCGTGACAAACTTTGCAGACAACCTCTTTCTGCGTTTCCAAATCACCGAACTTGTCCTACCTTTCTTTTCTACTAACGTCTCAGGCTGCTTTTCTGCCATGTTGTCAATTGCTCGTTCCACTGCTGCATCTGCAGGCGACACAGGTGCGTTCACTTACTACAGCGCAGTAATTTGCGCGGCGGCACATTAATCGTTTTTCTTCGATTAGTGTTTTCATGATCGTGAGAAGCCGAAATCGTGATCAAATTTAGATTAATCGTCCAGCCCTAGCTCGCATCGAAGGTTGGCTCATTTCTGAAAAGAAAACGCATTAAAAATGGAAAAGATGCATTATTTTGTGCCATAAATATTTCACAATGGCTTCTATTTTAAATATAGTATAAAAAGTAGAAAATTGAAAGCAATTAACCAAGTGATTTGAGAAGATTTTTTTTTTTATTCTTCAGAAAAAAATGCATCTAATTGCAAGTAGTTGATGAAATACCCCCTGCCTTGCAATAAATTATTTCTAGTTTCTTTTACCTTCACACACCACTACACATTTTATCATCTTGAGTTACTGTGCCAAGAGTTGTGTAATCAAGATTGTCTACAGACCAAATACAGACTATGTAGATGGTCAATGCTATACTTTTGAAATGTGCAATAATGTGAGAATTATTAATTCATAATGCAATATAATAACCAGAGATGTATAGTAACGAAGTAGAACTACTGTACTTAAAGGGACACTAAGTAGTTTTTTCCCCCATCTAGTGGTCAAGTTGTATTTTGCATTCAAGCGAATTTATGCTCTCTAGCGCCTCGCGTTTTCAAATGTTCGTTGCAACCTGTTGGAACTACGGCAAGCGGTATTGGTCAAGATTCAAGAACCAATGACAACAACATGTCTTCAAACACTTCATCAAGTTTTGTTTCGGATGATGAGGTACGTTATTTCAAACAAACTAAAGTGCAATGCAGGTTTTCAAATTTGCCGGGGAAGTGACTAGGGTGGCTATTCGTCCGGCTTTAGGCCGGACTGTCCGGTTTTTCAAAGCCCTGTCCGGCACAGCCGGACGCGTATTTGTCCTCCTTTTTGAGACACCCCCGCCGGTCATAAGTCCGCCCGCCGGTCATAGGTCCGTGGTGTGTTACGATCGCGCGCGCACCCCCCATCGGCCATAGGTCCGGGGTGTGTTACTATCGTGCGCACCCCCGCCCGTCGGCCGTAGGTCCGAGGCGCGCACCCCCCAACCCGAGGTGTCCTCCTTTTCAACAACTCATAAATGGTCACCCTAGAAGTGACAAGCGCGTCTCGCTAAGCTCCTTCTCTGTTCCACAGTCACGCTGGCTCTGAGTGAAAACGCGTTTAGCCTTACCTGTACCACGTAGTGCTTTTTGTCCCTCTCGGCAGTTCATAGACCGGAAGGACATGGAAGCCTCCATAGAGCTTGCCCGTCCTATGTAAATTCTGATAAGTGATTCTTCACTCAGGAGGATAAGTGAGATTGTTGACAGGGATAATTGTACACCAATGGGGACTTATTTATGAATGAAGACGTTGATTTGAGGTAATAAATTACTAAAAAAACTACTTGGTGTCCCTTTAAGTACTAAAATGCGGTATCTGTACTTTACTTGAGTATTATTATTTTTTCCTACTTCCACTTCACTACATATTTTTGATGAGTTTACTCCGATACATTTTTCAAGTTATACTGACGTGACGTCCACGCTTTTAACAATATAGTAGGCCTATTAAATGAGAGTTAATCACATAATGCTGGCGTCCATAACTTCTTCCTGCGTGTCTGCATCCTCGTTTAAAACCCAATTGCGCTCCTCGTAATCAAAAGCGCACAAACTCGAATTCACGCACGCACAGCTGTCTTATTGAAAAAAAAAATGCAAACGAACATCTCATCTCATGATGCTTTCTGGCAGATGTTTCACTGTCTGAAATCATAGGCTTACTGCATGTTGCCTAGAAGCTCGTTCTGCAAAGGGAAAGCATAGGCATATCAACTCCGCTATTAGCCTGGGCGCGATGGGAGGATAAGCATTCCCTTTTCATAAACATTGAATTGTCAAATAGCCGATATCAATGGCTGAACTCATTCATTAATTTAACATTAAAGGCAACAGGCAATGTGGGGATTTTCCAAACAAACTACTCCGTAACAAGCAAGCCATGGCTGGTGCGTGTTCTGTGTCAGTGTGTTTATTTTAAAACAAACAACAAAGAAGAACATTAAGAAAGCCATTCAAGCAGACCTACAGTATATTGACACCAAAAAAATAAAGTAACTGTGCGTTCACACCGAAAGCGCACAAAGGAATCCGCCTTGTCCACTCCACCTAAGTCGC
Organism: Merluccius polli; assembly: GCA_030340625.1. Classification (NCBI taxonomy): domain Eukaryota; kingdom Metazoa; phylum Chordata; class Actinopteri; order Gadiformes; family Merlucciidae; genus Merluccius; species Merluccius polli. The sequence continues at coordinate 281,926 of JAOPHQ010000859.1, read as the reverse complement.
TTTTGTCCCCCTTCAGAATGTTCGTTCTTGCTTTTTTTTAATTTAAAGGGCCCGCACGCCACACGCGCTAAACACCACCACGCAACTACTGCTGTAGCACAGCCCATTTACCGACATCGTTGATCACGGAAAGTTACTTGATGGAAAGTTACTTGATGAAGTCATTAAAAACAGAATTACTCCGATTGGTTGGAGGGTGTAGGTTAACTCATTGGCTGCCAGCCATTTTCAGTGCAGAGAGCCCCATACTGCCAAGCGTTTTACAGCATTTTGACTGATTTCCTAAGACCCACTTAACAGTGAGTTCTATGACTATGTAAACACCGAAACTATCAAAAGAAAGAGTAGACTCTCCTCTTTAATCAGGAACAAACCGTTTGTTTCTACCTTTTTCCGTTCTTTAGTAATCGGCAGTAGAACATACGTTGGTTTCACCAAAAACACCTGTTTTTGACCAAAAATGGAGAAAACAAGCTTTTTGTGAAAAACTTTTTTTGCTTTAGTGACACCTTTAACATCTGAAAAGTGGTTTCCCTCCGTGCTTGTTTCCACCCCTACACAAAATAGTTCAACTTAGTGTGGTAAACTGTAAAACACTCTCCTGCGTGCAAGGGGACACAACAGGACTGACACCACATTTTGGTCTCGCTGCGCACCCCTGCGAGCACTTGAGTCTACAGCGTCCACTCGCAGAGCAGAGTCTACAGCGTCCGCAGTCTACTGTGAAACAATTCACTCCAAAAAGGATTAGGGTTATGGTTAGGGTTAGCGTAATCTATCACCGTGACCGGGTTATTATTGGAGTGAATGGACGCTGTAGACTCTGCTCGTCTCTTACCACCGCGAACGGGTTTATGAGAACCCAGACCGTTACACACAGACGCGGGAGGGAACCTTTTGCGTCAGTATCAGACGTCTAGCGGCGTGACAAATCTTCGGTATATTACGAGTTGGGACGAGTTGGGATTATCGTTGCAAACAACCGAGTCGATCGCGACACATACTCTGTTCGAGTGTTGGCTGTCTAAAGTTTCTCTTACGTTTCGCTGGCGCCATATTCACTTTCTTCACCCATTAGACTACTGTTTACTCATCTCTCCCATCCTATTTGGCACGGGGCCCACCTAGTGGGTCAGTTCAGTAGTACATACTATGTTTACAAGCCTGATTTTTTGTGACAAGGTCCTCTAGATCGCTCCCCAGTCAGCCCCGTTGAAAAACATAATTGACGTCTATAGACGTCATTGGCAGCCAATGAGTTAAAAAGTGTTTATTTACACTAGGAAAGACGTTGACGCTATGAAGACGCTATGGCCACGTTGCTTGGCAACGCCTGCATACGGGAGATATTAAATACTCTGCTCCACTTGTAAACAACACTTGCATAAAATGGTTGTTTGGTCGACGTCGGTCTTTTTGAAACCAAAAAACCTCCAAACAGCAGACACGGCTCCTCTTTTTGGCACAAGTTCTTCTGTCATGTTCTGCAGCTTCGAGTTTGGAACTTTCTTCAATGTCTATCCTATCCATCATCACTTGCGCGCTGCGCAACATTGAAAAGGGTCCGTCTGAAACAGTGTCGCGCGGCGCAGCGTTCCGAACGTTGTGTAATCAAATACACCGGTATGCCGGTATATTAAAAATTCATACTGTAACGAAAATACACACCGGTATTCGGTGTGAACTGGTATACCGCCCAGCACTAAACCAGAGGATGGAGAAATTAGAACCGAGGAGACAGAGACGAGAGTCGGCGTGGCGGAGGACACCGGTCAGCGTCATGAGAGGATGCTGCGGCACCTGTTGAAACGCGAGGCGGCTCTGACTGTGTGATAATTTGCAGAACCGAATGCGCCGCAACAATTTGAGGATTTATCAAGTCCCTGAAGAAAGTGAGAAAAATGACACGGCTGGTTTTGTGAAGAATTTAATTGAGACCGCGCTACAACTCCCGCCTGAGGTAAATATAAAGATTGAGAGGGCACACAGATCGTTGGGACTAAAACCCGCCAGAGCAGCGCCTCCACGCTCCATTATCGTGAGGTTTCTGGACTACACAGTAAAGGAAGCAGTGCTGCGGCAAGCATGGGCCCAAAGACAAGTTAAGTTTCAAGGAGAAGTGATTTACTTCAACCAGGATTACTCTCCAGAAGTGCAGAGGAAGAGAGCGCGGGTCCGCGGAGTGATTAAGCAACTGAAGGAGAAGGGGATCCAGGCCAAGTGCCGCTTCCCGGCGCAGCTCAGAGTCGTCTTGGAGTCGGGAGTGAAAACTTTTCCTACGCTGGTGGAGGCCGCACCAACATTGACGGAGCTGGGCATCGCAGGTGACCGAGAGGGAGAGGCTGGAATGGGAGCTCTCAAGGGAGACATGGCAAAGACAGGACGGCGGGAGGAGAGAAAGAAAGGACACGTCACTGTCTGCCGCGGGCCGTTTTGCGGGATCAAAATGATGAGTGATGTGCTCAGGTAACATGTTTTGATGCGGTTGCCCTGTTACGTTGTGACAAATTGTCACATTATCGCCAACAGTAGTAAGGTGTTATGTACATCACTGTCTATAGCTGAAACAGCTGAACCTGCTGAAGATAAGTGAAACTTATAGGAATGTTAGTAAGAAAATAGGGGAGTTAACTCTGTTTTTATTTTTATTTTTATGACGAGACCCAAGACGGGATCACTATCACACCAAGGATTCAGTCTTTCTTTGGTCTGTGATTTGGTCAGCACTTAGTGCATGTTGCCCAGAGGGAATTAAAAGTCACAACCCTCTGCCTGCATTTACAGCAGGGGCTGGACACATTTCTGTACTCAGCTGGACTTTTGGAGGTCATGTGCTTATTTTATTTTTTCTGTTCTGTGTGTTAAGAGTTCCTATATCCTTGACAAGTTGGTTAAGTACACAAGTGATTTTTGTAAATACTATGGTAAGGTCAATTGCTTTACGCAAAGGTGAATCTGGGGAAGGTAAAATGATAACGAGGAATGTCAATTTATGTCTGATTTAGGGGTTGTCAGTTATAATGTGAAAGGAATAATTAATCCTATAAAAAGAAAGAAGATTTTAACTCAATTGAACAAACTTAATTGCTCAATAGGGTTGTTACAGGAAACTCACTTAAATGAGGTAGAACACAAGAAATTGAGAAGAGACTGGGTCGCACAGATATTCTATGCTTCTTGTTCAAATAGCAGAAAGAGAGGAGTGGCAATTTTGATTAGTCGGTCCATTAGTTTTGCATTTCAGAGAGAAGTAAAGGATAAAGAGGGTAGATACTTATTATAGGAACAGTAGGTGGAGTAGAGCTAACCATCGTGAATATTTACGCTCCTAATGAAGATGATCCTACCTTCTTTAAAGAAGTGGCATCTGTAACGGCAAGGGAAGCTAGAGGTACCATAATTTTAGGGGGGGACTTTAATTGTGTCTTAAATGTGAAAATGGATAAATTACCTTCTGATTATGGACCCCCCAGCAGGAAATCCAAAGCAGCAAAACACATGTTGGAAGAATTAGGGCTTGTGGATATTTGGAGAGCCAAGAATCCAACAACAAAAGATTTCACCTTTCTGTCTATGGTTCATGGATCATATTCTAGAATCGATCTGATTTGCATTTCAAAGCAGAGCCTGCATAAAGTTAGTGTGTTATTGAACCTAGTACTTTATCTCTTCATGGTCCTGTAAAACTGAAATTGAATTTAGGCTTTGAATATTTCATTGCTAACGGACTCTAGTATAAAAGAACAAATAAAACAAACTATAGACGAATATTTCACAATTAATGACAATGGATCAGTATCCCCCTCAACTCTTTGGGATGGGGCGAAGGTGTTGCTGAGAGGGAAGTGTATTGAGATTGCAGTCAAACTAAACAAACAGAGAATGGAAAGGGAAAAACAGTTGGAAAGCGATATAAAAAGACTAGGACATGAACATAAAGTGACCAGAGATGAAAATGTATTGAAGCAATTACAGTAGAACTTCCTTGGATGAACTCCGCACACGAAAAGCAGAGGGAGTGCTTCGATACACAAGCCAAAGATACTATGAGATGGGAAATCGAGCGAGCCGGCTACTTGCCTTTCAACTGAGAAAAGAGCAGTCAAGCCGCATTGTTCCCAAGATAAAACACCGGACATCTTTGACCGAGGTCTCACACCAAGAAGAAATAGCTGAGGCATTTCAATTTTTTTATAAAAAGCTTTTTGATACACCAGAAGAAACGCAAAATAAAAGGAAATTGGAAGTTATGTTAAAAATCTTAATTTAGCGAAACTTTCTGTGTCTGAGGCAGATGAATTGGTAGCCCCTATTCGAGAAAGTGAGATACAAGACATTATCAAGTCATTGCAAAATAACAAATCCCCTGGCACAGACGGTCTACCAGGTGAATTTTATAAGGCCTTTGTGGAGGAGCTTGTACCAAAACTTTGTCAGGTCTTTAATTATGCTTTGCAGGAAAATGACCCGCCAAAGAGCTGGTCAGAGGCCGTAATAACAGTTTAAGGAGGGGAAAGACCCACTGGACTGTGGTGCCTATAGGCCAATCAGCTTGCTGGGGAATGATAAAAATTATCAGTGCCATATTGGCGAATAGGATGCAGAAATACTTAGGTAAATTGATTAACCCTGACCAGACTGGTTTTATACCGGGTCGTCAGGGAGCAAACAACATAAGAAGAGCTTTAAATGTACAATCAGTAGCAAGGCGTTCTGTCCACCCGTCAATGCTTCTCAGTTTTGACGCTGAGAAGGCATTTGACAGGGTGGACTGGTCATATTTAAATTATACTATGGAAAGAATGGGATTCAATTTGACATTTATAAGATGGATTAATACCCTGACTAAAGACCCAATATCAAGGGTTGGTGTTAATGGGTACTGCTCCCAATTTTTTGATCTTAAAAAAGGTGTTAGGCAAGGAAACCCGGTCTCCCCTGTTTTGTTTGCACTGTGTATTGAACCGCTTGCTCAGTTAATAAGGGAAAATGATCGGATTGAGGGAATAGTAGATGAGGGAGGCGAGATGCATAAAATTTCACTGTTTGCGGATGACATTCTTTTGTTTAAGAAATCCAGTCATCTATACCGGCTCTTATGCAATGCCTGAGGGACTATGGGGAGGTTTCAGGGTACAAGGTTAATGAGGGGAAATCAGAAGCAATGATAACAGGATGCTGGCCTGCATACTTGGACAGAAATTCAGGTGGTCAAAAGGGGGCTTTAGGTATCTGGGAGTCATTCTGACCCATACCTCAAATCAGTTGTATAAAGCAAATTATGATAAACTTATTTCTCAAATCAAAGATGACTTGGAAAGATGGGAGATGCTTCCTATGTCTTTAGTTGGGAGGATAGAAACTATCAGGATGAATGTCCTGCCAAGATTGTTATTTCTTTTTAATGCGTTGCCTATCACTGTTCCTGTATCTACCTTTACATTTCTGGATAAGCTTGTTTCCAAATTCATATGGCAGAACAAGCGGCCTAGAGTGAGACTCAAAGTCCTCTGTGCACGCAAGGATAAGGGTGGATTAGCCTTGCCACATTTCAGAAGTTACTACTGGGCAGCACAACTTGGAAAATTGGTTTCATGGATGAGATTAGATATGGACACAAAATGGGTACATATAGAGCAAGGTTCAGTAAAAAATATATCGCTCTCAACCCTTCCCTTTCTAAATTCAAAAGTAAGGCGTAAACTTAGGATACAAAACGAATATGTTAATCATACATTAAAGGTTTGGGAGAAGACAAGACGATTGTTGGATTTACCTCTATCTCCATCTAGGGCAGCAAAAATAACTACTGCCTGTGACTTCCTGCCAGCAAAAATGGACAGTGGTTTCATTAGATGGGCGGGGAAGGGCCTCATCACAATAAATCAATTATTCGAAGGAATGACTCTCAGGGCTTTCTCACAACTTCAAGCAAATTATGGCATTTATTCTAAGGATTTATTTCGATATTTTCAAATTCGGCATTACCTGATGACACACAAAGAGTGGGACAAAATTAAAGAAGTTCCATCTAATTTTGAACAATATTGGATTGAGATAGCTGAGAACAAGATGAACACTAAAAACACAATATCATGTATATATGGCAGGATCCGTATGGATACATCAGTGGATACACTTGATGTGAAAGCTAAATGGGAATTGGAAGCTAATACCATAATTGCTGACGAGGAGTGGGAGAGTTCTTGGGTGCCCTGGCAGAAATGTTTAAGCAGCCCAATTTGGAGGGAATTTGGCTGGAAGTTGAGAGCAAGACATTTCAAAACTCCTTTGGTAATAGCTAGTTATGATAATAACTGTTCCCCCCCTGTGTTGGAGGGGTTGCGGTATAACAGGGGACTTTTCCCACATCTTCTGGGATTGCCCTAAATTGCAAAAATTCTGCGAGAATGTGAAGCGACAAATATGTGAGATTTTGAATTTAAATACACCAATTGAACCACAGCAACTAATCTTGGGAACTGTATCGTTCATGGATTTAGGGAAAAATAGTGTGTTTATGCTCAGGGTTCTTTTATTGATTGCACATAATATGATAACAGTAAATTGGCTTAAGCCCCATCCACCCACACTGGACCAGTGGTCTCAAAGGCTTAAGGATGTAAATTGCATGGAACACATAACGGCAAACCTACGACTTCAGACGGACTTGTATCTTGAAAAATGCTTACCTGTTATAATGTATTTGGAAAGGTGAGAATACTGTCTCTGTTCAACTGGGCTAGATGGTGTTTTTATTTATTTATTATTATTATTATTATTATTATTTTTTTTTTAAATTATTATTGCTATTACTAATTAGACCTACAAAGATTATTCCTTCACCTGATTGTCCTTGTATTTTGTTAGTTTGATACCAATATGAGTATTGATACTTGCCATAATGTGACACTCTGTCAAGGAACTTGTTCTAATAAATGTTCAAAAAAATAATGGATAGTTCAGGGAACTCGGAGAGGCTGACTGTAAGATTCTCATGCTTTTTTTTGTATTCAAATGTTTGCTTGGATTCCTTGTTTCAAGTATATCAAACAAACCTGCAATATGATTGTACACCCTTTGAAAGGTTGGCAGCAACCGGGGTCAAAATAAAACAAAATTCCCACCTTGCAACAACAAGGTGGGAAATCTGAGCTGTCCGAGTACTGCATCGTGAAGTATTTGGGTTCTTTGCTTTCACAACTAGAGTGTGTGGTGTTGCTGGGCACTTGGATCCACCTTTATCTTGTCTGTTTGTCCTACAGATACTGCTGTTCATTTGTGGGCTGAAATTCAAATTAAATAGGCTGAAATTCAAGAACAATTGAGAAGCCACTTGGAAAGGCTATAATTGTTGCAGGATAAGATGAAGAATTAAGGGGCAGAAAATCTGAGTGGCTTGGGTCACCTGAACTCGTTCTGATTTTCATCCCCAATTTCAGCAGCATACCCGTACGCAACATAATGCAGAATAGGGCTGTCACTTTTTCCAAAAATCATGTTCGAACAAATTTGAAATCTCATGCAACCCGCCCCCCCATAACAACACATTATTTTTGTTATTTTATTACCTTTTACGGCCTCTCTATCATCTAATTATTCCAGCAATCAGATGTTAACTTTTTAACAGGTGTATCAGAATAATAGAATAATAAATACATCTAAAAATATTGTTTTCTATATGTCTGTCACTACCTCCTCAATAAAAAATAAGTTTAAAAAATACATTTGTACCGCACTTTTGATTCATAGTGAAAGTCTCAAAGTGCTACAGTATTGGTAACATAGAACACACAACATAAAGGAAATAGCATTCTGGTAGCATGGCGTTGAGTTACGAGAGATTGGGCGTCGCGTTGGCATGCTCCTTTTTTCATGAAGTTGAGTTCTCTTCTACTTTATGGAAATCCGGGCCGTCCGGTGATACTCGCCGCCTCTGGAAACTCCCGAAAAACGTTTAAACTAACTGTTGTCCAAGGATGGGCAACGCCCAATGGGGAACAACACCCACGTCATTGCTCACTCCGACCAACTCTATCACTCACTCAATCACTGACAGCTTAGCGGATATAGGGCTGGCCTGCTGGTCCAGCCAAAAATGTAGCAAACTAGGTAAAACATAGAACTCAAGCTGTATTAGCTGTATTAGTAGGTCAAGGGTCAATGGGGCATGCTATAGGTCAAGCTGAAAGTTTTGGAGCGCTCTCTTGGCTCATAAGGCAAACTACTTCAAACGGTATGTTGCACTGACGGCCCTGCTGCAGATACATAGATAATCTTAATTTGAGTTGATGGTGACCATCAATGGCCACCATGGTGTCCATCCATGTGTACTACCCGTCCTGAAATGTTTGACTATATTGATCGTCAATTGATTTTATTAATCTTGAGAGCTAACCATGTCACTTCATTTTTTTACCAACTTAACAGGACTGGAATCGCACATGGAATACTCCCAACCCAGACCTGACCCAATGCTTCCAGAATACTGTACTGGTGTGGTTGCCATGCCTTTACCTCTGGCTGTGTACCCCAGGCTACCTCATTTACCTCCACAGCCATGACCAGGGATACATATGCATGTGCAACCTAAACAAAGCCAAAACCGTGAGTTGATCTTGCATACTGAAAACATGTTTTATTAGATGATTTCATTCCAGATGTAAAAATGTGATTGAATTGAGTGCACTAGGGCTTCATGATATTGGGGAAAAAATTACATATTTTTGCGGTACTTTTGTTCTTTGCGATATATTGCGATATGAAATAATTCAGGAGTTCCATTCCAAAAAAATAAATGAAATCTGATATACTATGAATGTCAAGCGTAGTTGATGTTACACCGTCCTGTGTATTACCTTAAAACGTTACATATAGTTTAGATTAACTTCAGCAAAGTTCGGGAATCTTTAGTAGGCTTAATGGCTTTTTGATGCTATTGGCGTCAAACAGGGAGAACAACCATCAGTGCTGCTGCTCTGTGCCTTGTGCCCAAAAGTTTGTTTTTTATGTTTGTATTTTATGCATATATATATGGATTCCGGACATACAGACACAAAATTTGAAATGATTTTACATGAACTAGGTTCAAGCGTAATAATAGCGTGTTATTAATAAACATGGATTTGCATGGCTCATGGCCCACGGAATGAGATCGTTCATACAGGAGAGGAAGCCTGGAATTCGTCATAAACAGCAGACACTACTGCATTTGAGTCGGACATTACCATCCTACATTCTGTATTTGCGATGTCCATGTAGCTTGCTATGTTTTTTTTCATTATTCTCTAGTTGATCATTCATTGCACTCCTAACAGTGGCAACAATGCTAATGCGGCTATGCTAATGTATTAAGTCTTAAGCCCTATTCGCGTGGGATTAGTATTACCTGGGGACCTCTAGTAATTTGTAATAACTGCGGAGGTCGTCTGTGATCTTAATCCCGTGCGAATCTGCTATGTCCGTAATTTGTAAAGTAAAAATTCCACCACAAATTACCTACCATATTTTGCCAAACACAGAGGTCATGTGATAATATTAGTCCCGTGCGAATCAGCATCTCTGTGATTTGGGGTTGTTTTTTGTGTTTTCCGCGCCATTTTCAGCCTTATTCCCGGTCGAGAATAATGGAGGCTGCATTGGCAATTATAAATGGAAGTTTTGACAGCATTTTGGGTGCAAATTCAGGAGGCTCATCTTCGTACACAGCATGGAGACCCATTCGCAGAAAGAGCAAACTCAAATCCATCAGAAGAGCAAAACCTCGATAGATGATTAGATGGATTAGATGCATGGCAGCATGCGGTAAGGAACATTATTTTATTTATTTATTTAATTTACTGACATTATCCGGGGAATAATGTCAGTAAATTCGAGTTAAAACACAGACTTCACTTATCCCGCGCGAATGCGCCACACGAAACACAGACGTGGTGGGGTAATTACTAAATCACATGAGGTCCCCAGGTAATACAAATCCCGTGCGAATAGGGCTTAAGTGGTACCTGTCAGCTCACTCGTGAGGAAGCAAGAACAATAATTTACGAGCGCACTGCAGAGTTTTTAAAGCAACCTGTGATGTATTGTGTGAAATTTAAACACATTCATCATTCGCTTTTCTTTTTTACTCGCAAATGTGAGTAAAATGCTGACACTGTAGAGCCCTGTTTAAACTCTTCATCGCTTGGTCTATTTCTGAAGTTTTGCTGGAAATACCATACCTAAACTGAATAGACTATCTCTGCAACTACAAGGGCTTGGAAGTTAATCTTGGTACCAAAAGAAAGATGTCGGGTTGTTGTTAAAGTCAAATAATCAATGTGGATGCTACTGGATCAGAGTGAATAAAGCTAGAACACGGAATGAATGGAAGATTTAATTTCTGCAAATGTCATGCTTTAGTGTGAATAACGCCTAGTGCATTTAGTGTTTCCCACAGAATCAGATTCTGTTTGTGGCGGTATCCTCGGGGGGGGGGGGGGGGGGGGGGGGGGTGCAGAAAGGCACATTCTTTCTTAAATCAAACTTTTTTTTTTTTTTTTCTTAAGGCAAACATTCAGCGTCATTGTTAAATAATTAACATTAAGCCCTTGCACACCAAGTCTGTATTAAAAATAAATACGACCTAACATTGTGTTCTTCTTCGTGTGGGTAGTTCTTCTTTGACGGGTTATCCGTCCTTCCGCCCGGACCAAGGGCCGAGGGTCTATCCTTTTACCACCCTGGGTCCGGGGGGGGTCCTCCCGTGTTATATGTCCGGGCAAACATCTAGCAACCACGTCACCGAGCTGTCATCCAGATCCGCCAAACCACGTATCACATTTGGAGCCCGATATATCGGGCAGGACAGGATTATGTGGTCGGCGGTCTGTTCCTCTGCGCCACACTCACACGCCGCGTCCAGTGCTAAGCCCCATCTGTGCATGGTTGAGCGGAATCGTCCAACGCCAGTTCAGAGGCGGTTAAGCCTCACCCAGGCCACTCTTGGCAGCGAGAAGCCTGTTGGTGAGCTGGCGTTGGGTATGAAGTCACGGAGTCTGGGAGTCATGTTTCCCAGTTCCATGCTCCATTGATGGTCTGCCCAACGTGCCGCGCTGGTGTTATAGTCGTAGCATTGCTGCAGAAGTTGTTGCGCGGCTGGCACAAATGGGCGTCTAGATCGGAGGCGGGGCTCGGACTCTGTTGGTACTAAGAGCCTTTCATGGAGCAGGTGGTTGGGCTCCATGATTGCCCGGCCTGCTAGACGTGCTACAGCCCCTTGGCGGCGGAGCTCAGCGGGTTGGATGCCTGCTAGGATCGGTAGTTGTCCCACAGGTGTGGGGCGCAGGCATCCAGTCACAATACGCAAGGCTTCGTTGATCGGGATGTCGATGTTTTTGATGTGAGCACTGCGGCACCAAACAGGTGCGCAGTACTCACCAGCTGAGTAGACCAGGGCAAGCGCAGCCGTTCGCAGCGTTTTCGCCCCAGCACCCCAGCCAGTCCCGACCAACCGCCTCAATAGTGAGACGCGGGTGTTAAGTTTCTTGCGTACTGATGAGAGGTGTTGACGGAAGGTGAGCGACCTGTCTAGGGTTACGCCGAGGTATGTAGGCTCGGCGCAGAAAGACAGGGCAAGGGAGGATTCGTCCGGTAGACGAACCTCAACCTCAAGCTCACGCTTCGCTTCCCGGTTGCAGAGGTGGAAAGCTGTCGACACCGTCTTGGCTTCGCTGAGCTTCAATCTCCATTTATGGAGGTAGGCCACTAGGGTCTCCATGTCCTGGCTCAAGGTCCCCTCCAATGCCTGCCAGTCTCCAGCGGTGTGCAGCAGTGCAAGGTCGTCTGCGTACGCATATTTCCGTGAGACTGTAGCAGGCAGATCGTGTGTATAGATGTTATACAGGAGGGGGGCCAGGACAGATCCCTGGGGGACGCCATTTTTCAGGCGTCGTAACCTGCTTTTCTCTCCGCTACTGGTGGTGAGAGTGAAGCTGCGGTTCCAGACAAGCTCCATGATCATTTTGACCATGTGCTTGTCTGGCAGCAAGCGGAGCAGTTTGCAGGTGAGGCCACGGTGCCATACGGTGTCGTAGGCTGCCGTCAGGTCGACAAAGACGGCGCCGGCCTTCTTTTTAGCCTCAATCCTCGATGTCTTGGGTGAAAAGGGTGACCTGGTCTACGGTGGACTTCCCAAGTCGAAATCCTGCCTGCTCCTGGGGGAGCAGGGGATCGATGATAGGTTCGACGCGGGCGTAGAGAAGACGCTCAAGGATTTTAAAGGGGACGCAGAGCAGAGAGATGGGACGGTAGCTCTTTGCATCATCCTTTGGCTTATTCGGCTTTGGGATCGCGACTATTAGGGCTTTCCTCCAGATTTTTGGGATTCGGAGTTGGCGCAAGCAGGAGGATAGGAAAACTCTTAGCCAGGACTTCAGGGCGGGGGCAGCGTGGAGCACAAGTTCCGGGCAGATGTTGTCTGGGCCCGGAGACTTACCTGACTTTGTGTGCTGGAGGGCTGCGATGAATTCCTCCGGCGTGAAGTCGCCGGAGATGTTTTTATCGCTAGGTGTTGGCACCCTCCAGAGGTCAGACACTTCTTGACGCACAAGTCGTGTAGACTCGCGGTCTTTTTTCCCGTACCGTAACATTGTGTCAATCACGTATACACAAAGATTCTGAAACTTTCGTCCGTCATTAAAGTTTTCGGCACAGGTTCGATTTTGTGTTTTTGTTTTTTTTATATGGCGATAAAACAAAGCTTTGTTGGGTTTTTTTTTGTTTTTTTTGAAGTGGGGATTGGGGGTGCGCCAACCCGGTTGGGATGTAGAAGGGGGTGCGCAGGAAAAAAAGTTTGGGAACCGCTGCACTAAGAGACAGACAATAATATATAACCACAACAGGGGCAATTCACAGACCACAACATATATATATATATATATATATATATATATATATATATATATATATATAACCACAACAGGGGCTATTCACAGACCACAACATATATATAACCACAACAGGGGCTATTCACAGACGGTCCGAGAGGGAGAGACAGAGCGAAAGCGGGGGGAGGGGCTGATGCGCTACGTGCAGCTCTACAATTAAGATTTTACCCATTTTAAATAGTTAGACAAAATAAAATGTGTTCAATGTTGATATTGTGGCGGGCCGCCACAAATAAATCAATGTATGGGAAACACTTGTAACCCCACTGGCAAGTGTGCGCGTCTCTCTCTTTCTCTCTCTCGCTCTCTCTCTCTCGCTCTCTGTGTGCGTGCGTGTGTGTGTGTGAACGAGAACGAGAATGACAGGGAGAAAGAGTGCTATGTGGAGATGAATGAACGGAACGATATTTATGTTTCCAAATCGCGTTGCTGGAACCAATTCGTGGCGCTCGATGTTGATTCTGTGGCGCTGCGCCACACATTGGTCTATGTATGGGAAACACTGGCATTTTCAGTTGGTAGCCCTATAGCACTATATGGCCATAGCCAGTGTTGGGAACGTTACTTTAAAAAGTAATTGGTTATAGTTACTCACTACTTGTTCCAAAAAGTAACTGAGTTAGTAACTGAATTACTTTATAATAAAAGTAACTAGTTACCAGGGAAAGTAACTATTACTGTATACCGTTACTGTAAAAAAAAAAAAAGTTGCTATATGTCAAAGAATTTAGATTTTTCTGAGCAGTTTTCCCAACGGACTCGCCATCTCTGCTGCTTCTTCAAATCTGTTTGTGTGTGTGGTGCGCGTGGCCTGGCTTGTAAAAACACTGGCTCCGATTGGCTACCATGAAACATGACTCTGCCTTAGCCAATCATAATCTCTTATCTCGTTGTTAACCCACCCGGTCTCCTCACTAGCAGTTTGTGTATGGAGCCAGGGGTGCGTTCGGATTACGCAGTTTATTCAATCAATTCATAGTAACGCACCGCATTTAACGCTCAGTAACAATAATGGGGTTGTAACGACGGAAATAGTAATTAGTTAGTTTACCCTGTTACTGAAAAAATAACGGCGTTATTCCAAACACTGGCCATAGCACAACATCTGATGAGGGCCTGGGTCAGGATTTGATGCCAATAAAATGAAGTAGAGCAAAGATGGAGGTTTGAGTCGAGAGGTTTAGGCGGAGTCTCCAAATAAAAACAATAAATCCAATGCAAAAATGACAATACAAACGTGATGAGACACAAATGGGTATCAGATAACTGTACCTGTTTGAGACAAACGGGTACAGATATCTCGAGAACCCATTGTTCATTTTTAACATTGACCCCTCTATTGAAAGGTCAGGGCGAATAGAATTGAATGACACCAAGCCAAACTATTGTTACTGCACCATATGTGGCGATAAAGACCATGTGCTCTGATTGAAGGCAGTTGACCCATTTCCTGTGAAACCCTCTCTTACCTGCTGTACATGATTGTGAGGTTTCAAAATGTTGCCCAGACCCTGGATTATCAGTTTATGGTGGTTTTATTTGATAAAACACAACTTTGATGACAAAAACAACAAAGTGAAGACATAATTTGTGATTGTTTGTTCTTGATGGTTTTTGGCTTCTAGTTTCAGGTTAGGGGGGTTAGTTTTGGTGAGAGTGCTATGGTTTGGACTGTTGGAATCAGCATAGTCTCAGCTTTCATATCCTATATAGTTTGTGCAGATAACATGTTGGGAAAAAGCTTTGAATTGCTTTGAAATACATAACTCTTGTTATTACTTTCTCATTATTTTGTTTGGGGGTGAAATTGTGTTTCATTTAGTTAAAATTGGTTATGGTAGACTAAAGGTTTAGATTCTTATTGTTCTAGGGGTGTATCACATGACTGCTTACTCACATGTTTAAATGCCTGATGACGTCTCTTTTGGGAGGGGGCGGGGCTGCCCGTATACGGGCGGTCTCGGGTTGAAGAAACAAGCTTTTCTTCTAGATTAGTCATCGAATATGCCAACGTTGCAAGTTTTCATTTCGTATCAAGCAACAAAAAAGTTCTAGCATGACGTGAGTGATCTAATGTCACCAACTCAGCCTGTAGCTCTGAGTCATACGGCCATATGGCTACAACTCGCTATCGGTAGACTCAATATAGCCCACATAGCAGCTTTACGGGCCACTTTAACACCGGGTGGTTATAGCGTTAAGAACAGAAAATATCCACTAAAGAATGTCTCTCTCTGTGTTTCTCTGATAGTCAGACACTTCTGGCGAAAGCAGAACGACAAGGTACCGGAGGGGTAGAGCGAGGGGAATTTGTCCACTAGTTGATCTATTGTGGATGGCGTCGTTCTCTTGGACGGATAAACATTTTTAAAAAATGGGTCGCCATCTATGTGTGGGAAACACACAACGCAGATCCACTTGCTTGGATCGCGGAGTCTATGGGCTCCTCTTGTAGGTAGCGCGTGAGTTCAGTAAATGCTCGAGCTCTCTTGGGTATGAACTAGGGGTGTCACCTAGTGGCTCTTTTTGTTTTTTATTGATTGATTGATTTTATATTTTATATTAGATTAGATTAATTTTATTTAAAACAGGGACAATACATATTAATGAACATATACATGTAAATATGCAAGATTATAGCCAACGGCTAATTTCCATTTTTAGTCCCTTCGGCAGGTTGATGTCAACAACATACGATAGTTAAAACAATAAAACAGTGACAACAAATATAATAGTTAGCCTTCATGGCCAGTATGAATAGGAGGAGTAATTACAGAGAGAGAAAACACAAGAAGAAAATAAAAGAAGAAAAGCAAGAACAATGAAGAGTTTAGTGGATCGTGAAACACATATACACCACACAATATACATGTTTAGGCAGGGTTGTGGCAACAGTGCTGTTCTTCCAGTAGCCAAGCTTTAAGATGTTTGGTAAAAGAGGTCAGAGTCGGGAGTTCACGTATTGTGTGTGGTATTGAATTCCAGGTGTGAGAAGCACGAACAGAAAAAGTGGTTTGACTAAAGGCACTCTTTCTAAAAGGAACTACAGAGTCACCTCTAGAGCCAGCTCTTGTTGATCTGTTTGAGTTTTTTTTCACAAACTCTTGTAATGGAGGAGGTGCTTTGCCATTGAAGATTTTGTAAATCAAGATAGCATCGGTGTTTTTAACAGTGTTGTCCCAGCTTAAGCGCTCATGTTTTTTTAATATCTGACAGTGATGGTACGTTTTTGGTTTTTTATCTAGTACTTTCAGAGCTTGTTTATAAACTGTTTCAATCGGTTTTAGTGTTGTTTTACAGGCTGATGCCCAACTTGTTACACAGTAGGACATGTGTGACATGATCATAGTGTCAAAGTACAATTTTGCTGACTCAAGAGTTAGATTGTTTCTAATAAACCTGAAGTTGGACAAGTTGAACTTAATTTTATTCACAACGTTTTTTCTGTCGTTTGAAAAGAAGTTGTGAGTCAAAAGTGATTCCTAAGTATTTAAACTCTTGTACCACCTACCATGAATCTTACAGACTGCGTCGGGTTCTCTGACTCTCTGGTACTTCCACAACAAGTAAAGACTCCTAGTCGGGTTTATCTCGCCCATGGGGAAAAGGAATTGGGGGAAATTAACTTTGGCTTTGACTCTCTGAAGTCCAGACTGAAACGCGACATGGAGGAGAAAGCGATGTTTCAGCAGACAGCTGTCAGTTCACTTCGGGTCTATATAATTTCTCCGACGCTCCATTGTTCCTCTCGGTCGTATGCCGACTCCTCCGGCTGCTCTGCCGGCGGAGCAGTCCGCATACGACCGAGAGGAACAATGGAGCGTCGGAGAAATGATATGGACCTGAAGTGAACTGACAGCTGTCTGCTGAAAACATATTTCTCGAATGAGTTTTTATAAAATAATCCTCACATTCTGTTGTCGTTTTTGCTGAAGTTGCACATGTAAAAATAAAGGGCTGGTCCCAAATATTCAAATAATCGAAGTATCCTTAATTTGTTTTGTATTATAACATTACTCTAAAACCTTCAGTATAGTTTAGTACACTGTCATAATTTGTTGACTTTACTTTGCCTTTAAAGGGGCTATAGATGATATATTTAGCCACAAGATGTCGCACTAGAGCACCAGCATTTCAAACCACAACAATTGGGAGTGTTCTTTACTTAACACATCTCATGCAGGGCGCGTGCGTTATGAACGCACGGCTGGACTGGCTACCAAAACAAAGAAATTAGAAGCTCAGATTACAACACACAGAGGGAGGGTGCCTTCATTCTCTGGTCAGGAAGCCATTACTCCACTATATCTCTACCAGAGGTTGCGCTAGACTTTTTCGTTGTCCGTCATTTTGACTGACAGGGTAATAAAAATCATCCAAAAAAAATCTGTCAATCTATTTTACTGGTCACTTTAATTTTTTAAATGATAATGACATGTTCAATAGCATTTAATTTTAATTCATTTTTAATTAATATTCAGTCCAAACAAGCTGAACAAATAATCCACACCGTGGATACACATCAAGCAGAAGAATATGTAAGAATATCGTCCGCCAGGCGATTCGCGTATAGTGGGGCTTGACTGTAAGACTGATTCATCACCATAATGCGGGTGGGAGCTAGTTGATCCACTAGTCAACACGCCCCCAAGCGAACAAGTTTTCAAGGTGGCATGATGTCACGCGGATAATTTGCGTATAGTGGGGCTTCTAGGTCACACCTTCCTCCTGGTCTGCATGGACTTGAATCGCGTGCCCGCTTGCGCGTAATCAAATGTTTCAAGTGGGTTTGTTTCAAATGTTTCAACACTCAACTTCTTCTTTTCTTCTTCTACAAGAGCCAATTAATATGCTCGTCGCCACCAAGTGGTCAGGGGTGTAAAGTGCAATCTGTCAAAATGACGGATGGCCCTCAGATTTTTCCGTCATCGTTTTAAAAAAATGGTCAATGACGGAAAATATTCGGTTAACGCGACCCCTGATCTCTACATAGCCATTAGTTGTTTGCTGCTATATTAATGTTCAGGATATCATCTATAGCCCCTTTAAGAGTGCTGTTACCTTTAATCGTCAAGGTTGTCAGTGATGACGTACTCTTAAGGTGCTCTGTTATTATCGTTTAGACATATACATCCATGCTTTTAGCAAGGAGCAGCTTCTGCTTGTTTCCTCTCAACTGAGATGATGTTTCTCGAGTGGTAATCCCCACACTCACTAGTACATTGTACCACTTTGAGAAACAAGGCCGACAGAGTTGCCTAGGTTTGTTGTCATTGGGAGCACTTTAAACGAAGCGATGGCCTGTTAGCCTGCTATATGCTAATCGTAACCAAGTGCATTTATATCATTAGTTAGTTGTAATAAAAGCCTAAGTAACAATCTGTTTTATTTAATAATGCTGGGGTCACATGCTCACACAGGCTTCACACAGCCAGTCGACACATGACTAAACTTGAACATTAACAGCTTTAGGTGTTTATCGTTTATCTATTAGAATATACCTTTGGAAACGTAATGATTATCAGAAGCTTAAAATTTTAAAGTACGAATTCGGGCCAGCCGTGCTTTCCAATTTAAAAATGTTTTTTTTTTTTTTTTTTGAACGGGTTAATGACCGGTTAACGAGTGTTGGTTATCGGTCAGGAAAAAAGTCAGAATTAGCATCCCTCCATGGAGAAATGGAAACAATTTCTGATTTGATTTTTTTTGTAATCGATTTTAACACTGCCAGTGAGTACTTACTTGAGTACCTGGTCACACCCCTTGAGAAGAGTGCCATGGGATCTTTAGTGACCAGAGGGAGTCAGGACCTTGCTTTAACGTCTCACCTGAAAGACGGTGCTCTTCAACAGGACAGAGTCCACATCTTTGTCCTGGGGCATTGGGGATATTACGTAGGCCAGAGAGATGAGCACCCCCTACTGGCCCTCCAACACCTCTACCAGCACCATCTGGTCTCCCATCCAATGTTGGAAGAGACCAACCCTGCTTAGCTTCCAGAGGAACTAGCAGTGGTAGGCAGGTAGCCATGGTGCCGGCCATCATGTTTACCAACGGACACAACTGGCCAGGGAACAGGCACTATCACCAAACAGCATTTTTTAAGTTTCAAGTAGTTGCATCATTACAAACCCATGATGCAAGTCATTTTATTTGTATAGCCCTTAATCACAGTTACTGTCTCAAAGGGCTTCACAGGTCACACATTTTACGACACCCCCTAACCCCAGCCCCCCAAAGGGCAAGAAAAAACTCCCTTGATTTAAGTTTGGATTTGAATTTATCAACAGGGTCAGCTTCCCTGATTACAGGTGGCAGACTGTTCCACAGATAGGGTGCTCGGTAAGAGAACGCTCTGTGTCCTGCAGCGGCGTTCTGTACAAGCTGGAGGCTTTTCATGGTAGTTTGGTAAACCAGAGAACAATACATTACAGTAATCTAACCTAGACAATATAAATGCCTGGATGAGCGTCTCTGCGGCCACTGCGGATTGCATTGGTCTAATTTTAGCAATATTTCTAAGATGAAAGAATACAGTTGTCGTAATGCTTTTTACATGTTGGTCAAAAGAAAGCATAGGATCGAACAAGACACCACTATTCTTATTATCTGGAATGTCTCGGCAAATGTCTTTTCCGGGTTTTTAAGATTTTGGCTTTCAGTTACCTTGTTGTTAGCCTGAAGAGCTACACGAGGTTTTAGCGTCGGCCAAGTCTCACTGAGTGGAAGGAATGATGGATATTTATTTGAGCCAGGATACACCAAAGAGCAAATCTTACAGCGGAGAAGGCAGCAGGCAAATGTGCAAAAGGATGTTCAGAGTCCTGCCATTTAGCATCTCTCATTCAAGTAATAAAGTATAGTGTGTGTTTAGTTTTAATTTAAATATATATGGAAAATAATGCAAGGACGCCATTTGGTGTAATTTTATTATGATGTTGGTAAAAGATTACAATATACAAGAATACGAATAACTAGGAATCAAACTGAATTTAATAAATGATACACTTTATAGATACCTTAAGATATTATGAAATATATTTTATTCTTTGTAAAATACGATAGAAAATATGTAAAATAAATGTAGAGAACTTAACGGTGAACATGGTGTTTGTTTTTATCATGATGTTTTGACTAGCCTATTGTTGACCTCGGTCCTCATTTATCAAGAGTTAGTAGAAAAAGTCCTAAATCCTATCGGGAAATGTAGAATGTCTGTACACACGAAAAAGTTGGTATTAATCGAGCATTCTTAGACTTGTCGTACGCACACCGCAATTTCCCTTGATAAATACCAGCTATTCTAAATCCTCATACTCGTTCCTGCTTAGCTCATTACCTTACGTTTACTCCCATAAATAACCATATATGGTCACAAAACATCCCCTTTAATGCCACAGGAAATGTTTGAATGAATGACAAAATGAAAATAGACGATTAAATTGTTGATGGAATGGAAAAGTGAACGCGAAAATCCAAAGAATAAATAAAGAAAATATTGGAGTGAGAAGTTCTTGTGACAGAAGTGCAATCAGAGAAGATGACGCTTCTTGGTACACTCTGCATGCTCCCTTCTAAACTAAAGAATGGCATGGGAGCGAGTGTGGTTTGCGGTAAAAGTTAAAAGTATTTTGACCTAAAATCAATCGCTATAAAAGAGTCTGCTTATTAGCGCGACACTGGCCGAACTGGTGGGGGAAGAAGTGAGGCTGACTGAGTCCTCTAGACTAGAGACGCACATCGCCGGCATCATTCTGTATAGTAATTTAATTCATTGTTGGATGGTGATTTAGGTTTGGAAATGTTAGATGGGAAGTCTGGATATAATCTGTTTGTTGTACAGCATTGTATGGAAACCAATAGGGCTGCCCCCGACTAAAGATTTTCTTAGTCGACTCTTAGTCGCCATTTCAAGCTGATGGTCGACTAATCATTGCACTTTTAATATAATTATTTCAATAATTTTTCTAGGGCATCAGAAAGTGTTTTGAGTTCCAGGGCGTTAACCTTGTGCTACTTTCCAGACAATACAAAACCGTAATAATCAGCCTTTAAAATATATTTTTTACAAGCACACGCACGAAGCGGGCCGCCTATTAACAGCATGGACAAAGCGGTTCTGAAGGTTGTCGGAAAAACCAGGAAGGAGACATTGAACACTTTTGATAATTGTATTTATACACTGTATAACTGCACACAACTTTATATAAAAGCAAGCAAATGGAAAAAAATGTTTGTTGGTATTTTCGTGTCTGGTGCGTCTTGATGTGTGGCTCCTTCGGGGGAGCGGTTCATGTTAATAGTGGTGTCCGGGAGGGTTCACCTTTGCGGGCGTCGTTACTAGGGATGTGCGTCTATCATCTTAAAAAATACAAGTGTTTTTTAAAGTGAGAAAGACATTAGATATTCAACAGACATTCACGCTCCGAATTGCAGCAATCAGACACGGGGAACTAAAGACGCGATCACCGGTATTAGTCCCGTGTGTCTAGCGGTGTCCACCTAGCTAGGTGTATACCTGCCCAGGTGTAGGCCTATACCTGCCCACCTACCGAGGAGACGGTCAGGCAGCAGCACTCCTCTCTATAGAGCCATCGTTTGGTCTATTTCTGCAGCGATGCAAGATGCAGCGATGAGTTAAATCAGGACTCGTTATTTTTATGTTTTACTTTTTGCGCGACTAATGAAAACGTATTCGACTAAGCCTCTGTCAATCGACTAAGGGTTGGTTGACTATTAGGGGGCAGACCTAGAAACCAATTTAATGTACTGTGTGCCTAAAGTCATGATACTGTCAAGCTAGGCATTTGAACGTGAGCCAGTCATGTGATACAATCTCAACTTTCAGTCAATTATTACCATTTTTAGCGTGGTGAAACACAATTCCAACCCCAAACAATATAATGGGCATGTAACAACAAGAGTTATTTATTTCATAACTGCTGCACATGTGCACATGCACAGCAATAGCGATATTTTTCCTGACATTATCTACACAAAACTCGCCGAAGTAGAGCCAAAAACCAAGAACAAACTTATGTTTTTCTAGTAACAATCACAAATAATGTCTTGCCTATCTTGTTTTTGTCATCACAGTTGTGTTTGATCGCTGTAAACCACCATAAACAGATAATCCAGTGTCTGGGCATCATTTTGAAACCTCCCAATCATGTTTACAATCATGTATAGTAGGTAAGAGAGGGTTTCACAGGAAATAGGTCAATTGCCTTCAATCAGAACAGTCTTTCTCGCCATCTGGTGCAATTGCGATGGTTTGGCTTGATGTAATTCAATTCTACTCGCCCTGACCTTTCAATAGAGGGGTCAAATGTCAGAATTGAAATATGGATTATCGAGATATTTACCTGTTTGGGTCTCATCACGTTTGTATTGTCATGGATTCATTTTTTCTCATGCTTAATGCACACCTTGATAATGGGATGGGTATTTCAAGCGAAAATACTATTCGATAATGCTGAAACTATTCAACCATTATTCGAAGTTCCCCCCAGGCCTCCGCACGCACGTACGCTGCATGCAAGAGAGCAAGACCCAGTCATTTTTACAACTTTACTAAATGGGTCTTTTTATTTCATGTTCTTTAGTGATGCAATGCTTGCCTGTATGAACTAGAATCCACAACAGAATCTGTGTTTCAGGGATAATCCAATACACGTTCCAAATCGTGTAGTACTCATAGAATAGAATAGAATAGAATATACTTTATTAATCCCTTGCGGGAAATTCGTTTGTCACAGTGCTCCAGTGTACAAAGGTAACTTCTCAATATTATAGCAGCAAAAAACTATAGAATAAATAAGAATAAATCCAAGAATAAAATTACAAAGGTAAAAGAATATGAATAAAATAAGAATAAGAATACATTTACAAAGTTAAAAATTACAAAGTTAAAATCGATAAGAATAAACCTCAAACCTCAACCCCCCCCCCCCCCCATATCAACAATATGTACAGAGGAAATATAAGCATATTTATCATACAGTACAGTTGTATAGTTTAATGGCCACAGGCAGGAATGATTTCCTGTGGCGCTCTGTGGTGCAGCGTGGTGGAATGAGTCTCTTGCTGAATGTGCTTCTGGTCAGCACGCCATGGAGAGGATGGAGAGGATGGAGAGAGTTGTCCAGTATGGACCTAATCCTGGACAACATCCTTCTCTCTGACACTGCTGTCAGGGAGTCAAGCTCCTCTCCAACAACATGGCTGGCTTTGCGGATGACTTTGTTAAGTCTGTTGGCGTCCCGCACCTTCAGTCTGCTGCCCCAGCACGCCACTGCATAGAGAATGGCACTGGCCACCACAGACTCATAAAACATCCGCAGCATTGTCCGGCAGATGTTGAAGGACCTCAGCCGCCTCAGAAAATAGAGGACGGCTTTGACCCTTCCTGTAAAGTGCGTCTGTGTTTTTAGTCCAGTCCAGTTTATTGTCTAAGTACACCCCTAAGTACTTGTAATGCTCCACTATGTCCACGTTACCCCCACAGATGGAGGTAGGGGTCACTGGAGCCCTGGTCCTCCTCAGGTCCACCACCAGTTCTTTAGTTTTAGCCACGTTGAGCTGCAGATGGTTCTGCTCACACCACGTGACAAAGTTGTCCACCACACCCCTGTACTCAGTGTCCTCACCCTTACTGATAAGTCCAACTACTGCAGAGTCGTCAGAAAACTTCTGAAGATGGCAGGTCTCTGTGCAGTAGCTGAAGTCCGTGGTGTACAGGGTGAAGAGGAAGGGAGAGAGGACAGTCCCCTGCGGTGCCCCAGTGTTGCTGATCAGTCTGTCTGATGTACAGTGCTGCAGACGCACATACTGTGGTCTGCCAGTCAGGTAATCCACAATCCAGGACACAAGGGGGGGCTCCACCCGCATTGCTGTCAGTTTCTCACCCAGTAGAGCTGGCCTGATGGTGTTGAATGCACTGGAGAAATCAAAAAACATCACTCTCACAGTGCTCGCCGGCTTGTCCAGGTGAGCGTAGACACGGATTAGCAGGTAGATGATGGCATCCTCAACTCCTAGTCGGGGCTGGTAGGCGAACTGGAGGGGGTCTAATAGTGGTCTCACCATGGGCCGGAGCTGATCCAGGATGAGTCTCTCCAGGGTCTTCATTATGTGTGACGTCAGTGCCACGGGTCTGTAGTCCTTGGATCCGCTGGGGCGTGGTATCTTGGGCACAGGAACGATGCATGACGTCTTCCACAGCACGGGGACCCTGTGAAGACTCAGACTCAGGCTGAAGATGTGGTGTAGCACTCCACATAGCTGGAGGGAACAGGCTTTCAGCACCCTGGGGCTCACACCATCAGGTCCTGCAGACTTGCCTGCATGGAGTCTCTTCAGCTGCCTCCTGATCTGATCAGCGGTGATGTGGAGTGAGGAGGTGACCGGTGGGGGAGGGGTAGAGGTGTTGTCTTGGAGAGTGTCGTCACTTTGGGAGCCAGGGGAGGAGGAGGTATGCGGGGGGCCATCAGTGGAGGAAGAGGGGCTGTAGGAGGGGGGAGGGAGAGAGAGTGGAGTGGGCGCTAACTGCAGGCATGCCGGAGAGGAGCCCATTGGAGGATGAGCCGGGGTTACAGAGTCAAATCTGTTAAAAAACAGGTTCATCTCGTTTGCCCCGTCCACGCTGCCCCCAACTCCTCTATTGCTGGTTGGTCTGAAGCCAGTGATGGTTCTCATTCCACTCCAGACCTCCCTCATGTTGTTCTGCTGGAGCTTCCACTCCAGCTTCCTCCTATACTTCTGTTTGGCCTCCTTGATCTTCACCTTCAGCTCCCTCTGGATTGTTCGCACCTCCTCCCTGTTGCCAGCTGTGAAAGCCCTCCTCTTGTCGTTGAGGATGGTTTTGACTTCCTTTGTTACCCACGGCTTGTTATTTGGGTAACAAAGGACGGTCTCCGGTGGGACGATGGTGTCAACACAGAAGTTGATATAGTCCGTTACACACACTGTGAGCCCATTGATGTCCTCTCCATGTGGCTCACAGAGTGCCTGCCAGTCTGTCACTTCAAAGCATCCCCGCAGTGTCTCATAGGCCTCCTCAGACCATCTCCTCACGGTCTTTGTGGTTACAGGCTGGCTCTTCACCACAGGCACATAACAGGGTTCGAGGTGAATCAGGTTGTGATCTGACCTGCCAAGTGGGGGGAGAGGAGAGGAGCTGTATGCTTCCTTAGCATTAGCATACAGCAAGTCAATGGTTCTCTCCTCTCTGGTAGGACAGCTCACATACTGTGTGAATGTGGGGAGTGTAGTGTCCATGGTGATGTGATTGAAGTCACCCGAGATAGCAATGAATGCACTTGGGTGCTGAGTCTGTAGCTGGGCTATGGCGGAGTGAATAGCGTCAATTGCCGACGTTGGGTTTGCAGAGGGGGGGACATAAACAGCCACCATGATTACCTGTGAAAACTCCCTGGGCAGGTAATATGGTCGAAGTCCAACAGCACAAAGTTCCATGTTTGGGTCACAGATGCGCTCCTTAATGGTGATGTGAGCGGGGTTGCACCATCTGTTGTTCACCAGCACGGCGACCCCTCCACCTTTGCGCTTGCCGCTCTTGGCGCAGTCTCTGTCGGCCCGTACGGTGTGGAAGCCCGCGATGGAGACGTTGTCATCAGGGATGTCCTGGTGCAGCCATGTCTCTGTAAAACACATTATGCTGCATTCCCGATACTCCTTCTGACTCCGGGCTAGCGCTGTTAGCTCGTCCATCTTGTTGCCCAGGGACCTCACGTTCCCCATGATGAGAGAGGGGAGACACTTCTTAAATCTCCGCTTCTCTAACCTCCGCTGTCTCAACCCGTCATTATTCTTCCGCCGTTTCAATCCTCCTCTGCATCCCCGATGTGTTTTTCTCCGTAGCTCCGCTGGAACCTCCGCCGGTCTGTCCGCTAAGCCGGCCGGCTTCAGGTCAATCAGCTGTTCTCTGGAGTAAACAATCCGCTCGGCTTGGACTAGGGGTTTTTTTGTCAGATAGTTTCCACCTTACATACACACCGGAGCTCTACTGGCAACACTGTTTTTTAACCTGCTTTTTACTGTTGTAGACCTAGAGGGTTACACTTCTAAACAGCCATTATAATATATCTATTGGGAACATTGGGAACAATTCATTGAAACGTGAAGCAAATCTAGGTTAATTGCACTTTAGTCAGGCTGTTGATTAGGGCAGGGTACTTTGGGTACTATTGTATAGAAATATTGAACACACATTGGCTGAGTGCTGCTGCCCGATGGCTTTGCTTGGAAGCCCCGTCTCCTCCTTGGCGAGTATACACCGCTAGACACACACGACTCATACCGTGATCGCGATAGTCGTATAAACTATTAGACATTTTTGAAAATCATGACCCATCCCTACTTGATAACCTTTAATAACATAAGGGCTAAATTATGTATTTCTGTTGTTCATCACTTTAATTAATTGGGCTGTCAATCGATTACAAATGTATCAAATTAATAATAATTAATTAAAATAAGTGATATGCTGATTAATTAATCACAATTAATCTCAAGCCCCCAAATGAAGAAGTTGCAATTCAAAGACATGACTGTATTGTGGAAGACGGGTATATACGAGCGGAGCACTCTAAACATGGCCGCACTCCCATGGACACAACCATGGATAAAACCCACAGATGAAGGAACACAAGAAGTGGATTTCAAAGTTTGTTTGGCAGCATATCAAAGTATTGCATTTTTCATGCGGATAAATGCATCAGTACTTAGGTAATTTCAAGCATCCGAAACAACATTGGAAAGTATTTAAAAGGACCAGTGTATTTCGCAGAGTTTAATTATCATGTTTGCAGCAGCTGTGCAAATTAGTTCTGGTTGAAATTGGGTTAATTAATTAAATAGGTTAATTGGGTACATTTTTGTAATGCGTTATTTTTCCATATGATTAATCGCTAAATTAACGCATTAGATTGCCTTAATTATTCTTAATAATATTTTTTTTCAAATAAAATGTATTTTAAATGTTTTTGCCTGTTCTTTTCCTTTTAAAGGAATAGGCTGAAAATTTGGGAAATTGCCTCGTATAACTTTTAATCACGTCTATAACTTCTTATAATACATCCATGACCTACACACCACATTTCCCCGGACTCCAAACTCCCATTCTAGGCAAAATTAAAGTCCCACACCTTGGGCCTGCCTAAAAGTAAAGTTTTGCATTTAACAATATTAAATACTGGTATAGGCAGCCTGAGTCAATAAAATAGCTGAATCGTCTATGAAAAACCCTTAACCCTTATTAATCCTACATTGCACAATAAAAATAATTGTTCTGTTCCAAATCATTGGTCTAGAGCCGACCACAGCTCATCTGAAAAATAAAAGTTCAGGGGAACTACAAATCCTCTATCACCAAAAGAGGATTATACCTTATGATAGTTGTGAAGCTTTTATCTTCAGTAGATGTCTGAGTTGAGGTTGAGTAGTCTGTCATTCAATGGCCCAGTTCTGGGAAAAAGTTTGACTAACTTTCCCGACCATTACCTCAGTTTTTTTCGACTGTCCATACATTTTACAATGTCGATTTACGATTTATAAGTCATCTGTTCTCCCGCCCTCTCTTTAGGCTGTTGGCTTTCTTCTATGGATTATCTGTTGGGCAGATGTATTCTATACTTTTGGGGAAAAACGGCAGGTCAGTAGTGGGCCTGCATCTGTCTACCTGGTCAGCCCTACTCTACTCGGCATCACTATGGTGAGATTTATTTTCTTTACAAATGTGTACATACATGATGCATCCTCTATTTCCCTACCGACAGATCTTTGTTTGTATAAGCCCAAAGAAATGTAACCAGCACTAGAAGGGAATGTATGTTTGTGTGATATTAGCTCTTTATAGAACTGACTGATTTTAAGTGTTTAATTCATTAAAAACACTTGCTCAGCCATTAGTACTGCATACATGTTCCTATTTTTCTAGATCTAATCGTAATTTGCAATTTAATTAGAGTTAGATGGTGAAGCATTGTAGTCAGCCACACCAAAACAAATGACACTGGATTCTAGGGCTGCCGCGATTCAAAATTATTTATCAACGTCAATAATTTTGAATCAGCATGTATTTTGTATGATTTCGTCTTTTTTTTTAAAAATGGCATTTAAAAAAATTATAATAATTATAATCATTATAAAAAATATGTTTACAAATTACTTAAATATCAATATTGCTGGGCTCACATCAGTTGCGAAAGCGAAATTTGCCATTCAGCAGACCTCAGAATGTCTCCTCAGTCATCGTGTTATTTGTGTTTGCCACGGCTTTCAGTAATTCAGCCAGGTAAACAACCGCGCTTGAATTACGGGAGGAATTTGGGGAATACGATTAATAAGGGTTAAAAAAAAAAAAAAACCATTAAGGTTTCCAGATTAATAGCAAGCGTTGATTCGTTAACGTTGACAGCCCTAATATGTATGCATGTATATATGTGTGTGTATGTGTGTGTGTGTGTATGTATATATGTGTATAGATATATAGGGTGGGGGCTTTGAATTTGAACTGTTAGGGGGCGCTATTGAGCCAAATTGCCACACCCAAGCCCAAGAACCATATCGCATAACCATTTTTTCCACTTCTGATACATGTGCAAATTTTTAGAACTTTCCGAGCACCCCTAGCACGTCAAAAAAATCATTTGAATGCACAGAAGAAACAGAACAAGAATTCCTTGAAATACAAGAGGTCCTTGCACCATTTGGTGCTCGAGCCCTTATAATAATTATTTGAAATACAATATGTCCTTGCACCATTCGGTGCTTGGGCCCTAATAATAATTATTCAAAATACAATAGGTCCTTGCACCATTCCGTGCTTGGGCCCTAATAATAATAATCTCTACAAAAACAATAGGGTCCTGGACCGTTGGTCCTTGCACTTTCGTGCTCGGGCCCTAATAATAATACACACACATAACACACACACACGCAATCATAAACAGCACCACACACGCATAAACACCGCAAGTTATTGTCTGCGCTACTATATATCCTTTCGGCGTTAACATAACATATGCTGTCCGCAATACACAGTGCCATCCATGATATTAAACACAGCGCCATCCATTATATTCATGCTCTGAGGTCGACGATGGTAGATTGGACAGTAAATTATGGCCTGTACATTAGGGGTGGGAAAAATAATCGATTCTTCGATGCATCACGATTCTCTCTAGAACGATTCCGTCTCGATGCAGATAAGTTAATAATTGGAATTTTAAAAATTAAATTAGTTCGTGTGCTGCAACATTCTGTTAGCCTGCTGCTGAGCACTACAGAAAACTCTCCTTTCTGCCTGCCGGTTCTCTGCCAACACACATGCGCACCAAACACATG
This sequence comes from Merluccius polli, assembly GCA_030340625.1. NCBI lineage: Eukaryota > Metazoa > Chordata > Actinopteri > Gadiformes > Merlucciidae > Merluccius > Merluccius polli. The sequence continues at coordinate 252,632 of JAOPHQ010000859.1, read as the reverse complement.
TGCAAGTTGTTTACATCCAAAGTTTAGTGGTGACAAAATGGCTGCGAGCGACACTACCTGCCGTTGGCGACCTGTCGCGCGTCATTGTGACGTCAAAATGATGTAGATCTCGCCGGTGCGCCAGGATTTTAGCCCGGTCGCGCCATGTCACGCACCACTCTTTTTTTTTTTCAGCTGAGTGCGACAAAGTGGAAACAGGAAACTGGACGAATTCGAATTATTGCTAAGGCTTCTTTATATATATATTATACGGCCTGCACCAGCTTCTTTAAAAGCTGCAATATGGCAGCATTTTGGGTTCTATGAGGTCGATGGGAAGATCTACGCTGTGTAGAAGTCAAATTAAGAAATACAACCAATTGAATAAGAGCAGCTTTTTCTTTAATGACATGGAAAAGAAAGATTAAAAAGAAAAGAAAAATGAATCTCTTCTCATATTGTGTTAAAATGCAAGCTGCATTGTTCATAGAAAGTCATATTTGTGACAAGAAAAGCTTTTTCTCTAATAAATATAAAGAAGGTAATTCATCTGTTGATTGTCTTTAATGAATATCACAAAAGTAGTAGGAAGTGATTAGCAAACTCTGCAAACTCTGAGTAGCAAAGTAGCAAACTCAGGTATATATATATTTTAAAATCACGCATGAAAATGTACATTAAGAAATGGTTGCATCGATAATCGCATCGTCGCTGCCCAACTCCACACCCATCTCCAGTCCAATAACCACTACGAACCCCTCCAGTCTGGATTCCGCCCACTTCACAGCACCGAAACCGCCCTTGTCAAAGTCATCAATGATCTCCTCACCTCTGCAGACTCCGGTGCCCTCAACATCCTGTTACTCCTCAATCTTAGTGCAGACTTTGACACTGTGAACCACTCCATCCTCCTTCAAGGGCTGCGCCAACAGGGTGTTGAGGGCACTGCACTCAACTGGCTCACCTCCTACCTCACCGAAAGGCAACAGTTCGTCTCCCTCTCTGGTCACACATCCACCCTCTCCCCAGTCACGCAGGGGGTCCCTCAATGCTCAGTCCTCGGACCCCTCCTCTTCATCTGCTACCTCTTCCCCCTTGGTCACATCATCCGTAAACTCAACCTGGACTTCCACTGTTACGCCGATGACACCCATATATATATCAGCACCAAACCCACCCTAAACCCTCCCCTCACCCACATCGAAACCTGCATCTCTACAATAAAATCATGGCTGACCCACAACTTCCTCCAACTCAACAGCGACAAAACAGAGCTCCTCCTCATAGGCACCAAATCCACCCTCAACAAAACCGGACCCATCTCACTCACCATCGGCACCTCGACCATCACTCCCTCCCCCCTGGCACACAATCTCGGTGTTATCCTGGACCCCACCCTCTCCTTTGTTCCCCACGTCAGGTCCATTGTCAAGACCTCCAACTTCCACCTCCGCCGCATCGCCAAAATCAGACACTGCCTCTCTCCCCCTGCTGCCGAATGCCTCATCCACGCCTTCATCTCCTCCCGTCTCAACTATTGCAACTCCCTCCTCACTGGCATCACCTCTCATTCCCTCCATACACTCCAACTGGTCCAGAACTCCCGTGAACACATCACTCCCATTTTCCACTCTCTCTCCACTGGCTCCCCATCAAACAGCGCGTCATTTTCAAGACACTCCTCACCTTCAAAGCCCTCCACCACCTGGTCCCCCTCTACCTGTCTGACCTCCTCATCCCCCACCCGTGCCCTCCGATCCTCCTCCACTCTCTCCCTCACATTACCCAGATCAAAACTCAGATCCTTCGGCGACAGAGCCTTCTCCCACACAGCACCCCAACTCTGGAAGTCTCTCCCCCAACCTGTCCGCGACTCACCCTCACTCCTCACATTCAAGTCCTGTCTTAAAATCTTCCTCTTTTCCCAAGCCTATGACCTCCCCTACCCATAACTGCTGTCCTGTCCCTCCCTCCATATTCCACTCCATTAACTCCAAGATTCCCACCCCTACTGTACATAAGACTACATATCTCTGATATATTGGACAGTAAATGATGGCCTATACATGATACTACATATCTCTGGAAAGTGTTGAGCCGAGAGGCTAAACCTTCTTTGTAAACCAGATGATCCTCGATGCGTAGTCCAACATAAACACAACACTTGGTTCAGACTATTTAAACCCTTCCATTTAAACCGTTTACTACAATTAATAGTCATCAATAGCCATCAATACTATTCAACACGGACAAAGCATTCATTGACAGGCTACCGCGGTTAGCAGTGGCTAAAGCTTAGCTTAGCATTCATAAAAATGGACACCGAGGTGGTTTAACATTACTCGTGTGGCTAATCCACAAAAACTGTTACCTTCCCAGCCTGTAGATCCAACGCGTAGTCTGACCTCTGGGTTCCCTCATGGTGGTAACCACGTTATAACCGTATTCCTTTGTGTACACGAACTGAGACAGACTCCCGACATAAAAGAAAAAGGATTTATTCCGGTATCTTAAATACGATACGATACGATAAACTTTATTGTCCCGTTCAGGGAAATTTGTCTTGGACACTGTAGCTGCGCCATAAATGCCTTAACGGCCACAATGACAAAAACAAACAACAAAAAAACAATACACCTCAGCCATATTAATCCAGCAGCATTGCACATATCCCATAACATAGCATATATTCCATAACATAACACACATTGCACACATCCCATAACATAACACATATTGCACACATCCCATAACATAACACATATTGCACCCATCCCACAACATAGCACATACATGCACCTCATAAATTCACCATGGTAAGAGCACTATAAGAGTTATTGCACAGACTCGTTAAGAGATTTGATAGAAGTTGGGATAAAAGAATTCTTAAAACGGTTGAGTTTACAGCGAGGGACTCTGTATCGTCTACCTGAGGGTAGGATGTCAAACTCTGAGTGAAGGATGTGGGACGGGTCATTCACTATCCTCAGGGCTTGTCTAAGAACCGTTTGCTCGTACATGGACTGCAGAGTCTGATTGTCGCTTTTCCCAATGACCTTCATGGCCGTGTTTACTAGGCGAGCAAGCTTAGTCTTTAGTTTTGTGGAGAGGTTGCCATACCATGATGACATCCCATATCTGATTAAGCTCTCAAGCACTGCCTGGTAGAATAAAAACATGATATTTTTGTCTACCCCATATACTCTTAGTCTGCGTAGAAAGTACAATCTCTGCTGTAGACGAGAACACAAGTTATCCACATGCACATACCAACTAAAGGTGTCATCTAAATGAACTCCAAGGTATCTGTAAGAGCTGACCTGCTCAATGGGGGAGTCATGTATGACAACAGGGCTATGGTCCCCTACTGATCTAGGGTCCAGGACCAACTCTTTAGTTTTTTTAACATTCAGAGAGAGGTAGTGGGCATCACACCATTGCACGAAGTTTTCTATTTCAGAGAAATAGGCTAAAGTGCTGGAGTCTTTGTGCAGTAGACCGAGGATGGCGGTATCGTCAGAAAACTTAAAAACAAGGTTCCCTGTGTGGCTGTTTGTACAGTCATTAGTGTACAATGTAAAAAGGACCGGGGACACTAAGTAGTTTTTTTAGTAATTTATTACCTCAAATCAACGTCTTCATTCATAAATAAGTCCCCATTGGTGTACAATTATCTCTGTCAACAATCTCACTTATCCTCCTGAGCGAAGAATCACTTATCAGAATTTACATAGGATGGGCAAGCTCTATGGAGGCTTCCATGTCCTTCCGGTCTATGAACTGCCGAGAGGGACAAAAAGCACTACGTGGTACAGGTAAGGCTAAACGCGTTTTCACTCAGAGCCAGCGTGACTGTGGAACAGAGAAGGAGCTTAGCAAGACGCGCTTGTCACTTAAAAAACGATATAAACATGAGAACATAATTCACTATCTTGCTTGAGGAGTAATTACTGATACATGCTCACACTAATGATTCAATGCAGTTTGAAGTTTGTTTGAAATAACGTACCCAGTGCTCGAAGTGGGCCGGTACACACCGGTACACAGTACCGGCACTTCTACATTTGACCCTTTAGCGTACCGGCACTTTTTCTTGCGTACCGGCACTTGTCACAGGCTGCGGTCGTAGGTCCGCGGTGGGTTACGATCACGCACCCCCCCCCCCCCCCCCGTCGGTCGTAGGTCCGGGGTGGGTTAATATCGCGCACCCCCCCCCGTCGCTTATATGTGAATAAGGGAGTACCGGCACTTATTTTTTTCCACTTCGAGCACTGAACGTACCTCATCATCCGAAACAAAACTTGATGAAGTGGTGTTTGAAGACATGTTATCTTGTTGTCATAGCTTCTTGAATCTTGACTAATACCGCTTGCCGTAGTTCAAAAACGCGAGGCGCTAGAGAGCATAAATTCGTTTGAATGCAAAATACAATTTGACCACTAGATGGGGGAAAAAACTACTTAGTGTCCCTTTAACTAAATGTAAACTCCGCAAGTGTGTAATACTTAGTTATCCTTGCGGGTATATTCTCTCTTCCTATTCGCATGCTTAATGCTGAGCACTTCACTTCAGTCTACCGTCGTCCTGCAGTTTAAGTTGTCTTCCAGTCCATGCAATCAAAGCACCCGTGAAGGGCAAGAGAACTCTCCTCTGTCCAGTCCATTTATGTTCCTTTGCAACTCATCAATCTTATTCCTCAAGGACTTTACATTTGCCAGGATCATAGAAGGCAGGGAAATGCGGTTATTTCGCTGTAGCTTCCTAGAGCATTGTCGTGCACCATATTTCTTTCCCCCGTTTCCTGACGTTACAACTTTTCCTAAAGTTATTTGTCGATCCAATTATAGATCTGGTTAAGGTTTTGATGCAATGAAGTGTTTAGGATTGTCCAAGGCCTGGCGATTCCATTGTAATCCTAGAAGAAACTTGCACATATACTAGATTCTTGTTGTATGAAAATGTTGGTTACTAGGGGTGTGTATTGGCAAGAATCTGGCGATACGATACGTATCACGATACAGGGGAAACGATACGATATATTGCGATATATTGCGATACTGTAGGAACAACGATATATTGAGTTTCTTTTAAAGAATTTAATTGTAGGAAAACTGTCCTAGCATAGTAAACACACAATGCTGTTACATGCTTAACATCAGCTTGCTGAATTCAAACAGAGGGATCTATATTTGTATTAGACAAGAGAAGAAATACAAGCATTTGCAGGATTTTTTGGATAAACACATGAAAAAACTAAGTTAACAGATTTCAGCGAGTCCAGCACCGTCGCTTTGACTTGTCCGTACAACTTCGGGAGAGCGATGTCCGTGACGTGTTGTCGGGAAGGGATGGTGTAACGGAGCTCCAGTGTTGTCATCATATTACGAAATCCCTCATTCTCCACAACACTCAGAGGGCGCATGTCTTTGCAAATAAAAGAAAGTACTGACTGTGTTACGTTTGTTGCGTGAGTTGAGGTCGCTGGTAGTTTCGAAAAGTTAACTTCTTTAATAGTTCGTTGAGCAGGATCCACTCGTTTCACGTTAGCCTGTAATGCTACGTTGTCATGGTGTCTCGCCACATGTGCTCGCAAATTTGTAGTATTGCCCGAGTACTTGACTCTGGCGTTGCAGAGTTTACAGACCGCATGGCTCTTGTCTAACTCGTAACTGCCTTCCTTTGCTTTAAAACCAAAATATGCCCAAACATCAGCTTTAAAAGCTGCTGGAGTCGTCTGTATCCTCTCGTCCTCAGTCATCGGTGCACTGTGCTAAGTTCGCGGTTAGCATGCAAGTTGCCACAGACTGGTGCTCTCGCGGGATCTCGCGGGATTTCATTGTTCCTTTGGCGCGGAGGACGTAATATAAATAATCGATACAGTGCTTTTGAATATCGATACGGTATCGTGAAAAAAAATATCGCGATATTTAAGTGTATCGATATTTTCTTACACCCCTATTGGTTACTCATCGCCAGAAGTAGTGAGTAAAAAAACAAATATTTAGAATGCTAAAAGGACGGGATTGAACCTACTTAAGACTTTACAAACAAACATTCAGAGACGCACCAATGCAAACACCTGCTGCTGGTTGCCACAACAGCAGCAACCCACAGGAGAGCCGACTGCAATGATACACATCGCAAAATGCTTTAGCTTAATTTAAAATAGCTTTATTATAAAAATATCATTTAGCATAGCAAATGGCTCATATAATATACACACAATATATTTACCTGACCATGTTTGGCCTCTTAGATTGTAATGTGCTTGGTTTTGCTAGATTTCTAGCCTTTTCTAGACGTTCACAAAAACGTCTGGTTAACCATCAGGGAAATTAGTTGTGAGGAACATCCCTAATTATCCATCCATCCATCTTCTTGCCGCTTATCCGGGGTCGGGTCGCGGGGGCAGCAGCCTAAGCAGGGAAGCCCAGACTTCCCTCTCCCCAGCCACTTCGTCCAGCTCTTCCTGGGGGATCCCGAGGCGTTCCCAGGCCAGCCGAGAGACAGTCTCTCCAGCGTGTCCTGGGTCTTCCCCGGGGTCTCCTACCAGTGGGACGTGCCCTGAACACCTCACCAGGGAGGCGTCCGGGAGGCATCCTAACTAGATGCCCGAGCCTCCTCATCTGGCTTCTCTCAACGCAGAGGAGTAGTGTGTCTACTCCGAGCTCCTCCCGGATGACCAAGCTTCTCACCCTATCTCTAAGGGAGAGCCTAGCCACCCTGCAGAGGAAGCTCATTTCGGCCACTTGCACCCGCGATCTTGTTCTTTCGGTCACTACCCAAATATCATGACCATAGGTGAGGGCAGGAACAAAGATCGACTGGTAAATCGAGAGCTTTGCCTTTCGGCTCAGCTCCCTCTTCACCACGATGGGAGTCTGCATTACTGCAGACGCCGCACTGATCCACCTGTCGATCTTCCGCTCCATCCTCCCCTCACTCGTGAACAAGACCCCGAGGTACTTGAGCTCCTCCACTTGGGGCAGGATCTCATCCCCAACCCGGAGAGTGCACTCCACCCTTTTCCAGTTGAGAACCATGGACTCGGATTTGGAGGTGCTGATTCTCATCCCGGCCACTTTACACTCGGCTGCAAACCAGCCTAGCGAGAGTTGGAGGTCACGGTCTGATGAAGCCAACAGGACCACATAATCCGCAAAAAGCAGTGACCCAATCCTGAAGGCAAATTTTTTTATAGCAGTTTTAAACGAGGCCAGAGGAAATGTTAAAATGATTTGGAGCCACTTAAAGAAGCTGACAGGGGAAAGTCAAAGTAATAGAAAAATGCCTGAAATTAACCTAAATGGAACTATCTGAAGTCAGCCAAATGAAATAGCAGAGGCCTTCAATCACTACTTTGTTGACTCTGTGGCTGAAATCTCCCAGAGTTTCCAAGTAGACCAGGGCAGAGTGGAGCCGGCCACCATAGTAGAACCTGCCTTTAGCCTAACTAACATCACTGAGTCACAGGTCATGAAAACCATCAGGTCCCTCAAACCTTCTAAGGTAAAAGATGTGTTTGGGATGGATTCGACTATGCTTAAAGACCTGGGCTCAGTTCTGGCTTATCCTATTACATTTATTATTAATCAGTCAATATCAATTGGACAGTTTCCAAATGCATGGAAATCAGGTATTGTCACTCCATTCTTCAAATCCGGAGATCTAAAATCCCTAAGTAATTATAGGCCGATCAGTATTCTCCCGACAGCATCCAAAATTGCTGAAAAATGAGTAGCTGAGCAGATTATTTTCCATCTTGACATCAGCTCAACCTCTCTCCACCCCATGCAGTTTGGCTTTAGGACCAAACATTCAACAGAGACAGCTACATGTCTTTTGTTAGAGAAAATAAAATTCTCTCTTGATTTGGGTGGTGTTGTAGGTGCAGTATTTCTTGATCTTAGGAAGGCCTTTGATACGGTCAATCATAAAGTGCTCCTTACCAAGATATCAAAATTGAATTTCTGTAATGGTGCAATGAAATGGGTGGAATCATATTTAACAAACAGGTCTTAGTCAGTTTCCATAAATAATCATAGATCAAAGTCACTGCAGTTGCCCACTGGTGTGCCGCAGGGATCCATTCTTGGTCCACTCTTGTTCAGTATTTATATTAATGACCTTCCATCTGTGTGTCCTGAGGTTGAAACTATAATGTATGCAGATGATACTGTTTTTTTTGTACATGGCAGATCCAAAGCAGATGTTGTAGATAAGCTTACTAGATCCATGGCTCAGGTTACAACATGGCTGAGAGAGTGTTGCCTGCAATTAAATGTCTCAAAAACAGTCAGCATGTTCTTTTGTAAAACTAATAAACCCACTAGTGACCATCACATAATTGTAGCAGGAGAAAAATTACAGGTTGTGAGTGAATTTAAATATCTTGGGGTGTTAATTGATTCAAACCTTTCCTTTAAGGCACATGTAAAAAAAACCTGCAATACTACATTCAATATCGCAAATTTTCGTTCCATCAGAAATTACTTGTCTACAGAGGCTGCCAAAATGTTTCTACACTCTATGATTTTTAGTCATCTGAATTATTGTCTGACAAGCTGGTCGCAGGCCAATTTGAGCACATTAAAGCCACTTGAATCACAATACAAACAAGCAATAAAAATTCTAGATAAAAAAACAAAACTCTTCCACCACTGTTCGATTCTAAAAAAGTACCAGCTTTTAAGCTGGGAAGACCTCCAAAAATATTTCAATGTGTGCTTGGTTTTTAAGGTCACTCACAATCTAGCTCCACCACCACTTGCTGAGTACATCAGTAGAAAAACAGGCACTGATTGTCACAAGGGGATCGTCAAGGGGTGATTGTGTTATTCCGTTGCGAAAAAGCACTTTTAGTCAGTCAGCCTGGTCCGTCAAAAGTGCAAAGGAATGGAATTCAATCCCACAACATATCAGGGAACTAAACACATACAAATTGTTTACTAAGCAGTTAAGACAATGGATGATCAATACATAATGTCAGCACTAAAATCATTTGTTGTGAATGTGGTCAACACACTATTTGTTTTATTTATTTATTTTCACTGGTGCTTTGTATTTTGTGTTCTGTTGTTTTACCTTCATTAGTCAGTTCTGTTCTGTGATGCCCTGTTTTGTGCTGTGGGGTTCTGTCCTGTTTAAGTTGTTTTTTTTTATCTTGTTTAATTGTATTTTCATTTAACATTGATCCCAGGAGACTACAGATGAAAAATAGCCTTTTGGCTAATTCTGGCATTTCTAACCCATGTATGATCATGTGTTTTATTAATTTGCACTGTCCCCTTCTTAAATAAATTGAATTGAATTGAATAAAAGCCGCCGACAACGGAGCTCCTGGGGGTCATTGGGACACGCAAACCCCTCCACCACGGTAAGGTAGTAGCTCAGGGAGGGGCATCCCTAATTAAGACCGATCAATAAAAGGGGGCGGCCATTTCTGCCTGGCCATGTCCAGTCTGAGTGGGGCTTGCACAGGAAGACAATCTATGGGGGATGGACATCAGCGTTGCACAGCCGCTGAAACTTGACTGATTCTGTATCAGTGTTTTGTGGCCATAACCACACCTGGGCATTTAAGCTGTAATAGAATAGAAGCAAGACGGTACAATTAAAATATTGCCCAATGTTACCAACATGACATTTTCACAAAATGATACCATGTTCATAAAATAGAATAGCTAATACAATGACAATGATAACAACACGCTCACCTGCAAAGACAGAGTATGAGATTGGATGTAATGAACATGACTGTTAATTCCAAAAGCATTTAACTTTTCTAGAATCTATTACATTTCAGAACATGATTCTTATGCACAACTTTTACACAAACCAAGCTTTTCCACAGCATTGTCGTACATACCACACTAAGGCTTTGGTGATATTAGTTGGCAGCAACTTTGCACTCAAGTCCCTGTGACCAGGATGTTAGCCAGGCAGGACAATGGCGTAGTTTGTTATGAATGCTACAACTCTTTTGATGTCCTCAGTATTGAGGAAGTTATTATTTGTCTGTGGAAATTCTGTCCTCTGGCCTGGTACTGCACCATGCTCCTAAGGATTGGGCAATGAACACATTGGTTTCAGACTGTCCATCATGTTAGCTAGCTAACAACAAAGAACAATTGTTTGGATAGCCTAGTGGGCTGATAAACAAATAACTAAATAAACAAACACCTGCTGTTCATCTCTGGCTGTACTGTAGTTAGTGATGGGGGCAGTGGGAGATACAGCTTGTTAAAAAATACAATGCATTAGCTCCATTGAAATAGCTAGCAACGCTAACATTAGCCAAGCAGGCGAATGCACATAACGTCCCACAGAAGCTAGAGAGCTAGTCGCTGCTCTGCATGTTTAGAACATCACAACATTCTGATAGAACATGAACATGCTAAAAACACATAACTATACATAACAATATGATCACACAGTCCCTGAACATAAACAAGACATAGGTATAGATATCAAACTCACCCGAGTACAAAGCCGAAAATGTTACGGCAGATGATAGTGCTATGATTGTCCTGTGAAACTTTCGTTTTGTAGAGACTTTCTTTGTGGATTGAGTCATTTCTGAATCATTCATACATCTGTTGTCTGCTGACAATGATGGTGTTAAGTCTGATGTTGTAGATCAATTCTGGAGACTTTTGGCTGCAAGAGACAACTTGTTCTGAATTATCTTTTCGTCTTTGCTGGCAAGTTTCTTATCTTGTCCTAGACTTGTAGTCAAGACCGCCTAAACCGAGACCAAGACACTACCAAGACCAGAGAGTATCAAGACCAAGACAAGACCAAGACCAAGGCCAAGACAGACCAAGTCAAGACCAAGACTAGTTCAGCTCGAGACCGAGACCAAAAAAAACTATTTTTTTGCCATTTTGCATGAGTTGTAGAACCTAAGCACCATACTGGGTTCAGCTGTTTAGTATAAATATGAGATTGTATTATTTCAACTACAGGGATAATACAGAGACAGTGCATGTCTTGTGTGTGAACTCACTATAAATGTTTTCATCAATTGGCTAAAAATCAAATATGTGTAGCAATTGCATGACCGCTATTTCTACACTATTTGAGGATTGACTCTTGAGTGCTGTTAAGGACTGACATGACTATAGTCCTAAAGTCATCTAACAAAATAACACGCCTCCAACACCACCCTGCACCTCAAAAAAAGTCTAATGAATTGGAGATATGTTACTGATTTAAATTGTACTTAATTTGTAGATGAAACGTTAATTCTAAATATTAAAGATACACAATTATCAACTTGAAATTGCATTATTTCCCATTATAGTAGCCAAATTACACTGTATAATATCAGCATCACTGAAATGGCATTAAAAAAAAAAAAACTGTGCTGCCTGGATATTGTGAGAGTGGGGCGTGGGTGTGACGTCAGTGAGGGGCGACATTGTTTGTCTTCGGATTTCGCGGGTTTGGAAAAGGAAAAATAAACAATGAAAATAAAGTGTGTTGCTCAGCTCCAAAGAGTATTATGTTTGTGAGTTTTTGTCAGCAGAAAAGAGTGACTTTAGACGCCCTGTACACCTGGCATGCTACAATATTATAGGTTACAAATCCCTTCGAGACCGCTCGGCCAGTCCGAGACATTGCGAGACCGAGAGGCCCGAGACCGAGACCAAAGACTGTCGAGGCCGTGACAAGACCAAGACCACGAAAAAGTGGTCTCAAGACCAAGACCGGTCTCGAGAACTACAAGTCTACAAGTCTTGTTCATTTCTTTTGCACAATTGGTGTCCACTGTTACAGTATCAATTGATCTTAAAATGTTTTCAATGCCCACAGTCACAGTGCCATGGTCATTGCCCTCCTCCTCATCAGAATACAAACTGTCGTTCAAGTCCAGATCCATATCAGAAATGTCATCTGACATTTCAAATGAAAATTGAAAAGTAAATTTAAGTACAGCAGGACAGGAACTTTTTTTCCCCAACCAACATACACAATGCAACACTCATAATACAGAACACTTATAACAGTGCAAGTGTAACTCTCTTAGTGCAAAAACAAATACTGTCAACATTCCTGTTTATGCCGGTTTACTTAGCCAGCCTCATTGCTTGTAGCAGCTACTACAGGATATTAGCCAGGAAAACAAGTCTGTCAACTGTCTCTGGCTTCAGAGCAGATCTGTGGCAGGTCACAATGTTGCCCCCACTGCTGAATGCCCTCTCTGAAGGGGCACTAGTGGCAGGAATATAAAGGTACTTCCTGGCCAAGCTTGCCACTCTTGGGAAATTTGCTTGATGCAGCCTCCACCATACCAGTGGATCTGCCTCACCATCAACCTCCAGTGCCTGCAGGTAGCTCTTGAGCTCAACTTCAATTGCATCTCTGTTGGAGAGGGCAACTGGGCCAGGTTGAACATTTGTCTCTTTGAAAAAAGCTACCCAGACTTCGCTATTTTTTCTTTGGTGCCACCGTCTCTGCAGCTTTTTCTGCAGCTCCTCCTGCAGCTTCTTTTGTCTGTTGTGGAGGCTCTTCTGTGGATGTTGCCTGCCTTTCTAGCAGTGACTGAATCTCTCAACTGCATTCTTTCCCATCATCCGCTATGTACGTTGCTTTGAAACGTGGATCTAGGAGGGAGGCCATGTCTAGCAGGTCATCTGTTGCAGGGTCAGAGTATTTCTCATTTAGATACTGGAGGATGGCCCTATTCATGTCCTTTGTCAGGTCTGTCATCTTGGCGATGTTTATTTATTTGAGTATTGCCATTATTTTCAGAGTTGAATCATGTCGTATTAAAGAAACCAAACCACAGCTTCCAGCAGATTACAATTAAGAGTCTGCTATTTATGCAGTGAAGACGAGGATTGCAATGTCTGCGGCCACAGAACCGATTGGTCCATGCCGTTAATAGGCGGCCCGCTTTGTGCGTGTGCTTGTAAAAATTATATTTTAAAAGCTGATTATTACAGTATTGTATTATCTGTAAAGTAGCACTTTCTTTTATAACACTCTCGCCCTGAAACTCAAAACACTTTCTGATGCCCCAACCAATTAAAAGTGCGACGATTAGTCGACTATTGGCTTCAAATGGCGACTACAAGTCAACTAAGAAAATCTTTAGTCGGAGGCAGCCCTACAAATTAGGCAGCATAATGATTTACATAATGAGAAGCAACTTGTTGATACATATTCATTGTTGTTAGCCAGCATAAGCAACCTATTTTGTAAAAGTTACCATAAGAGAAGGTGTCTAACCTCAGTTTGTTAACATTACAACCCTGCAATCTAGTTACATATTGGTGACTTTGTTTACACAGCTTACTGTATACATTTGTCATTAATTTTCATGTGGTGTAATGTTGGTGTGTTATCAGGATTTGGGAGACACTGCAAGTAATGAAGGGACAGGTGTGCCTAACGTTACAGCCAGTGCTGCAGTGCCTGTAGAACCGGAGCGGGAAGAGGAAGAGTCTACAATGCCCCGGCCCCCTTATCAATAAAAGAATGCCGCTTAGTTAGGCTACCTTATTCGCTTTTTCCGGTTTGTTGTGCAATGTTGGGATATAATACTAATGCCAACAATGGCATTATTATATAATTATATGAAGGCAAATAATAATGAATCATGCAGTTGAGAACTCTACTCTGTGCGTATGGCGATGTGTCACAAGAACACACACAATTGATTAGTTTAATAGGCTAAATTGTAAGATTTAAGAGACATTCGTTTGAGGGACAAGTCAACACGGGTATTATAATAATATGATGAACGAATAATAACGAATCAAGCAGTTTAAAACTCTACTCTGCGTGTATGGTGATGTGTGTCCCGACACAAGAACACGGGTAATTTGTTAGTTGTACAGGCTTTATTGTAACATCTGAGAGACACATTCGTTTGAGGGACAAGTCAACACTGGTATTATAATGATTAATTAATAATGCAGAAGAATAATAACGAATCAAGCAGGTGAAGCAGTATGGCGATATCTCCGACTCAACAATGCACACACATATTGTAGGCCTATTAATTTGATATTAGGCCTATAGCCTAAAATTGGATTTATTTGTTTGAGACATTTAATATATTTTGTTTGTTTCAGACAGACGGAACACACACAATTATATCCGTGATGATTAATTCAGTTTGAGGTTAAATATTTACTAGGGATGTCCGATATTATCGGCCCACCGATATTATCGGCCGATATTGGCATAAAAAAATCAATATCGGAAAATATCGTATCGTATCGGTTTTTAAAAAAACGATACCGAAATCGATTTTGAAATAATTTCAGACATCTGTTATGTTTCAAGTGAGGACGTGGTTTGATGACATCATCAAACGCGCCGCGCCATCTCAATAACAAGCCTGGGCATGTGCGGCCGTGTAGTGGGACGCTAGTTGTAGCTGTAGTTATGTCGGTGGTTTGGAATTATTTCAAAGTTTCTACGTTGAATAGTAAAATAGGGGTTATGCGCAACATACTAACGCATTCTGCGAAACAGGTCTCATCACAACCGGTTCAGGTCCACTGTACTGCGCTCACATTATTTTATTTATTAATCCGCACTTCCAGACCGTCACCGGGACTTCAGAGTAATGTGTCCGAGGAGAGTAGCCCTCTCCCGGACACACGCTAGCTTTTACCGCTGTTTTATTTTATTTTTTTTAATCCGCACTTCCAGACCGTCACCGGGGCTTCAGAGTAATATGTCCGAGGAGAGTAGCCCTCTCCCAGACACACACGTTAGCTTTTACCGCTGTTTTTTATTTTATTTATTAATCCGCACTTCCAGACCGTCACCGGGGCTTCAGAGTAATGTGTCTGAGGAGAGTAGCCCTCTCCCGGATTCACTCGCTAGCTTTAACCACTGTTTTTTTCTGTTTTTTTCATCCATCTTTTCTTCTCACTAACATTCAGATGTTAAAATCAAATAAAACGCCAACAGTAAAAAGGGCTAACTAGGCCAAGTCAATAGCTGTCGCCGTCAGTTCCTACCGCTGCTACCGGCTTTTCCGGCAAGCGGAAGTCAGGAGACCTGTTTTCCGGTTTGGTCACGTGACGCTCGGCATAAAGCCTATTGCGGTTTGCAATGAGTGTAAAGCGGAGGTTTCACTTGGCCCGCATATATCGGTATCGGTAATTAAGAGTTGAACAATATCGGTAATCGGTTATCGGTAAAAAAGCCAATATCGGACATCCCTAATATTTACCCTTTTTGGCTTTCTAATCTCAACACAAAATTGCTATTATATGTCAGGCTATAATAGCATTATTATAGCCTGACATGATAGCAGACTTTACAACGTTGTAAAGTCTGCCCAGTCTCACCATGACATTTACCCGGTTCTCCACTGGTTTTCTTCACACCACAACTCGATTTTTCTCCTCTGACCTTTATTCCTTCTCACCCTGGTCTGTTCCTGGTCTCTTGGTGGCTAGCATGCTCATCATTATAAGGTTGTGGTCTGTCGTAATTGAATTCACAACTTCTTAAGTCAAAACTAGCTTGAGATCCATTCATTTCCATTGTTCAACTTGACTGCTCTCCCCCATGTTACGTCATGGCCGTTTGGCATTTTTAGATACGGAAGTAAAATTCTCTCACAAAACGACTCCAGAAGTCACTGTAGTGTATATATAAGTATGTTTTTTTAAATCAAAATCTAGTTCCACTATGCTCTTAAACTCACAGTAATGTACATTTTTTCTTTATTTTTTGGGAGGGGTTTCCTGTTCGCTCTTCCATTCCATCAACGATTTCATTGTCTATTTCTAAATAGTGCATACGAACATTGTTCGGATGCACTTGCTACACCAACGAGGCTAACTAGCTTTGTTAACCCACCACTGTGGTAGACTGCATGTTAATGTTATATGTTGCTAGCAGGTTCGCTGATTGCCTGCGAACCAGCATGCTGTAAGGGAATGTGTCATGCCTGGCTAAGACATCTAGGCCTATCTATGTTCTGCCTGGCTAAGGCATCTAGGCCTATCTATGTTCTCTGACATTATTTGAGGCACCTAACCCAGTAAAGTGAAGGCCGTTCATTACAATGTGTTGAATGCTTCTAATATGTGTATGGTCTTGCCGCATGACAGCAGTTTTGTTTTGTTGTCGGCAACCTGGCCCCTGGTAAGCAAATTACATTGCTTGCCAACGTTGCTGCATTGTCTAATCTAACCTGGCATGTTACAAAGTTGCCTATGACTACACTTTTCACCTCAGAAAAAGACCTGCGAGGAGGGCTGCCTGCCTTCACAAGCGGCGCTGCCCACAGGGTGCCCTGGATTAAGTTAATGCTAACGCTAACTCTACAAGACCGCCTGGCATGTCTCCATGCTGAGTATCTGTCTTCTCTAGGGACTCTATATTTTCCCCTACCTGACATATGTCTCTCTAGGAGAGCTATCTTTCTGAGAGAGGCGCAAGAGCAACAGAAACGCAATGTAGAAACAGAGCTTGTTTGATGCAGAAACAGAGCTCCAACTTAGTGACAAATACAATACAGATCACTAATACTGTAATCAGTTATACAATAGGTTAGGGTTGTGCCGATGGACGATGTCCTCGTCCACCGTGATGGCTGACTGACATCACGATGGAGAGCCACCATCGTGATGCCACGCCCCCCTCGTCCGACACACACTAATCCTATAGTCTCTTATATAATCCTATAGTCTCTTATATATAGTATAGTTATTACCTAAAAACTTTGCAGGGATTGCTCTGTAAATAAATTGAAAATATAACTAATGGTCTATATAAAGTGCTGTAAGTTAACTAGGGCTGCCCCTAATAGTCGACGGAGGCTTAGTCGAATACGTTTTCATTAGTCGAGCAAAAAGTAAAACATAAAAATAAGAAGGCATGAGCATCGCAAACTGAATACATCCGTGGTCGCAACAAGCCCTGATTTAACTCATCGCTGCAGGCATACTGACCAATACACCTGGGCAGGTAAACACCTGGGCAGGTAGACACCGCTAGACACACTGGACTCATACCGGTGATCGCGGCTTTAGTTCCCCGTGTCTGATCGCTGTAATTCGGAGCATGAATATCGGTTGAATATCTAATATCTTTCTAACTTTAAAAAACACTTTAGTATTTTTTAAAACGATAGTCGCACATCCTTAGTAACTACGCTGTGAAGGTGAACCCTCCCGGACTCCGCTCATCCGCACATCCACACGCACCGGACACCAAAATACAAACAAACATGTTTTCCATTTGATTGCTTTTAAATAAAGTTGTGTGCAGTTATACGGTAAATACGATTATTAAAAGTGTTCATGTCTCCTTCCTGGTCCAGAACCGCTTGGTCCATGCCGTTAATAGGCGGCCCGCTTCGTGGGCTGCCTATTAACGGCCCCGCCCCCCGACGACGATATCATCGTCCATCACGATGTTTTACTGTAAACATCAACTGCCAATTTAAGGGACATCGCCCAACCCTACAATAGGTATTGCTAAATACATTCATACACATCAATTGGTAATATAATGAAGTTAAAGTTGGTGTCAGGATCTGATCAAAAAGAAACACACAGAGATCCAGGTGAAACATTGCACCAATCTGAGGCCCTGAGCACTGTATGAGCATGGCCTCAGCATCACCATGCTTCACCTTTGGGATGGTTTTAGCCTGGTGAGCTGTGCCTGGTTTTCAGCAGACATGTCATCTACTCATTGCTGCTTATCGATCTGAACGATCCCGTCAATTGTGGACTCATTCAAGGAAGATCATTGGAAACCATGCACCAGAAGTCAATTTCAAGTGTCAAAGCACAGGGTCACAATGAATATTTTGATGGATTGATATTTTGTATATTATCAGATACTGTGTGTAAAATTAATAATCAATTTAAAAATGTAGTACAAAAATGTTGAAAATGTCAAAGGCCCTAACTAGTTTCTGAATGGGCATCACAGTGTTTGTTGGTCAAGAGCAAAAGTCAGACAATCTTAATGTATTTGTATGTGATGAAAGCTTGTCTCACTGTACTTGAGAGCATATACAAATGAAACAAAACAAATAATATCAACACCTACAATTCTGGTGGGTTGAGATTGACAAAACATTATTCGATGTATTTTAATGCACCTAATGTCATGTAATTTTGCTCTTCTCCAAACTGTCGAAAGCATTATTTTATTATCATAACTTCAATAAATGTAAATGTAAATGTTTTTTCCCATTGTGTTCCAGTTGCTAGCTACAATGTTGATCCAGTATGAGCGAATGAAAGGTGTACAGTCATCTGGTGTGATGCTCAACTTCTGGTTGGTGGCTACACTGTGTGCCACAATTACCTTCAGGTCTAAGGTGATCCAGGCCCTTGATCAGGTAAGCATGATGTAATAACAAATATGATCAACATTACAATTTGTTGATTTCAGGGTAACAATATATAATATAACATATATCATTATCTAATGCAAGTATTGCGTGTTGCATATTATTAGTAAAGTAGTAAGTTGTTAGAGTTGTTAGACCTATATTGGGATATTGTTATGGGAAAGCCAATGTCTTTCTTCAATGTCAAGCAGTTTTCAACAAATGTATTACAGTAAATATACAATATAAAAATAAGTGTTTCGCACTTGTATGCAGCCTTATTCCAATATAACATTGAGCTGTACCGCATCTGAAAAAGTATATTCTGTGCCTTAAAATTAGCTCTCCTAATTGCTTCCTCAACTTGATCCACCAAAGGCAACTAAAGAATGTGGCGGAATAATAATAAAAAAAAGTTTTTTAACCCTGAATATTTGAGGACATGGGTATAATCTCAAACATTGATAGTTAGGTATAGAGCAAGGTAAAGAGCAGAATTTAACCTTAACCCTCTGGAGGTGACACCATATGCTCAAACCAATGAGCCATTGGACAGTGAGAAAGAACAGACACTCTGACACTCGCACTGTTTGGTTTTAATGGAAAGGAATGGGGTCCATGTAAGGTAAAGTTGATTCAGTTGATTTGTGAAATGGGGTGCAGAGTCCAAAAAAGTAGGTTTCGTTCAAATTTGGTGGCGCGTTTGGGAGCTTTGTGTACTTCCATCCATTGCACTTTTGGCTGTAGCAGCCATATCATTTAGAATTACAGTACTCTTTTGATACCTTTTACTACTGAGGCGCTAAAGAATCCAACAGAGCAAATTTGATGTAAATTAGACAAGTAGTCAAAAAGTAGAAAGTAAAATTAGGTTTTTGCGAAAATTCCACATTGTGGAAATTGTAATGGCCTCTGGGATATTTGCAGGCTATGCGGAGGCGCAACATATGATATCAAATGAATGCCTTCAGATGACCGTGTCGGATATGGCCATACGGTTTTGAGTTTTTTGATAACTTTTATTCTATAAGCGATTGGGAATCAATTTGATCACAGTCCACACACCACCGAGCAGAGCAACCACCCTTTTCCGACGGTAGGCAGTGGCACATCACTCGGGGGCGATGAGAGAAGCGCCCCTAAGGTATTCGACACATACACGATGGTAGATTAAACAGTAGATTATGACCTGTACATAATACTACATATCTGACATATTGGACAGTATATTATGGCCTGTACATGATACTACATATCTCTGGAACGCTTTGTTGAGCCGAAAAGCTAAGCTTAGCTTCTTTGTAGACCAGATGATCTGCGGCGCGTAGTCCAACATAAACACACAACACTCGGTTGAGACTATTCCAACCCTTCTATTTAAACCATTTACTACAAGTAATAGTAATCAATAAGCATCGACTCTATTAAACACGGATGAAGAATTAATTGACAGGCTATCGGGGTTAGCGGTGGCTAACGCTTAGCATTCATTAACATGGAGACTGAGGTGGTTTAACTACTAGTGTGGCTAATCCAAAACAACGAATGGATAGAACAGAAAAGCAGCACATTAACCTTCCTAGTGTGGCTGATCCACAACAACTGTTACCTTCCCAGCCTGTAGATCCAACGCATAGTCGAGCCTCTGGTTCCCTCATGGTGGTAACCACGGTATAACATTGTCCTTTGTGTACATGAACTGAGACAGATTCAACGTAAAGGAAAAAGGATTCATTCTGTCTTCAATGATGATAAAACAAACTCCCCACGTGTGTAATACCTAGTAATCCTTGCGCTATATTCTCTCTTCCTATTCATATGGTTAATGCTGAGCACTTCACTTCAGTCTACCATCTTCCCGCAGTGTCACGTGACTTACAGCCCCCACCTTCTGGGCTCCCTTAATAGACAGGCGACAGAGTAGCCTGTGGTCCATTTCTTAAAATGGACACTGTAGTGTCATCTATATATGAAAATACGCTAAATTTGTTACACTTGTTAAAGGGGGGGTCAAAAGTTTCAAAGGCCGGACACCTTCCGAAGCGCACTTGTGATTGATAGAATGTTGGTTGACGTCAATAATTTCATTTGCGCATAACTCGGCCATTTTTAAATCCTTTATCTAACTTGACGTGTCCATAGATCATGTGTACCGGATTTGGTGAAATTGTGTCCAGTGGTTATTTAGGAGAAGATTTTTGAATATTTTCAAAAATGGTCCCAACCTTTTCTGAGACCTGTTTATCTGGGATATCTATGCTCTGAGGTCGACGACAGTAGATTGGACAGTATATTATGGGCTGTACATAATACTACATAGCCCTACTGGAGCCCGATTGGCCACGCCCAAGCCAAATCATTCCAGAACTTTGCAATTTTTTTGGGTGCATCATCATTCAAGTGTTTTTCTGTTTTTTTCTGTTTTCTAGCCATCAACTGTGTCCATGTGGAGATACACAACATTTTACACATACTATGCCTTGCTGCTGGTTGCCCTGTACCTCTCCTGCCTATCGGACCAGCCGCCACTCTTTTCTCAGACCATCAAAGATGTAGTGAGTTTCAGAATGTCTCTTTCTCTCTTCTCGTAGGCAGTCAGACTTTTACTGGTGTGGCCATGCTAAAACCAACCACCAATGCTATTTGCATGTAAATCGACTCAAATGATAAATGTCAGAAATGCCACAAATTCTTCAACATCAATCATATGAATCTAAATAAAATAGTTGAATTAAAGGGGTTATTATTATAATGTGTTCTCTTATATGGGTGATTCTACCGAATTGGTGCAAATTGCTGTCCCCCATCTAAAACAGGTTCTATTTTCGTTCCTCTTGAACTTAGGATGCTGGATGTTCTCCATCTCGCCTCCACGCAGGTCAAGTGTGTATACTAACAGACACCTGGTGTCCCTGGATGATGTCGGGCTACCTTTATAAGCCCACATCATCATGGTGGACGTCCCTTCATATGTTCTCCCGATATGCTTGAAAAGGCAGGAAAAATTGAAAAATATCAACCAAAATGTTTATTCTTACTACTAAATGTATCTACTGGTAGCCTGGAAACTTCAGTTGGATATGTTACCATTGCCTCTGTCCTCCAGAGGCAATGGTAAGCTTCATCCAGCATTAAATCTTGGACTGTTAAGCAAGATTGTCATCACCTCGCTGACGGTATCCTGAACACTGTGGCTACGGCTAACACTGAGTTAAAAGTTGTTACGTATGCTCTTAATTATATAGCACTGTTTTCTGTGTTTATTAATTTATACAAAGTAGTTGAACTGTTTCAGTCACTACTCTATTTTATAACTAGCAGCCTTGTGGTAACTGGTTGCAGTAACTATACAGCATAATGGTGTTTACTCTTACCTGACACTAATCGGTGCGAGTAGCCACTAAAGGTGAGTAAAGAGTGTTTTAACTGTAGGCAGGTAGCAGTTCTACTGAGATTGTGCAATCAGGGAACAGGGAACAATCAGAGATTGTTTTTGGGACAGTGTTTTCGCTGTTAACCAGCTACAGTCCCGGCAAACTTTTGCTGATTATTGGTTAGCAGGTTGGTTGGCATTGGCAAGTAGTCAATAAGGGACTGCAGACAAGTGATTACTGTTTGGTGAAACTTGACCACGTTGTGATCTAACTCCACACACTTGCCAAAGAAGTTATTACCCCTCCATGTCAACCAATCTATTTAACTGGTATGCAAGCCCACACATGTACAGTATAATAATAATAACAATAATAATAATAATAATAATAATAATAATAATACCATAGAGAGACTGTATGAATAATACACACCCAATACCAACTGTTATGCCCGGCCTAGGGGAAACCTGGGCACAATAAAAAAAACGACTCCCCCTTTTTCCCCACTCTCAAGGATTACCAGTGCCACAGCAAATGCAGTCCAGAATACATTGGTTTATTTATATTCCATGGTAGGACAGGCGTCGGGGTGAGCACAACCAAAATAATAAACAAAAAAATCTATATGTATAGCAGTGGTTCTCAAACTTTTTACACCAAGTACCACCTCAGAAAATACTTGGCTCTCCAAGTACCACCATAATGACCAACACTATACAGTAGCGTAGTAGGCCTAAGTATTCATCAAAAACAAGGCAGAGGTTTTATTCCTAAAGAAGTATATTTAATATTGTCAGCCATTGTAACATTTTACACAGTTTGAACAGTAAGACTGCGCTTAAATATAGGAAAATAAAAAAAACGGTACTTACATAATGATTAAATTAAAATGTATTGCACATAAAAGTTAAATAAACATTGTACTTAAATAAATGTAAAAAAACAAGAAAAAACTGTTCTTAAAGATTAAATAAAACTGTACTGTACTTCATTAAAAAAAAATCAAAACAGGCTGTATGCATAGCTGCAAGTAAAGTCCAAAACACACCGCCGCCCCTATTATTTTCTATGTACAACCCCCACACCGGCGGCGGCAGGCGCCCGCCGGCACTCGTCGACGCGCCGCCCCGCTACACTTCACGCCAGTGTCCTATTTCACAGCGTCGCAGCCTCTGAAAAGGCGGGGGGTTTTCAGAGAAAAAACTGTTTTGTACGTCCCGGCTCCCCTAGCAGTTCTTCTTCTCTGCTCCCGTGCTTCCCTCCTGCTTCAGGCAGGAGGGAAACGGCACAAAAACACAACACTCAAATACAAATGATGACAGATAATCATAACACCAACATATAATCAAATGGAGTTTTGCCTGTGATTCGGCCCGTTGCTGCGATGTGTCAATATCGCCGCCATATATGACCAGGCAAGCCTGGCCTGTAAAATACAATTAAACAGGGGTGCTGCGGTTTTTCTAAATAAAAAGCACTCTAACGTTTACATTTCTCAAACCGATTTCAATTAGTTGTTTTTAAGGGCTTGTGATCTATGTGAAAAAAAGTTTCTCTTTTTTTTTGTACTCCAGGTTGATCATAAACCCTTGAATATAAAAACAACTCATTGAAATCTGGTTGAAAAATGTAAACGTTGTGTGCGTAGTGCTTGCCTGGTCCAATATGGCTGCGATGCTGACATACTAGGCCAATGCAGTGTCTATGTATATATGTCCATGGTGGTAACCACCATGTCTATGGTGGAAACCGTGGAAACCTATAGTGGTTACTAAGCTTTGAAAAATGAGTTAGGCAGTTCCATGGTCATTATTGTATTGTCTGTGTATATAGAATAAATGGCAAAACTGACTTTACTGCGTGTCTGGATTGTTTATGAAAATGGTGTGATCGCCAATCATGTTGTACTACAACATGAACTTTTCTTGTGTCGGTAATGTTAACTTAACAATGCACAAGCTAGCCAGCTAACGTACACTTAATAAAATATTATATTAGGGCAACATTACCTCTCTCAAGTCTTCGACAAGATTGGCTGAAAATGTGATTGTAGATTTGTTTGTTTTTTAGCTTCGTTACTTTCAATACGATCAAATGTATAATAAACAGAGATTGTATCGTTTTAAGCATGTATCGAAATAGTATCGAAATATCAATACTTTTGACAACCTTAACTTAAAGGAGAACTCCGGTGTAAAATGGTTCTGGGATATGTTTAGTATGATTGTAAGTGCTTTAAAAAAGCAATTTATTTTTTACCAGGTGAGATGCCCTTAGCACTCAAACATATAGCAGTTTACACCGGAGTTCTCCTTTAAATACAAGTTTAGTAAATCCTTCCAATGAATGACAACAATCATGAATGAAGCACAATGTTTTTAGCCCAAATGAGCATTCACATCAGCCACGTAAAGTTCATGTTTATAAATAACATGCATATACATTATTTTTGTTTAATTTCATTTTTTCCCTCCCCGAAATGTTTTTTGTAATGGGCCTGATTTGGAGACTTGTGTGGCTACGTCACACTTGGACCTTAGAAATTAAAACATTTAAATGAAAATGTAATGACTAATATAAATTAGACAAACTCTGCCAGGAACATTTCATGGAGGTTCAGATTCAAATCTAAGCTTTTAAAATATTGCTCAGTTGACTCCCATTGAACTTTTTCCGTTTCTAAGGTACAGGCGTGACACATGAGGTGGGCATGACTTTGCCACTCTATACAAGTGCAGCCTGGAAGAGATGTAAGAACACCTGATCAAAAAGCCCCTGATGATGAACAGTTGGAGACTAGCAAATATCTGGATAACAATAATATAACTATTATATAATAATAATATAATAATAACAACTTAATCTACCCACTTGAAAATGTGGCACAGACATATAGTTTAATACACTTGTCGTGTCTTTATTTGGTTATTTAATGTTTTCATGATTATTTTTACATCATAGGGAATATTATAACATGGGGTTTAGCAATAAATAAAATACAATAAGTTACCATATTTCAACCCAAATATTGTAACTATCAAAACAGTGTAGTCATCGCCTGAATTTTTTGAAAACTGAAAAAATGTCAGTTCCCAATTTCAATGAATTCTGTAGAATCACCCATTTAAAGCATACTCTGTGTAGTAATTGGTTATGGTTATTTGTAATTTTCCTATTCTCTACATTCCTTTTTGAATTGCTTTGCAAAGCTCTTTTGCAAATTTGTTTTAAAGACATGAGTTACATTTTATTGATTATCCAGAATCCCTGTCCTGAGGCTGGCGCTTCCTTTCTGTCTAAAATAAGCTTCTGGTGGATCACAAGGTAAGACAAAACCTAGTATCTTGATAGCATTGTGTGACCAAGATGCAAATTTCAGGAGGGTAGGGCGGAAAGTTGATGCATTTAGAAAATTAGTTCCCATCCTGGCACACACACACACATGCACACACACACACACACACACACACGCATGACGTGTTTTTGTATGTATGTGTATGCATATTATGTGGTATATTTGGATTATTTTATCATTTTGTGGTCATTAATTATTCTTTCGAGCCCTTGCACCTTGCAGACACGACAAGCATGTACTTCATCTATTGTTCTAAATTATACACCTTTTTGTGTTTCTTTTTTAATGCATGCATTCTACTGTTCCCTAATTCCTGCCAGGCTGATGGCAACGGGTTACAAACGTCCTTTGGAGGAGAAGGACCTGTGGTCCTTGAACCCAGAAGACTGCTCCCAGATAGTGGTTCCTCACCTTGAACGATGTTGGCATGCAGAATGCCAAAAGGCCAACAGGTCAGGAGATACATCTAGGGCAAAAAGCTCAAATATCTGTAATGCTAACATCACTAATGTGTTAGATTAATTAGGTGCAATATTGAGGAGGTGAACAATTTGCCAGCACTTTGAACTAGTATGTTTTTTTTAGGAAGGTGAGAGCACTTTTTTTTGTTTGGTGTGGGCTAAACAAATTGTAGGCTGCTTGGAAATTGGCCCATTTTCAAGTGAACTATTCAGTTTGTTACAGATGAGACCCTAATCCAACTCAACTAAAGGAAACAGACCACAATACAGTGCATTGAGGGGTTGATGTTGGTCACAAAAGAAGGCCAATGCATTGTACTCTTTACCAAAACCTAACAACATAGCAATTGAAACTCATGGAGCCAAGCTCCAAGCTGGTTGGCTGAGGTGCTTTTGCTGGGAGAGGAGGGGGATGGGAGTAGAAGGAGCAAGAACACCCACACACGCCACAGTGTGTTGGTGTGTGGAGTAGGGCTGGGCGATAAATCGATTTTATCGATTAACTCGAGTGTGTAGTTTACGTCGACTTGTTTGAATGAAAATCGTTTTTTCTTTAACATCCGCCAACACTTCCCTCTGGGCTCCCATAGTTCGGAATGGGCTCAGCCCTCCCCCGCACAGCGCACATTGCCATAGTGATACACAAACAACATGGCGGCGAGCGGGGAAGAACTCGTTCCAAAGAAAGGCACAGTGTCATCCGTTATTTGGAATTGGTTTGTGTCCGCAGCAAAGTATGTTTAAAGTCTGTTGCTAGCAAAGGCAGCAGTACGACAAATTTACTGCAGCAACTCAAACAGAGGCGTCCTGCCGAGGGGGAGACATGTTGCGCCCAGCGGAATGAAAAAGACCACGGCACCACAAGCACAAAACAAGCCACCATATTACATTTACAAACATTACAAACATGTTCAAACTGCAACCATATGAAAAGAATTCGGCCCGCTGGAAAGCCATTACAGACGCAGTCGCTATGTATATAGCAAAGGATATGGTGCCGATATACACTCACCGGCCACTTTATTAGGTACACCTTGCTAGTACCGGGTTGGACCCCCTTTTGCCTTCAGAACTGCCTTAATCCTTCGTGGCACAGATTCAACAAGGTACTGGAAACATTCCTCAGAGAGTTTGGTCCATATTGACATGATAGCATCACGCAGTTGCTGCAGATTTGTCGGCTGCACATCCATGATGCGAATCTTCCGTTCCACCACATCCCAAAGGTGCTCTATTGGATTGAGATCTGGTGACTGTGGAGGCCATTTGAGTACAGTGAACTCATTGTCATGTTCAAGAAACCAGTCTGAGATGATTCGTGCTTTATGACATGGCGCGTTATCCTGCTGGAAGTAGCCATCAGAAGATGGGTACACTGTGGTCATAAAGGGATGGACATGGTCAGCAACAATACTCAGGTAGTCTGTGGCTTTGACACGATGCTCAATTGGTACTAATAAGCCCAAAGTGTGCCAGGAAAATATCCCCCACACCATTACACCACCACCACCAGCCTGAACCGTTGATACAAGGCAGGATGGATCCATGCTTTCATGTTGTTGACGCCAAATTCTGACCCTACCATCCGAATGTCGCAGCAGAAATCGAGACTCATCAGACCAGGCAACGTTTTTCCAATCTTCGATTGTCCAATTTTGGTGAGCCTGTGCGAATTGTAGCCTCAGTTTCCTGTTCTTAGCTGACAGGAGTGGCACCCGGTGTGGTCTTCTGCTGCTGTAGCCCATCCGCCTCGAGGTTCGACGTGTTGTGCGTTCAGAGATGCTCTTCTGCATACCTCTGTTGTAACGAGTGGTTATTTGAGTTACAGTTGCCTTTCTATCAGCTCGAACCAGTCTGGCCATTCTCCTCTGACCTCTAGCATCAACAAGGCATTTGCGCCCACAGAACTGCCGCTCACTGGATATTTTCTCATTTTCGGACCATTCTCTGTAAACCCTAGAGATGGTTGTGCGTGAAAATCCCAGTAGATCAGCAGTCTCTGAAATACTCAGACCAGCCCGTCTGGCACCAACAACCATGCCACGTTCAAAGTCACTTAAATCACCTTTCTTCCCCATTCTGATGCTCGGTTTGAACTGCAGCAGATCGTCCTGACCATGTCTACATGCCTAAATGCATTGAGTTGCTGCCATGTGATTGGCTGATATTTGCGTTAAATTTAATTTAAATTTGCGTTAATGAGCAGTTGGACAGGTGTACCTAATAAAGTGGCCGGTGAGTGTATACGGTGGAAAAGCCAGGGTTTATTACCATGATTTCGACCCCAGGTATGTGCTACCAAGCCGAAAGTACTTCTCCGAAGTTGCCCTGCCTCAGCTATATAATAGCACACGACAACGGGTTGCAAAGGAGTTGGAAGAGGTGTGAACAGTCTAATTAATGTATGATGTAATTAATGCATCATATCAAGCCAATATTTTCACATAATGTGTATGAATAAGTCTTGAAATTCCCCTGGGTTCTATCTCTCTCTCTCTCTCTCTATTATCTATTCATCGATCTATTCTATCTAATCCTAATGGTATACATGCCGTGTGTGTGTGTATGAGTGCATGCCCTTTGTGCATGTGCATTAATATTTCGCAGAAAGTGAAGAAAGACAAGTTTGTGATTTTAGTGGTATATGTTCCACTAAAATGTGTTTTGATTACAAGTAGGGGAGGGGGAAATCGATTTAAATTGTAAATCGGATTTTTTTTTTTAGGCCATATCGCCCAGCCCTAGTGTGGAGCTTCGTCTGGGGAACAGTTAATCTTTTTGGCTGCATCTGAGAGGGTCAAGCTTCTCTGACACCTATAGTATAACGCCACGGTGTGTGGAACATCGCTCAATATAATGCTCATACTCTACGACGCACATACTAGATAAAACAAAGTATCACAATGTTGGTGTGAGCCGTAAAGCTGAAAGAGTGGGTGTACTTGCACTTTAACAGTTTCAAGGGGAAATTACATGTGTAACCATAAGAGTTACTAAATTTGGATTTTTCATAATTGTTTTAATATTTTTGAATAAAGTATTTTTATTTAGTCTTTCATTTTGGTTTTGGATTTCAGTTGAATTTAAGTTAGTTTTAGGACTGCATAAGTAGTTTTATTTTTATTTTGAGGAATTGACTAGTTTTAGTTTAAGTTATGAGGAAAGCCTTGATTTAGAGTAGCTGAAAAAAGTAGGATGAAAGAATGCATGACATCAAATATGATTTACAAAACCATTGTTCATTATAAACCATTATTTATATTGTGCAAACTGCAAAACCATTGTATTCTTGTACACCATTTCCGAACATTGCTCGACCATCAGCAGAGCTTGGTAACTGATAAGCACCCAGAGTTAATCAAAAGTGAAACTTTAAATAGTCTGCTTGAATTACCAGAATGAAGTTGCAGAAAAACCACACGCCAAAAGAGTTTTAACTAAAGATATGAACCTCTAGGAAAGGTGAAAAAAATGTTTTTAAACCTTTTTAAGAAAACATGTCACATCTTCTTAGAATGAGCTTCATGTCAAAGAGCTACCCCTAAAAATAAAAATTCCATAAATAAATAAAATACATTTCTGTGACACACATACACACACGCATCTTTATTCAAGTAACTTCTTGTTAATGCTGAGGAACACACGTTGCTCAAGAGAAGTCGTAGCCCAATTTCTCAGACCGGACGACAGTAGCCCACAGAGAAAAGGCGCTCCACAAAAGCTTGGGAGGCAGGGGCACTTCTTGGATGGGACCTTTCCAATGTCACGTCAATGGAACAGGCGATTGACTCGCCAGTGTGTGGATGATCTAAATGATGCAAATTTAATACATGCTGTGCCTTGCCGGTGGGAGGGTGCTAAAAGCAAGCAGATACTCCAAGAAATGCTGCTGTTAGTCCTTGTTTGCATCCGTCGACACACAGTCAATTTCCTAGCCTCTCTGACAATATCTTTTTCAGTTTTTCGGTGGCTGTTTTCATTCTTGCCCCCCTTTAGGGGTCCTATAATCGCCAGACCCGACGCCCAAGAGCGTCTGTATCCTTTTATTTGGCTGATGGGCCATTAATGCATCTCCCCTCTCCATCTCTATAGCGCTGCATTAATCTCTATAGCAGCCCCCCCCACACACCATACACAGCGAGTCTATCTAACAGCTTGAGCCCTCACACAACTGGTGTACCCTTAGCAGTGTAAAATGTGCTATTTTGCTATCTATTTTTAGAAAAAATATTTTCACGCTGCCACCGATGCAGTAATAGTCCGGTGACGGTCATTTGTGCTATATGTCGTTCAGTTCAGTATACACACAGTCTCTGAGGTTACATTACATTATCACATTTTATGTGTCTAACGAAAGAACAAGCCCTCCTCAGAATTTCTTTCAGTTCAACAGTGAACACACAACTTGCCATCTGATCACGCACATCCACACCAACTTATAGAAATAATACAATTTATAAACAGTGTTTTGTTCATATTAGTCACAAAAATAACATGACTGATATTATTATAGCGTAGCGCACGCACAGAACTCCCATGTTGGGACACAACTTGATGATAGTCATACAAAAAGTGTGATTAGTTTCGCTTTCATTTCTGATATTTTACTCATATGACAGGATGAATACTGTGGGCCTACACACCTTAGTGTGATTATAAGTGATTATAAATGAATGTGAGTGAATATTGGCATGCAAATTAGTTTCTATGTCCCATTCTTTGTCTTAATGCACTGTAAAGCAATCATGCAAATACATCCATTCGGCTGCGGAGAAGAGGGCGGAGGAGAGTACCAATACTAATCGGCGCTGCTCCTGATAGTTGAAGGGGGTGTTTTTGTAAAAAAACACCAAAAACCTGTTTATTTGGTTTTGGTTATTCTATCATTATGAACCGCTGTCCGTCTAGCCGCACCTCTGCCAGTGGAACCAGTCGTCCAAGGCCCATGCTCCAGAGAGAGATGTTTGAGCGTGCACCGTTGCCCTGGCGGAGGGGGGGACCTACCGAGGGTTTTTCCAGGCCGTCCGAGGAGCTACCTCCGCAGCCCAGGGACACCTCTGCCAGCCGAGGCAGCAGCCCCAGGCCTCCGGTGTCCAGGATGGAGGGGGAGGGTGGGGTTGTGGGGGTGTGACACTGGGGAGGTGTAGAGACAGTGGGGTTTGGGTTTTTTTAATTTTAATTTTAGGTATGGCAACCCTGTAAAGAGTCCTGGTTTTTTGTAGGTATGGTAACACTGTTGAGAGTCCAGTTTTTTTTTTTTTTCTGTTTGCTTGGATGGGGGGGGGGGGGGGGGGGAGTGGGGGAGTAGGCTGAGGCTGGATATTCTCCCCAGCCTCAATTTGGTGTTGGGGGGGGGGGGGGGGGGGGGGGGGGGGGTGTGTGTGTGTGTGTGTGTGTGTGTGTGTGTGTGTGTGTGTGTGTGTGTGTGTGTGTGTGTGTGTGTGTGTGGAGTGTATGTTGTTGATAGCTGGCTTACAGCCTCACCTGGCCCGAGTCAGACTGATTTGACTCTGGGCTGGTTGGGGCTGCACACCTGTGGTATCTCCTGTCTCGAAGGGCCCCAGCAAAAGCGACTGATATTGCATGTGGTTAGAGTCCACTGCCACAGAGGGAAACATAGCAATAACAATGATGGAGTAATTTACATTTTTGAGGTCTTGATGTCGTGCAGCTGGCAGTCTGGCTGTTGCTGTGAGCGTATGTTAGTCTCCTGCTCCCTCTGGAACTATTCATGGGCTTCTTGGTGGGAGCTTCTCCGGTGAACTTTCAATTTTCTTTTTTTTCCTTTTTAGCTGTATCCCACAAATATCACAGTTGCTCTTCATCACGACACATTTGCTTTTGTCTACCCCGGGGTCGTACTAAGTATTCCCATATAGGACTGTGTCGCTTTCTCCCTGCTGCAATTTTAGCCAGCGTGTTTGAATATCACGCTTCTTTTTCTTCTTCTTTGGGGTTTTATGGCAGCCGGCTCACTGCCACCTTGTGGAACTAGTCTGTTACTGCGTCATCTTCATTCTAGATCCTTGTAAGTCTCTCAAGAAAGCAAACAGAACAGGACAAAGTGTTAGTTTTTATTTATTTTTTGTGGGTTTTTTTAACTTTAATTTTTATTTCAGTTAACAAAATTATTTTTTCACTGCTAGTTTTAGTTTTAGTCTTACCAACCATTGAACAATTGAATCCCCTGGTCACCCTAAGTCATGCTTGCACAACTCCTGCAAGATGTGTTTTGCTTTGAAGGTTACAGTTGCCAGAAAACCAAGTGGGAACATATATGGAACTGACCACGGACAGTATTCCTGGCCTGGTTTTGCCTTGATGGATACCTGAAACTTGACGATGTACTATTCAACACACCATTGGACTTCAAGAGCTCTTTCAACAGGCAAGTCTTCAATGTCCAAGTCAAGGTTCTTCAGTTCCTTTGCCCTTTCTGCCTCTGAAATGGAAGCTAAAACTCTTTGGTTATTCCCAATCCACTTTGTTACTTTAAAACCTCCAGTTGCACATAGCGCCTTCAATCCTTGTGAAGTGAGAGGACGTGGATTTCTGTGTCTACTGATTTTATCATCAACATAGTAGTTGTTCTTCATGGTGCTTGTCACTTCAGCTGAATAACTACCTTTGTGATCTTCAGTAGCATGCTCAGCTGGATGATAATTCACAAAAACGGTGGACCGTCATTCTGTATTCCTGTTGTATAGTATAGTACAGTAGTAAAATAAGCATGGAGCAGACGTACATAGTGTTGAACTATCCTTTAATTAACTCCTTCATGACTCACGTTCTTACACATTATCCAACTCATTATCTTATCGTAGCGACCTCTATCGGACGGTAAGATATACCACAATTCCCTTAGTGGCTGAGTGATGTCTTCATCTGGCCACTATAAGAAGCAGAGGAAATCATTGTGAGACCTTTGCTTGAGCCGTGTTTCCACCACAGGAACTTTTCCCAGGGACTAGGAACCTTTGGAGCAACTCGGTGCGTTTGCACCGCAGAGACCAGGGTCTAAATTAAGTTCCACGGACATTATTTTACCCCCAAAAAATTCCCTGCTCGGGGGGTAGTATTTTCCAAAAGTACCAGAACCTTGGGGGTGGGGCTTACAGCGGTTAACATTTCTGAATCATTTTATTTCATTTGTAAAAATGGACAGTTTTTTGTTCACACATCAACATGATGGAGAAGAATGCATACGACAGATGGACCAACGATGATGTCCAGGCCTTGTTGATTTGTTTGCTTACTTTTTAAGCCTAGCATATTGGGTGTTTTAAATCCGCTTTGCTACAACTCCATGTCTCTTTTCCAGCGTTGACTCAATGACCCCATTTGCAAAGCAGTAATCAGAATCAGAGAATCAGAATTCCTTTATTTGTCATTGCATTATTACAGTACAACAAAATTGGAGAGCTACTCCAGTAAGGTGCCTCATTAATCATAAACTCATCCACCCTTCATTCATGCAAACATTCACACAATACACGCCCACACATCCATATTCCTGTAAGCATTCATACACATAAAACGCCCAATTCACAGGGGTCATAAAAAATAATGCATAATGTAAATTGCTAAGTGACAGTGCAAACTGCCTAATATAAATTGCTGAGTGTCAGTGCAAACTGCATCATTAAAAAAGTTTAGCTTCATTTAAGACGGTCATTGTGTTAGGATAGAAACTGTTCCTGAATCTACTAGTTCTTGTTTTGAGACATCGGTAGCGTCTCCCTGAGGGCAAGAGTTCAAACAGTGAGTGACCAGGGTGCGAACAGTCCTTTATGATTTTTGTGGCTTTTGAGAGCAGTCTTGTTTTGCCAATTTCCTCCAAAGAAGGAAGAGGACAGCCAATGATCCTCTGTGCTGTGCTGATGACTCTCTGTACTAATTTCCTGTCCGCTGCAGAGCATCCAGCATAGCAGTCAAACAGTACATCAAGATGCTCTCAATAGTGGAGCGGTAGAAGAGCACCAACGGCCTCTGACATGTTGTTCTTTTTAAGAAGTCTGAGAAAGTGCAGGCGCTGTCGTGCTTTCTTCACCACCACCGTGATGTTGTCGGTCCATGTGAGCCGGTCTGTTACAACCCCACTGTCTAGGGGTAGTGGGGGAGGTAACGGATGTTAAAAAAATGTCCGGGTTATTGGTGTAGATCAGGGGTGGCCAACCCGCGGCTCCCGAGCCGCATGCGGCTCTTTGCCTGGTTTCATGCGGCTCTTACGTTCATATATAATGTTGTGTTGTGTATAGCCCCTTTCACACTGCCCAAAAAAACCCTATGTAAACCTGCTAACACCCGATATTAATCGCATGCATGCAAACTAGTAAACTAAACCCCCCCCCCCCCCGGTCGTAGGTCCGCGGTGCGTTACTATTGCGCGCCTCCCCCCTCCCCCCGTCAACAATCGCGAGCGTGTGTGTGAGGAAGGGATAGGGGGGATGTTCATGTGTGCCTGTGTGTATGATGTGGCTCTTTGCAGTAACACAGTAAAACATTTGGCTCGTAGTCTCTAACTGGTTGGCCACCCCTGGTGTAGATGAACAATAAAGGAATGACAAAACAACGGATGAGGGTAAACATTGGTTTACTGGGGAAGGTGAACACAAAACACAAAAGTACAACACGACAAAGCAACCGGGCCTTGGGACTTGAGTGTTGCCAAAGAAAATAACCAAACAAAGCTAAGCTAAGAGCTAACACCGCAGACCACATGTCCGCTACCCTAACTAAGCTAACCCAAAAATACAGTTGGTAGCAACACTCCTAACCTAGTGTTTCTAAACAGAGAACAGCACTATGTGTTGGTAATGTATAGAGGCCTCTGTCTTACCTGTCCCAAGACCGCAAGGTAGCCACAAAGAACAAAAACATGGTGGGGCTAACAAAGGTGTTCACAATTAGTGCAAGCAGGGGAAAAGGGAAACTAGGGGACAACATATATATGCCCTGCAGATGTCGCTGTTGAAGCATTTTGATCAGAATTTAAGTAATGGATTTTTTCCAAAGAAGAAACATTATTTTGTTAATGATACTGAGATTTGGTTATAGTTTATTTCAACAAATTAATATTTTTTATATGTATATTTTGATCTCCTTACCTCTCAAAAATAGGAGCAACCGCCCCTGCCTCTATGGACCAGCCTCCTCTGATATATATATATATATATATATATATATATATATATATATATATATATATATATATATATATATAAATAAAGGTAACACTTTCCACAAATTCACCATTAACTAGTTGCTTATAAGCACGCATATTGGCTCTTTATTAGTCATTATAAAGCACTTATTAATGCATTATTCTGCCTGACCATACTCTACAACTACTAGGCCATTAACTTTAATATTATAGTTTTCCCTCAATATCCTCCTAATTACTGCTTATTGATAGTAAGTAAGGAAGTTGTACATAAATTACGAACTTAGCAACTAGTTAATGGTGAATATGTGGTCCCTAATCTAAAGTGTTACCATATATATATATGGTTGTAAAACGTAAAATGTATTCAATATGTTCATAGTAGTGCTGACAAAGAAAATGACCTGTTGTGCTATCATTTTAATGTGCTGAGATTTGTGTACTGAAATGAAGCAACATGTTTTTGTTTTTTCTTAGGCCGGAAGAAAATGCCATGTACTCCTCTAATCGTGGTTCCCGTGTTGAGGGCAAGGAAGGCCGGCAAGCAGATGAGTCTGAGATCCTCATCACCAAAAACCCTCTGAAAACCAGCAAGCCGTCCCTTTTCTGGGCATTGTGCCTGACCTTTGGTCCATACTTCCTCATCTCCTCTCTCTACAAAATTATCCAGGATGTCCTCATGTTTGTTGGACCTGAGATTCTCAGGTGAGTCGCTCTTCAGGTTGTGAATTCTGATGTTTTTTGGCGTTTTATCTTATGCATAGCACACTTTTTGTTTATATATGTATGTATAGGTTTCAAGGTTCAAGTTTATTTGTCATTATACACTAACAAGTTATTTATTTAATTTATTTATTTGTTGGTTTACTTAACAGGGACAGTGCACATTAATAAACATTGCTGTAAATGTGCCAGAGTTAGCCAAGAGGCTATTTTTCATCTGTAGTCCCTGGACAGATCTTAGAGTCACCCGGCCACCATCTTAACAATGAAATTGCTCTCCAAAACACGTCTAGATCAAAATGGAAAACAAAATAAATAATAAAGATATTTACGAGAACTGTAAGAATGTTATATACATAAAGTAATAAAAACAATATAGTATGCAAATAGGGTAACTGCAAGGTAAATGTACAAAAATATAAATGTGTAATATAATATATTACGATATATATATATAATTATATAAAATATTATATTAAATCATTAAAGGAGAACTAAACCCCCTTACTCGGTTAAGCCTGGAAGAGATTAACAAACACCTTATCAAACAACCCCAGATGATGAGCAGTTGGGGAATAGCAAATCCACCCCATGTCTCTGTGTCTAGTTGATAAATTAGCAAAAATCCACCATAACTGTGTCAAAATTCATACATGCAGCATTGCACGATCAATGACAAAAAATTAACTGATCCTAAATTAAATGATTACAGACAAAAGCCTGGATACACGTTGTACATACATATAGAGAAGTGTCTTTCTCCTGAGACTCCCCTTGATATAATGACCAAATACGATCTCTAAAACAATAGGCAGACAGATTGAGCAGAAGTGGAGGAACACCGGTTTGGAAGTATATTGCCAGTGCTTGAATTGGGCCGGTACTCACCGTACTGGAGTACCTTCTGATTTTTGTCCACCTGCATACGTTGGGGTGGGGGGAGTCGATGACTTGAGTCGGATTCGAGTTGCCAGATTTTTGACTTGTGACTTGCTTGATCAACACTAATAAAATACTTTACTTGACTTGCCCTTCCTGACCTGTGACTTGACTTAGACTTGAGTCATATGACTTGCCAAGTCATTGCAGTCTTGTTAAATAATTTAGAAAATATTAAAATGAAAAGATAAATTATTAGATGAACATTGCTTTATTGTGCGTGAGTGCTCCTTGCAGCATATCATCGCGACAAGCCATGCCTGCGTCACTGCATTACTAGGCTAGTGGCTTGATATGTTAATATTAGGGCTGTCAAAATGAACGAATGATTAATGCGAGATGATTAATTTCTGGAATTAACGGCGATAATTTTTTTACCTCATTAACGCATTCCTGCCCTGTTTTACCCACAATTCAACCCCCGGCGCGTTCATTCCTCGTCGCGTAAACGGCATTGCTGACACGAGCGAGTCCGACGAACCGGTCGGCCCTCTGGATGGACAGTTCGAGTATAAACAAATAGACATTTGAAAAAACTTTTTTAGTTGAGACAAAGTACTGTATATCCCTTTTTATGCATTAGCTTTTCACATTAGAAAAACTATTTTGATAATGACTTGACTTGACTTGTGACTTGACTTGCTTTACTAAAGCTATACTTGGACTTGACTTGCTTGATCCTCGTTACAGACGACTTGGGACTTACTTGAGACTTGAGGGCTAAGACTTGCGACTTACTTGAGACTTGCATGTATGGGACTTACTCCCATCTCTGCTGTGTATACCTACCACCACTTATTGGTGAATCTAGGTGAGCACATTATTTTGTCATGTTGTCTACCTATAATTATGTGCCTCTGTGTTTTAGCAGACTTCGGCACCCATAGTGCAACAGTAATCCCATCTCATCAACACTTGACCTGTGTCGTGGCAATTTCCGTATGAGATATTATGTCTAGGACAGATGAGACTTCTCAATGTTAGTAGGATTACTAAAAGTATTTAATGTATGCATACACCAGTCCCCTCTCTAACAGAGTGGGCCCAAATCATTGTGACAGTCTTTTATCCCAGTTTGGCCCCCTCACCAGGAATCCAAGACGAGATTAACAAGTTGGGCCTGACAGGTGATGAGAGTCAGGAGATGACTTGAGGCATTACTTTATGACCTCCCCACACCCCACCAGATCAAACATAGCATTGTCTTCCCGGGCGGGTCATCTGACCCCTTGACCACCCCCTGGAGCAGCAGAGGCATTGTAAAACATTTGGCATGATAAGACATCAAGGGAGGAATGTTATGCTAACTTGGATTTTCCCACCACACCTGTAGTTCATTAAAAACACTTGTGACATTCCAGCTTATTATATCATATACAAAAATGTCTTTACAGACAGTGCAACGTATTACTTACCGTACAAATTGACGTGGCTTACACGGACGTCCTCTCTGTCCCCGCTCTGACTCTCACCAGTATTCTAAATGTATTTGGAAGCATGGCTTAAGAAAGCCAAAAGAAAGCAACCATCAGTGGTCAAAACTGATTCTGATTACGTTACTAGTACTGACGGTCACGTAGATGGAAATCCACTGGAGCCTTCGAACAGTGTGTGTGTGTCTGTCTGTCTCTGTGTATTTTGCAGATATGCTGTCCTTGTCTGGGACAAGGAGCAAGCTGAGAATGCATAATTCATAATTGAAAGAATACATTTGAAATATTTTTTTTATTTGAAATATTTCTGTGGTTTTTTGTGTAGAGAGAGAAACATGTTTGGAAAAAATCAACTAGTAGTATAACCATACTGGTTGGTAATTCATCTAAGCAGGAAACCAGCCAAAACAGCCCTTATTCATGAAAGCCAATGCCGCGCAGATGCTGTTTTAGAGTACTGGCACCTTTTTGATTCCAATTCAAGCACTGAATATCGCCAGAGCAATAAACAGCATACTCTACTATATAAAGAGAACTCAAAAACAGCAGAAGCAAATTTCTATGGTAAACTCATTGAAGACAGAAAAAGCGACCCCAGATTGCCACTGTTGAAAATCTTCTGCACCCCAATATAGACGTCAAGATAGCTGGGCAGAACATAAACTGCAACTCAATTGCAGGTTTTTTCAAAACAAAAATGTTAAACATCAGAAGACAACTGCTCAATGATGGAGCACACATGTTTCCATGGGTCTCTGCTGGCCTTTACTGAGTAGCAGCAGGCCATGTCTCATCACTCATCTCGAAGATGAAAGAATCCTCATGTCACCTGTATCCCATTCCCCCTTCACTAGTCAAAAGCATTATCTCTACATTGACCCCAGCAGTAACAGAAATTATGAACAAATCCCTACTAACCGATACCGTACCACATGGATTGAAACAAGCAGTCATCCTCCCCCTTCTGGACGTTACAGTACCAAACAACAGACCCATTTCTCATCTCCCATTCCTGTCGAAGGTCCTTGAATGTATCGTGGCTAAACAACTGCAATCCCACCAACAACCTCCACAAACAATTTCAATCAGGTTTCAGAGCCTTACACAGCAGAGAGACTGCCCTCATCAGAGTACCTCAGGGCTCTGTGCTAGGCCCTCTGCTGTTCAGCACCTACATGCTTCCTCTTGGAGAAATTCTTTGGAGGCGTGGAGTTGACTACCACCAAGCAGACGACACATAGATCTAGCTGCGTACCTCCTCAGATTCCAACACAACAAAATCTTGTTAACAGCCTGTCTCCAAGAGATTAAACTTCCAACTGCCAACTTCATTTAACTGGGCAAGCAGAAATTCTTAGAACGAAAACATCGCCTAATAAAACATGAAGACTTCCATCTAACCATCGATGGCAACATGGTTTAGTCCAGTCCTGCTTTACACAAGCTAGGAGTAATCCTGGACCCCAATCTAAACTTGGAAAAGCATAAGAATAAGCAGAATCAGAAAGAGATTTATTGCCACATAAGTTTATACAAACAGGAATTTGTTTGGTGTGGGTGGTGCCTACAATAAACAGGGATAAACAGGGACTGTCAGGGACATAAATATAAGAATAAGAAAGAAATATTACAATAAAAATGTGTGCAAAATGTGGATGTGCAAAATAAAGTTCACAGTATTTTGATATAATATGTGCAGTGGTCAAGAATAATATACCATGATGGGCGTTAATGTGATGTTAATGTAACGTGTAGTAACTGTGGATGGGGGGGGGGGTTAAGAGTCCCGTGGGGGTCCCGGTCCCGGGCTTTGTTGATGAGGCCCACTGCAATAAGCATTCATTCTTTGCACAAGATTTAAAAAATCCAGTCTAGCCTATCAAACTGATGCCAAAAAGCACATGAATACTTTTGTGTCCTCCAGGATTGACTTCTGCAATGTGTTCCTAACTGGAGCTCCTAAATCAGTCGTAAACAAATTCCAAAACTCTGCAGCCAGAATTCTAACCAGGACAAGGAAACATGACCACATCACACCTGTGTTGGCTCCCAATCCCCTTTAGAATTCAATTCAAAACCCTGCTGGTAGTTTTCAAAGTTAGTTTCCATACATCTCTTAATAGTAGGGCTGCCCCCTAATAGTCGACCAACCCTTGGTTGATCGACAGAGGCTTAGTCGAATAAGTTTTCATTAGTTGCGCAAAAAGTAAAACATAAAAATAACACGGCATAAGCATCGCAACCAAATACATCCGTGGTCACAAGAAGCCCCGATTTAACTCATCGCTGCAGAAATATTGACCAAATGATGGCTCTCTAGAGAGGAGTGCTGCTGCCCGACCGTCTCCTTGGTGGGTTTACACCTGGGCAGGTATAGGCCTACACCCTGTGTCTGATCGCTGTAATTCGGAGTGTGAATATCTGTTGAATATCAAATATCTTTCTAACTTTAAAAAACACTTTTGTATTTTTTAAGACGAGACAATAGTCGCACATCCCTCGTAACTACACCCGCGAAGGTGAACCCTCCCGGAAACCGCAATTAACATGAACCGCACCCCCGAAGGAGCACCACACAACATTGTTTCCATTTGCTTGCTGTTAAATAAAGTTGTGTGCAGTTATACGGTGTATAAATACAATTATCAAGTGTTGATAATTGGTTGACAACCTTCCGAACTGCTTGGTCCATGCCATTAATAGGCGGCCCGCTGTTTTTTTTATTAGAGGGGGGGTGGGGGGGGTAGTAGGATGCTAAGCGGGGTCCAGGTGAACTCTGAACAGGTGGGTCTTGAGTCTCTTGTGGAAGCAAGGTGATCGACTCTGCAGTCCTCACGTCAGCAGGGAGGTCGTTCCACCATAGTGGCGCCAAGACAGAAGAGTTGAGACTTGGCTGTGCAACCTTAACCCTAACCCTGCCTGGAGGTAGGTCTGGGCGGTTCCGTTGACAGCATTGTAGGTCAGTGCTATCATCTTGAATTTAATACAAGCTGCTACAGGGAGCTAGTGGAGGTCGTGTAAGAGAGGGGTCACATGGGAGAACTTTGGCAGGTTGAACACGAGTCGTGCTGCTGCGTTCTGGATGTGCTGCAAAGGCGTGATCGCGGAGGCAGGGAGTCCAGCCAGGAGTGAGTTGCAGTAGTTGAGGCGGGAGATGACGAGTGCTTGGACTAGAGTTGTTCCGATTCCGATACCAGTATCGGAAATTGCTCCGATACTGCCGAAAATGCTG
Source organism: Merluccius polli (assembly GCA_030340625.1). Classification (NCBI taxonomy): domain Eukaryota; kingdom Metazoa; phylum Chordata; class Actinopteri; order Gadiformes; family Merlucciidae; genus Merluccius; species Merluccius polli. The sequence continues at coordinate 211,645 of JAOPHQ010000859.1, read as the reverse complement.
GCATCGGTATCGGCGACTACTGGAGTCCAGGCACCGATCCGATACCACGTAATTTATTCAATTGGTAATCTAATAGGGGCTATGCGCAACATACTTCTGCATTCTGCGAAACAGGTCTCATCACATCCGGTTCAGGTCCGCTGTACCGCGCTCACATTATTGTATTTATTAATCCGAACTTCCAGATAGGGTGGCCATTCGTCCGGCTTTAGGCCGGACTGTCCGGTTCCCCCCCCCGTCGGCCGTAGGTCCGAGGTGTGTTGCGATCGCGCACGCCTCCCCCCCCCCCCGCCCCCGCCCCCCCAGTCAGCCGTAAGTCCGAGGCGCGCACCCCCCACGGGCTGAGGTGTCCTCCTTTTCAACAACTAATAAATGGTCACCCTACTTCCCCGTCGCCAGGGCTTCAGAGTAATATGTCCGAGGAGAGTAGCCCTCTCCCGGACACACACGCTAGCTTTTAGCGCAGTTTTTTTTTTTTTTTTATCCGCACTTCCAGACCGTCACCGGGGCTTCAGAGTAATGTGTCCGAGGAGAGTAGCCCTCTCCCGGACTCACTCGCTAGCTTTAACCGCTGTTTTTTTTTTTCTTTATTTTTTCATCCATCTTTTCTTCTCCCTAACATTCAGATGTTAAAGTTAAATAAAACGCCAACACTAAAAAGGGCTAACTATTAACTATCCAGCTGTTAACTGTTCTATTTAAAAATAAATGGCTTGAATTTGCTCTATTTATTCATGTTTTACAAAGAGTTTAACCTGAGCCAGGCCTTACCACTATGATAATCATATCACAGTCATGCATGTATTCTTTTTTTTTTAAAATTTATAACATACTGGTATCGGATCGGTACTCGGTATCGGCCGATACCCACAGCACAAGTATCGGAATCGGTATCGGGAGGGAAAAAATGGTATCGGAACATCTCTAGCTTGGACCAAGAGCTGCGCTGCTTCCCTTGTGACAAAGGGTCGGATCCAATGGATGTTGTAGAGAGCAAATCACCCGATCCTGCAGTTTTACCTTGTTTTCTTTGTGTTCTGTGCAAAGCAGATAGAATCTCGCAATATTAGATAAAGGTTATTATTATTGTCACTGAAGATGGGTGCCCTGGAGGTTAAAGTGATAGTAGAGAGTATTAGGCAAACCTGCTTCTTAACAAATGGAGGAACTGAAAATGTGATGCATAGAACTGTCCAGATCTGCCAAAGCACACTTTTACTTGCCTCAACGGTAAATGTTATTTTATATTATATATATTTAAGCAAATTCTCTGATATAATTGATGAAGTGGACATGTCATTTAGTTACTCCATACATATTATGCTGAAATGATACATTTTGTGGAATACAGATTGTGGAATTGTGTGGAATATTGATTTAAAAGTGACTTTTTCTCTGCAAGGAATGTAAACACATTAGTACAAATATTCTTGGCTCAGAGAAATACAACATTGATTACTCAGATCACCTTTTATTTCATTTTTTCATGTTTTCATGTTCAAGTCATGTTTTTTGGTGAGCATGGGAATTCCAAACATTGCAAAAGAATTATGTAAAATGTAACTGTTTTAGTAGATATATTTGATAGCAATATAGTGGGACATATGTATGGTAAAATGTTCAATTTGCAACAAGTTATGTAATCACCCATATATTGTGTCATTGGTTTGACCTGAAAAAACACCTTTAAAATATAACTATTTAATGTTTAGGTTTCATGTTATTGACCTTCGTCTCATTTTCCCACACAGGTTACTTATTCACTTTGTCAACAATGCTGAAGCTCCCGCCTGGCAGGGTTACTTTTACACTGCACTACTTTTTATGTGCACCTCCTTGCAGACCCTCATCTTACAGAAGTACTTCCACGTCTGTTTTGTCACGGGCATGCGTCTGCGCACTGCTGTCATTGGGGCGGTCTACAGAAAGGTACAAGCAATGGCAAGCAAAACTAATGACAAAACAAACTAAAACATTTGCCCAGTAGAGCACAGATCACACAGGCCCCCTTCAGAGTCATGCCAAAAACCTTAGTGGGTATGGCCTAGGGAGGTCGACCTTTAATGATTGTGAACAACCTCCCTATGATGGGAACATCCTGAGTGTACGCTTTGCCTTTATGAAAGCAGGGAATTACACAGTGAGAGCACAAGATATGCTGCAAGCTGGACAGCTTTCTTTCTACTCAGCATAGACAGAGGTAGTGATTGAAAATAGACCATATACATATATATGCTATATGTCATTTTATTACAATTCATCGCACCTTCAATATGTATATGTACAATTTGTACAGTCTGCATTACAGATTAAAGGCATTCATATATCTTGTCTTTCTACTTTGAGGAAGTACAAACTACACACAGATGCTCAGATATGTGAATGCATTCAATCTGTAATGCTGATAACATGATGGGAATGTCAAGGAAGAGAGTGAGCCATATGTTGGCGGGTGTTAGAATGCTATCACTATTCACTGAGTTTTGTATTAATGCCGGAAATACGCTTAACCGGGGATTCAGACACCCTTCAATATTTGATTCCGCATTCATTTTGTTTGAATTATCTATATGTAATGGTAAAAACACCCATTCCTCCATTGCTTAACTGTATAGACCAGTTACACTATTGGAGCAGACAAGGGATTCACTGTATGATAATATCGATATTGTCTTGTGTTTATTTCCAGACAAACTCAAAAAAAACAATCCTAACCCTAAAACAAGAAATACACTCAATGAGTGTTAGCTAGAGACTAACATGTAATAGCATTTCAATCTCAACAAACAGCAGATTTGGCAACCCATACTGTTCTCAACTCACATTGCTCCCTGATTGGACATGAAATTTGTGCTATATTTTGTACTTGTAGAATGACACCAGTAATTTCTGTATGTGTAGAATTGTGATCTGAATGTCTAGAATCAAGATCTGTTTGTTTAGAAATGAGATCTGTAGGTGTAGATTTGAGATCAGTAACCACAATGTTGATTATGTAACGACGACATTTTTTGCCTTTTCACAAATACGTATGTAAAACTACAAAACTTTATTGTGCATTCAACAATACTCTTTCACATCCTGGCACACAACTACAACACATGAAACACAAAAGCAAAATATCTGTCCAGATATACAAATGTTATGCCATTAATTTGAATCCAACGTCTTATTTCCCCCCTAATTTTACTTTAGGCTTTGGTAATCAGCAACACAGCTCGACGTGCCTCCACTGTAGGCGAAATAGTCAACCTAATGTCAGTGGATGCCCAACGCTTTATGGACCTCATCACTTACATCAACATGATCTGGTCTGCTCCACTGCAGGTCGTTCTGGCCCTTTACTTCCTCTGGCAGGTACAGAAGCCTGATCACATTACGGCATGGATGTTGAGTATACGTTTTTCCATTTATTCATTATGACAGTCGATCTAATTGTCAAGCGAACTTTTGAAATGTCTCAAAAAATAAATGTCATTTAGGCACTTTGCCATCAACTGGTTACAGCTATGTTACACATGGTTGTAATAAACAGTAGGAGTAGATTGTGGCATTCCATTGCTGTTTTCCTTCTAAAATGGCTGTTTCATGGATGAGGCCGAGAATTTTTTTGGTCTCCTCATTGGTCCACATGTAGCTGTTGCTGTTGTTGCAACCAGCCATGTTTTAGCGCATTATGGGAATATTCGTGAAGAAGCCGACAGTGGAAACAGCTGATCAGTCATGTGAGTTCAGTGTTTGCTAACTTATTCAGCAAAGGTGTTTCCATGTCCAATTTAGCGTATTAACTCTTTTTTGAAAAAAGCAAAATCCACCTCAAGCGTGAATAAATTTTTGCGAATTTGTGCTTTTGCAAAAAGGTTTTCAGAATTTTGCCTGTTCTAATGTGATACCTCAAAATGCGCATACAAATATGTTAATGGCCACACAGCTAGTGTTTCTCAAATGGGGGTACACGTACCCTTAGTCATAAAAATGTATTGAATCAAAGCCCTAACCATACCTTAATAATAAGTCAAGTTTGGTAAATCTTTCCAATGAATAACAAAAAAACACAAGCCGTTGTTTCTCACTAAACTATTTGCACCACCATTTGATGATTTATTTTTTTACTTGGCTGAAAAATATCTGTAGAAGAGACCAGCCATATTCAGGCTACATGACAGACCTTAATCACCTAGCAACAATATTGGTTAAAATTAGGCAATTAAGTAGCCGCCAGTCACTTATACAACATTGTATCAGTGATGTTGATGTTGGTCATTGATGTTATCTGGTAAGAATGGTAAGAATATTACTAGTCTAATATATTTTATTGCTAATATTTCTTACGGATATTCTTTATGATGGTTAATCTGAGGTTTTGTGAACTAGTCGACTAAATCGAAAATGCCTAGAAATCAGTCAAAATTGAGCACATTACAATCTTAGAGGCCAAACATGGTTGTAAAAAAATATTGCGTGCATTATGAAAGCCATTTTTTTAAGTGCTTAATCTAACTAAATGTTAATTTGTCAGCTCTCCTGTAGGGAATGTGTTCCTCATCGAACCCCACACCAGTTGAACAAATCACATTTCCTCCACGTATGTGAAGAGCTGCGACACTACTCAGAGCACACCCCTTCTGCCGGTCGATGACCTACACATATAGACCGTGAGCCAGGGCCTCAAAATATGGAAACCGTTACCGAAAAAGTGGCAAAGGCTACCATACCTTTTCTGAAAGCCTGGAATCTCAGCTTTTCAATGATGTATGATGGCCATCTGACAAGAGTAGCTGTTTTGAGTTATCACACATAATGTAAACTAAGGTTGAGAAAATAATGCGTATAAATCAAGCAGAACACTGACATAGCTGAAAATCTATATTCATACCTGCAAACTCATAAGGGTTGAAAAAGGTGACAAAGTAAACCGTTGTAGCGGGGTCTGGGCCCCCCCCCCCCCCCCCCCCCAGCCAAATTTTGCTATTTTAACATGTAAATTAAGCATTCTGGTGTACTCCAGAAGAAAATAAAGGGAAAAGACACATTGGCACATTTATTAACCCATAAACTGGTCAGTTAACGAGCGACGCGGTGGGGGGGGCTGCGGGCGCGATCCTAGCACACCTCGGACCTACGGCCGACGGGGGGGGGGGGGGGGGGGGGGGTGCGCACGCGATCGTAAAGGCCCCAGTATACTCGCCGTTCCCAAGCTGTCGCGCGACATTGTGATGTCAAAATGACGTAGATCTCGTCGGCGCGACAGGATTTTGGCCCGTTCGCGCCGTGTCGCGCACCTCTTTTTTTTCAGCGGTGCGCGACAAAGCGGAAACAGAAACACGGACGAGTTCGAAGGCACATTTTAATGCGCCTTATTGCTAAGGCTTCTTTCTTTATAGTTCTGTTTTATTGTGTGGTGTAGGCCTATAGTTTTTCGCTAATAAACCGTGGTTTTACGTAAGTGCTGTCTACTGTTGTTGTGGTCAAAGACAAGTGGAATTACGTGGCTGAAAAACTATCTCAAAGCGGCATTAAGTTATAAAATAAAAGTATATATGATAATCATTAAGTTATTAAGATGGATGCTTACAAACACTATTCATACGAGAACTGCTGCCATACACTGGACTGTTGATGGCTGACCAGGTGGGGCAGTGATGTAGAATAATAGCAATGTAAAGTAATAGACAGACATATATAGTATATATGTATATACACTCACCGGCCACTTTATTAGGTACACCTTGCTAGTACCGGGTTGGACCCCCTTTTGGCTTCAGAACTGCCTTAATCCTTCGTGGCACAGATTCAACAAGGTACTGGAAACATTCCTCAGAGAGTTTGGTCCATATTGACATGATAGCATCACGCAGTTGCTGCAGATTTGTCGGCTGCACATCCATGATGCGAATCTCCCGTTCCACCACATCCCAAAGGTGCTCTATTGGATTGAGATCTGGTGACTGTGGAGGCCATTTGAGTACAGTGAACTCATTGTCATGTTCAAGAAACCAGTCTGAGATGATTCGCGCTTTATGACATGGCGCGTTATCCTGCTGGAAGTAGCCATCAGAAGATGGGTACACTGTGGTCATAAAGGGATGGACATGGTCAGCAACAATACTCAGGTAGTCTGTGGCTTTGACACGATGCTCAATTGGTACTAATAAGCCCAAAGTGTGCCAGGAAAATATCCCCCACACCATTACACCACCACCACCAGCCTGAACCGTTGATACAAGGCAGGATGGATCCATGCTTTCATGTTGTTGACGCCAAATTCTGACCCTACCATCCGAATGTCGCAGCAGAAATCGAGACTCATCAGACCAGGCAACGTTTTTCCTATCTTCGATTGTCCAATTTTGGTGAGCCTGTGCGAATTGTAGCCTCAGTTTCCTGTTCTTAGCTGACAGGAGTGGCACCCGGTGTGGTCTTCTGCTGCTGTAGCCCATCCGCCTCAAGGTTCGACGTGTTGTGCGTTCAGAGATGCTCTTCTGCATACCTCTGTTGTAACGAGTGGTTATTTGAGTTACAGTTGCCTTTCTATCAGCTCGAACCAGTCTGGCCTATTCTCCTCTGACCTCTAGCATCAACAAGGCATTTGCGCCCACAGAACTGCCGCTCACTGGATATTTTCTCATTTTCGGACCATTCTCTGTAAACCCTAGAGATGGTTGTGCGTGAAAATCCCAGTAGATCAGCAGTCTCTGAAATACTCAGACCAGCCCGTCTGGCACCAACAACCATGCCACGTTCAAAGTCACTTAAATCACCTTTCTTCCCCATTCTGATGCTCGGTTTGAACTGCAGCAGATCGTCCTGACCATGTCTACATGCCTAAATGCATTGAGTTGCTGCCATGTGATTGGCTGATTAGAAATTTGCGTTAACGAGCAGTTGGACAGGTGTACCTAATAAAGTGGCCGGTGAGTGTATATTAGAGATGGGCATAGATTAATTTCTTTAATCTAGATTAATCTAATTGTAATCTTGAAATTAATCTAGGTTAATCTAGATTAAAGTGGCTCATTTGAATGCTGTCGAAGGCGTGCATAATATGTGTGTGCTACCTAAATAATGACTTACAATACCAAAATAATGACTGAGAATAGGTCTGCGCGATTGTTGAGCGAGGGGGGGGGGCAATAGATTAACGGCGATAATTTTTTTATCGCCGATAAGAGTCTCGCGTTATCGTAGCGCGGTAACGCCGATAACGGCCCACCACTAATATATATGCATATATAGCCATATATACAGCCTGTATAGTGAGAGACATCCCGGTGAACTAAACCTTCACTGAATGTCTATGAAGACACAGGGGTGCCAGTATTAGCATAGACATACACTCACCGGCCACTTTATTAGGTACACCTTGCTAGTACCGGGTTGGACCCCCTTTTGCCTTCAGAACTGCCTTAATCCTTCGTGGCACAGATTCAACAAGGTACTGGAAACATTCCTCAGAGAGTTTGGTCCATATTGACATGATAGCATCACGCAGTTGCTGCAGATTTGTCGGCTGCACATCCATGATGCGAATCTCCCGTTCCACCACATCCCAAAGGTGCTCTATTGGATTGAGATCTGGTGACTGTGGAGGCCATTTGAGTACAGTGAACTCATTGTCATGTTCAAGAAACCAGTCTGAGATGATTCGCGCTTTATGACATGGCGCGTTATCCTGCTGGAAGTAGCCATCAGAAGATGGGTACACTGTGGTCATAAAGGGATGGACATGGTCAGCAACAATACTCAGGTAGTCTGTGGCTTTGACACGATGCTCAATTGGTACTAATAAGCCCAAAGTGTGCCAGGAAAATATCCCCCACACCATTACACCACCACCACCAGCCTGAACCGTTGATACAAGGCAGGATGGATCCATGCTTTCATGTTGTTGACGCCAAATTCTGACCCTACCATCCGAATGTCGCAGCAGAAATCGAGACTCATCAGACCAGGCAACGTTTTTCCAATCTTCGATTGTCCAATTTTGGTGAGCCTGTGCGAATTGTAGCCTCAGTTTCCTGTTCTTAGCTGACAGGAGTGGCACCCGGTGTGGTCTTCTGCTGCTGTAGCCCATCCGCCTCAAGGTTCGACGTGTTGTGCGTTCAGAGATGCTCTTCTGCATACCTCTGTTGTAACGAGTGGTTATTTGAGTTACAGTTGCCTTTCTATCAGTCTGGCCATTCTCCTCTGACCTCTAGCATCAACAAGGCATTTGCGCCCACAGAACTGCCGCTCACTGGATATTTTCTCTTTTTCGGACCATTCTCTGTAAACCCTAGAGATGGTTGTGCGTGAAAATCCCAGTAGATCAGCAGTCTCTGAAATACTCAGACCAGCCCGTCTGGCACCAACAACCATGCCACGTTCAAAGTCACTTAAATCACCTTTCTTCCCCATTCTGATGCTCGGTTTGAACTGCAGCAGATCGTCCTGACCATGTCTACATGCCTAAATGCATTGAGTTGCTGCCATGTGATTGGCTGATTAGAAATTTGCGTTAACGAGCAGTTGGACAGGTGTACCTAATAAAGTGGCCGGTGAGTGTATATCCGTAGACGCTTCATGACGTGCTGGAACGTAACCCAGCGTCGCCGCCATATTGGTTGGGTCTCCTCACTCTAGTCTAGCATAGGAGTCAACGGGAGAGCAAGCTATGCCAGTATTGTGTGCAGCTTACGGCGCATTTTTGACACCAGATCGCATGGGATTACCTTTCACAAGTAAGATTGAACAATAATTCTTATTATTTAAAAAAATATATATATATTAATTCGTCCTGTATCATAAATACATCTCTGCCGTTTGTAACAAACCAAACCGTGTGAAAATCCGGTAAAAATTCGGGGAGTTATGCTTATTATTGTAGTTGGGGATACACTTCCTCAGTAGAAATAAATGCACTGGGGGCGCACTGGGGACCCATCCAAGATATAGCTGCTACGTCAGCTATAACGGGCAGCGTCAGTCTATGAGGCGTCTATGTATATATGTCTATGAGTATTAGCATATCTCTTCTTCTACTGCGTAGAACAAAGTCGGTCGCCTTTCCTCAGTGGCGCCACCTCTGTTCAGGAGAAGACTGCAACTACTGTCGCGGCCACCAGCGCGAGTATAAATAGTTACGGCGCTCCCGTGACGTCACATTGTCGCGCGACAGCTTGGGAACGGCGAGTATACTGCAGCCTTAACACACCTCGGACCTGTGACCGGCGGGGTTGTCTCAAAAAGGAGGACAAATACGCGTCCGGCTTGATGCTACGCCGGACAGGGCTTTGAAAGACCGGACAGTCCACCTAAAGCCGGACGAATGGCCGCTCTAGCGCTGTGTTTATCTTCATTACGATTGGAATCATTTGGCCAAAGATTTTTTTTTATTGTGAAGAGATAGCAAACTTGTTTCTCGCTCATTATACAGTCGGTTATTATACAGTCTATGGTTGGTTGGTTGGTCGGTCAGACCCCCCCCCCCCCCCCCTTAAAAAAACTCTTTGGATCTACACGATTCACGTAAATGACCTATTTTGAGTTTAAAACGGCGAATTTCGCTGAAAGGTGACTAGTTTGCAGGTATGTATATTGGACATATTGGAATATTTTATTTTGTTATGTTTGGTATCATTTTAAAGGGGAGACTCTGAGCTTTCATTTAAATCCTTTTGTGAACATTTTGGATAAGTACAGCCAACCCTGGAGCTCTTCAAACTGTTAATCTCACACATTTTCCTGCCATTTCCGCCTAAGTCATCTTTTGTCTTTTAATCCTGTGGCACCAGGGAGTATCAGAGAAACAAAATCCAAACACTGAAATACTGGCATAACCCAAAGTTATCATTGCGGTTTAAGCAGTTTAAACATATAATAGTAGCCAGTCAGAAATAAAATGTATAAATAATGACCTTGTAATGTATAAATAAAAACAAAAAGTGAATAAAAACAGAATGCAACGATGGTAGAAAATGTTTTCGATTTTTTTTTTTCTCGATCAAGAACCTTTTCCGTGACATGTCAATGATGCTGACTATGGAATTATTGACTCCTCCCCATTGAAGGGGTGTGGCCCACAAGTCTATTGGCTAATAATTCAAAATTCCACCAACAGTGTCCTCTCTGCCTGTCAAATATAAAGACGGTTCTTCTGTGCCAGAGCTCACTCTGACTGGCCCTCTCAGTTTGAATCTGCTGCTCGTACAATATTTCGCTTCATGTTCGATATTTATTTGCAGTTAAATATAATTGACTGTGTGCCACATTAACCTCCTTTTGGTGGTGAAGTACACACACATAAAAAAAACTACTTCTTTCTTTCTTTCTCACACTGACTCACTCAGACCCACTCACACACTCACACTATTCACTGCTTACTATTTAGTTATTTTGTTTATCAAATTTTCTTTCTCACGCATACACTGATTCTGAAAAGAATATTGTATTGTATTATCTCTTTGTTTTTGTCTCACTTTCTCTCTCTAACACACACACACACAGTCACAGCTAACGTGCTAACAGGCCAATTGGTGTCTGGTTCTGAAAAGAACATTGTATCGCTCTCTCACTCACTCTCTCTCTCTCTCTCTCTCTCTCTCTCTCTCTCTCTCTCTCTCTCTCTCTCTCTCTCTCTCTCTCTCTCTCTCACACAGACACAGCTCATACACTAACATTGTTAGACACACACACACACAAACACAGTCACAGCTAACGTGCTAACAGGCCAATTGGTGTAATACAGTCCTATTCTGCCTTCCTTACTGCAAGGGGTTTAGTGTTTTAGCATTTGTGAACAACTGCAACTGAAAATGACAAGTAGAGAAGATAGTTCTTTGGAATCCCGGCACATGGAGAAAATCAGTCAAACTCCTCATTCCTGCATTCTCCATACTTCAGAGAGTGATGAGGATCCTGGTGTAGGTCTGACGAAAGTCAGAGACATAGCATCGTGGACGAGTTTGCTTGAAGCTGCACATGTGCGTGGGTTTGAACCTGTTCTCAAGGTAGCAGGGAACCTAGGTAACAATGATGTACATGCTCCTGATGTGTACTATCACAGGGCATGTAGGAGCACCTTTACCCACAAGAAGACTCTGGATAGGTTGAGGCTCGTGGATTCCTAGTCTCAAACAAAACAACCAGAGTATATGACAGGATTTGCATATTTTGCAAAAAGCAGGACAAGTATAAAAAAGGCAGTCACACAAGAGAGCCTCTTGTCAAATGCGCAGAGTTACGCTGTGATGAAAAAGTACGCAACATAGCAATAAGGAGAAATTATGCTGACATCCTAGCAATTACTTCTAGGGATGTTGCTGTTTCTGCCGAGGCACACTACCACCGTGTCTGTTACCGTCAGTACACTTGCAAGGCTTCATTGCACTCAAATGAAGCAGAATCCATTGACAATGACGATAGTCATTATGTCTGGCTGAAAGTGAGGCTTACAAGAAACTGTATGCTTATATCAGGAGTACCATCATACCTGAATGCTGTGTTGTGAAACAATCAGATCTGTTAGATAAGCTAATCCAATTTATGAGAACAAATGATAGTGTGACTGAAATCAAACACTCTACCAAAACACACATCAGTAGAAATCTGGCAAAAGAATTTGGCACTACCATACATACAGTTTCTGATAATGATGGGAAAGTCCTGATATACCCTGATAGTCTCACTCATGAAATGCTGGTCAAAGAGAATATGGCTCTTAGGAAGAGGATATCCAATCTTGAAAAACCAACCATTGGCATTGAAGAGCTTGTTGCAAAACAAATCCATCGAGATGTGAAGCATCTCAATCAGGACCAGCCATGGCCACCTCTACCAACAGAGTTGGACTCCTATTCCTCTGTACCTTCTTCCGTGACGTCATTGCAATCTTGTCTCTTACCAGCCACTGGTGAGAAGGAACAACGACTAGGAGACTCATTTGGCATGGATCTAGTGTATGCCATATCTCATGGCAAAGTCAAGACTTCCAAGCACATCCTTTTGGCTTTTGCTGTGAAGTCGCTTACTGGTAATGTCAATCTCATCAGAATATTAAATAGATTCGGTCATTGTGTATCCTACAGTATGCTAGAGGAAATTGACACCTCATTATGCTTGCACAAGCTAGGACAGGATGGTGGGGTTACTCCAGACCAAGTGAAGCCATATGTGCCCACGGCTCTAGCCTGGGACAATATTGACAGGCTGGAGAGACACTGACAGGCCGTGGAACATCCCATAGGGTCAATGGTATAGCAGTGCAGCCTCGGATGTTCGGTCCTGAACTGCCTAGACCAGCTCGTGATGTGCCCAAGAGCAAACAGAGAACTGTCTCTGTATCTTTGCCAGCTCTGCCAGTGTATGCTGTGGGAACTAGGTGTGGTCCTCCAACTAGATCCTATGTTGAGGTCAAGACAGATATCTGTGCTGATGCTTTGAAGAAGAACTTCTTATGGTTGCTATGCAGACTGCACTCTGCCACAAATCAAAGCGTCCCTAGCTGGACAGGTTACAACATCTTAGCATCAAACTCTGTGGATGTTATTCCCAGTGTTGTCAGCTATCTGCCAACCATCAATGCCCCGGCCACCCAGATGGCAACTGTTCATGAGATTCTCCTTCAAACTAAAAAAATCATGACTTCCTTACACATCAGCAACATGTCAGTTGCCTTTGATCAGGCTCTCTACTGTAAAGTTACAGAAATTCTGTGGGCACATAGAGACAGGTTTCCCAACATTGTGCCAAGACTTGGAGTCTTTCACACCATCTGTATGTTCTTGGGTGTGATTGGGAAGCGCTTCCAGGCTGCAGGCCTAAGGGACATATGCATTGAATCTGGAGCTGTGGCCGAGGGATCTGTCAGTGGTGTTTTGGATGGCCATAAGTACAATAGATCTCTGAGATTCCACAAAATCATGTATGAAGCCCTCCTGAGGCTACTCTGGAATCAGTTTCCCCAGTGGCTCACAGAGAACCATCCTGATGCCCACGATCTCCTAGATATCCTGCCCCTAGACTTGAGTGTCTTTTCTGAGGGTATATCATCAACCACTGTAGAAGAATCACTTGACCGTACAGTCTTCAGAAAGGTCCATCAGTACTTATGTGAATTCCTGCAGTATCTCAGGTCTCAGCAAGGTCCACTGGCCAGCTTCTGGATGTCATATATTGACATGGTGGAGGTTGTACTAAACCTTGTGAGGACATCACGTGAAGGAAACTGGGCATTGCACATGGCTAGCATTCGATCAATCATCCCCTGGACCTTTACCTATGATAATCTGAATTATGCAAGGTCACTCACTGCTTACTACTCAGAGATGAGCCACATTGAACATGAGAAACCAGATCTGTACATGTTCCTCTGTGAAGGTGGCTTTTCGGCCCAGCTGAGTGCAACAAACACATTTGGCAGGGTTCCGATTGACCAGACCCTAGAGGAAACTGTCAATCGGGACACTCAGACAGCTGGAGGCACAAAAGGGTTCAGCTTGAACCCAGCAGCTGCCTCAAGATATTACCTTACTGCTGAGTACAAAAGCACTTACCTGTCTATATTGAAAAGCTCCCTGGGACTCCAACAAAGTGACTGTTCTCACAAGGACCTTGGACAAAGCAGAATCGCCAAAGACGAAGAACACATTACAAGCACTGTGGATCTGTTGGATTCTAGTTGGATAAATCCATTTGCAGATGGTGAGTCCCTTGTTTCTCTGTCTACTGGAAGTACAGCGCCAGCAGATGTTGCTGAAGACCTTATGAATGCACACACCATTGGCGAGAATGCCTACAGAACCTTCTCTGCTGAGCATGTTGAGAGTAATCCTCCTGCAAAGCAGTTCCATGCACCACTCTCCAAGAAGAAACTGAAAACGTTCTCCTCAATGCAGGGAAAGGCAAAGACATGCAAAACTGGGAATAAAGAAGTTATCCTCAAAGCTGATTATCGAATATTTGCCCAGATGGTACTGATTGCACAGAGTAGACAGCTCAACCTGAAGGAGGTGCTATCTCATCCCCTTGGACCACTTCCGTGGGCTCTTGCTTCACCAGATGGCAATGTGAGGAAAACTTGCAAATCCTCACTTGCCAAGCAGCTGCTCAAGTTCCCATGTGTTGCTGAATCATTGCCATTAAATTAAATTCCACCTGCGTAATAGATGGCATGGCACTTGTTCAGAAGCTGAATGGTGATGGCAAGACATTTGCTGATATTGCAGACTATGCCTTGTCCACTGTGCTAGCTGAAGCAAGTCACAGCACCCGTGTTGACATTGTTTTTGATGTATATAATTAGGCTTCTATCAAACACATGGAGAGAGTGGCCAGAGGTGCAGACTCAGGCACAGAGGTCAGACAGATTACTGGAGGGCACAGAGTTCAGCAATGGAAGAAATTCCTACAAAGCAACAACAACAAAACAAATCTTGCTACCTTCTTGCTCAAAGAGTGGGGCAAAGAACAGTCTAGAACAAGCCTCGGTGAAAAGGTTCTGTACACTACAACCAAAGATCAGTGTTACAAGCTGACCCAACAGGGAGTGCACAAGGTAGCAGACCTGTCGTCCACTCAGGAAGAGGCTGACACCCGTATGCTACTCCATGCTTGCCATGCTTCAAGGACTGGTCACAAATCTGTCATCCTTGTGTCTGATGACACTGATGTCTTGGTGATAAGCCTGGCTACCAGTGACGCACTCACATGTGACCTGTTCCTGAAGACAGGGACAAAGAATCGCACCAGTTACATAAACATCTCACAACTCGCTCATGGTCTGGGTTCACAGTTGTGTCAGGCTTTGCCTGGTTTACACGCATACACAGGCTGCAACACTGTAAGTGCATTTGCAGGTCGTGGTAAAGTGTCAGCCCTAAAACTTCTTCAGAAGAATGAAAACTTCTGTGAGACCTTTCAGAAGGTTGGGGCAGACTGGACAATGACACCTGAGTTGTATGCAGCCTTACAGGAGTTCCCATGTCAAATGTACAGCTCCAAGTCCAGAATCACCAACATCAATGAAATGAGGTATGCACTTTTTTGTGCAAAGAAAGGCGTAGAATCCTGGCAGTTACCTCTATGCTCAGATTCTCTCAGGAAGCACTGTCTCAGAGCTAACTATCAAGGTGCTATCTGGAGAAGATGCCTCGAGAACAACCCTGAAGTTCCTTCCCCAGTTGAGCATGGGTGCTCTAGAGTGGACCAAGATGGTGACTTGCAGCTCTCCATAGACTGGTTCAATGTCTCCATTGGTCCACAAGCAGTACTTGAGTTTCTGTCCTGCTCATGCAAGAGGGACTGTGTCACTCCATCATGTCAGTGTGTTGCCAACAACTTGGCCTGCACTGACCTATGCCATGCAAGACAGTGCAAAAACCAGAAGGATGACTTTGCTGATGAGAAACAATCCTATTCCTCCGATGAGGATTCCGACGAGGAGTTTGATTAGTGTCGTGGCCTTGAATGATGCAATCTGTGCGAAAATGTCATTGACCATGCCTAAAGGTCATGACCTTGACCTTTTACAGTAATGGCAATGTCATAATTGGGTTTACCACACCTTAAAACATAGGAATCCATGTCTTATTTGTTATACCGTTTTTTAGATTTTCAGTTATGTCAGTGTTCTGCTTAATTTATACGCATTATTTTCTCAAACGCCATGTCTGATATAAGACTGAAAATCACCCCCTCCAAATCAGATAATATGGGTAAATGATACATTTTCTGAATCCTTAGGGTCATGCCAGTATTTCAGTGTTTGGATTTTGTTTCTCTGATGCTCCCTGGTGCCACAGGATTAAAAGACATAAGATGACTTAGGTGGAAATGGCAGGAAAATGTGTGTGATTAAAAGTTTGAAGAGCTCCAGGGTTGGCTGTACTTATCCAAAATGTTCACAAAATGATTTAAATGAAAGCTCAGAGTCTCCCCTTTAACATGATACCAAACATAACAAAATAAAATATTCCAATATGTTCAATATAAATTTTCAGCTATGTCAGTGTTCTGCTTGATTTATATGCATTATTTTCTCAACCTTAGTTTACATTATGTGTGATAACTCAAAACAGCTACTCTTGTCAGATGGCCATCATACATCATTGAAAAGCTGAGATTCCAGGCTTTCAGAAAAGGTATGGTAGCCTTTGCCACTTTTTCGGTAACGACCAACCCCTCTGGCTCACGGACTAATATGCAAAGACGTACAGTCCTCCCAGAGCTTAGCAACATGTCGGTGTTCTCTGTGGGGATTCGTTGGAAAGTAATCATTGATTGGTCGAGCGGAGGGCATGCGTAGTGTTTTGTTTTGTTTCCATGTACAACAAAAAAATTTACGCACCCGGCAAAATCAAAACACTATTTTTAGTTGGCTTCAATACCAACTGCTTTTCAGCAGTACATTTGAATTATTTTGCAAGATCTTTATCAAATGGATTTATTGCTTTTTCGACATATTTTCAAAGGAGCAGACTCGGTCTTGTATTTCCGTCCACATTAACATGATGTTGCAGTATAAATGCAGGCAGCTCTGCAAAGATCTGCGTCGTGTCTCAGAGTCCCAACACGGCTCTTCGCAAACTTGGGGTACGCAGAAGTGTGAATTCAGCTTTAGGAGTTGTCTAGTTTTGGAAGTTTAAATTGAAATAATTATCCAAAATAACAATGAACGCAGTTCTTTAGATTTATTTTAGCGATCCGCTACCGACTACTGTGGATAAGTGAGCCGCCATTCACTCAAACTATTTTCAGCTGCTGTTTTTATAATACATTCATGGTTATTATTCTAGATTTAATTAAAAGTAGACTAGCTGATTAGTCAACTAATCGTGAACATCCCTAATATTTCGAACCCAAAGAAACCCAATGACAAGATCGCTATTAAACTTTGTGTATATATAAATATATAATTATACATAGGACCCAAGTATAAGTTTAACTACCCTGTTCATATGTTTGTCCATTTCCATTTTGCACAGAATCTTGGTCCATCTGTTTTAGCAGGAGTAGCCGTGATGGTTATGATGGTACCTGTAAATGCTGTAATTGCCATGAAAACCAAAACCTACCAGGTGGGAGAGTGTACATCTATTATTTTATGAAATATGTAAAGCAATAATGAAACTAACCAACAGATGCATTTTAGAATTGAATTAAAGAAAATTACTATATTCTTATTTATGAAACTTGTGTGTGTTAAACAGGTAGCTCAAATGAAGAGTAAAGATAACCGGATCAAGCTTATGTATGAGTTGCTGAATGGCATAAAGGTGCTGAAGCTGTACGCCTGGGAGCTGGCCTTTAAAGACAAGGTGTCTGCTATCCGTGAGAGTGAGCTGAATGTTCTTAAGAAGACTGCCTACCTTGGAGCAGTGTCCACCTTCACATGGGTCTGCGCCCCTTTCCTGGTAAGTTGAGCGAAATGTGGACGTTGGGCCTTGTTGTGTAGTGTCTTATTCAAAATAGAATAAATGTGGAACAGATAAAATGCCCCAAGAAAATAACTGTACCGATACATTTTCTATGGGTATACAATGATGACATTGCTAAAATGAGAACTCCACACACTAATACCAAGCTCACACTGCAGGACATTTGACCTGATTTGATGTCAAAGACTACTTCCAGACGAATGTTTGTATCCTTGGATAATCAGTGAAAAATCTGCTAAGAAAATCCTCGGTCCGTCAGCTGAAACGGTTTCTGATGCAAGGTAGTCAAAGACATGATTATTTCTGTCTGTTCTGATCTACAGTGCCTACACCATGATGTGAATATAGATCGTTGCTTTACTTTGAAAATGAAATAAAATGCAAGGGCATGATAGTCACTTTGGAGAGTAAACTGATTATGTGTATTAAACTATAGCCTATTCACTTACACAAAAATAAATATGGATAAGATATATTACCATTATGGTCATATAATCACAGAGCCACACTCGCGTAGTCTAGGCAACTGTACACTAACATTAGATTTGATTTAGTCCTGTAGAAATCTTGTAATGTGAGACCCCCAGGTTTTCTCTGTCCTACCTAATTGTGTGCTCACTGTGCTGTACCTTGCAGTGATGTTTTTAACATTAGGTACTGCTCTCTCCTGTGGTGTGAACTTGGCATAACTGTTAATTTAGTTGATATGTATGGGACATTATAGTCAAAATAACTTAACTATCTCGAATCAACAAGCTGTGGCATTAAGCATGTTTTGGGATACAAATCAAATAGAAGATTCTATATGTTTAATACAATGTGCACACAATAATTATATCTTTCTTACACGTAACATTCTATAGACATTTAATGTGTTCTTGAATAATAATTCTCTAACTTATAACAGTCTGACAATAACTGTCTGGGTGATCAAACCATCATAACTGTCTCACTAAAACATCCACTACCAATATCATTTGTAAAAATCACTTTGTTGTGCCGATTGGTCTTTGTGATTAGACATTTTGTAAAGTCGTTGGATGACGATCTATCATTCATTCAAAAAGACAAAAGTGCTATATTGCCACCCATTATTTGTATTTGTGACAGGCACACTCATGCTAAATGCGCTTTGGCAGAACGGATGTTTTTGTGAAGCCAGGAGAGATGGTTACTATGGTTTGGTCACCCAGACCGGTATTGTCATTTAAAGCTTTATTAAGGGCAGATCACAGAACGTTTTAAAAAATGCAATGCCCACTTTACCATTGTTTTCCTATGGTACAGCAAGAGAGAATAGCAATACACCACGTGTAAACACCCTATGACTGGTGGCTTTTTTGTGGGCACAAATTTTACCTTTGAGTGCAAATTTGACCATTGACCGAATAAGTCACGAATCTGCTCACCCCCCCACCCACCCCGCTCACGTGGCAAGCGTGTGCGTGCATGTGTGATGATAGTCACATTTAGTGTTTTTGTATCAAACAAAAGTCTGTAACCTTCCCACACATGTTGGCTGAAAACGTTTTAAATCATAATGACATTAATGTTGCTGTAGTGTTCCCAGTGCTGTGAGTCTCCAAAAAACAACCTCACTGTTCATCACGTACATGACCATACTTCCAAGACGCATGCCTGGTATAAAAGTTTAAAATCATTCAGTCAGTTGGTCTCAAAAGTTCTGAAACAGATGTCTTGGTAAACAACGCAAAAACAACCACCCCTGCCGCCTGTGTGTCTAATTATTTTTTCTTAAGCAGTTCTCACACACGTTCCAGGTATAAATCCAGGGTGCTAGAGCGAGTGTCACTTTAGTCAGTGGTTGCCTTTCTCTAGAATAATGACTTGTGGCACATATCTTGGCAAACACACATGTAGGCAAACAATCCCCACAACTCAATTGAAGTGCAGTTCCCACAGCTGTCCATACAAGCAGAAGTGTTTGATTGATACTTCTGACGTCACTTTTCTTTTTAAAAGAAAAAAGCGGGGGCCATGCAAGCACTCAGAAGTGCTCTAGGTGGTACCGCTGAAAGGGCAGAGAAAAAGCAGTAATGGGTCTACTACTGTCAGTGGAACTTGTCCGACAAGGCTGTTTGGTCAAAAATTGGTGGGACTCCTTTAACCGATAGTCCATCCTCCACGGTTATGCGTACCATAGTGAAATCGACAACCCAGCTTTTCACAGGGCCTGCCAAGTGTTCATCATGTACATGACCATACACTGCACCGCTCCATCAACTACTTCCTTGTGTGGTTTTGCCCAAACATGTGCCGGATACCAGAGGGGAACCTGAGACCTGCGTCTGTGGTGGAGAAATACATTTTTCCCGCTTAGCGCTGGCTATGGAGGACCTGTAGATATCCCGCCGTGCGTTGAACCACATCAGTCATCTATCAAACCCCTGACCATGGGTGATCTGCTAGAATATGAATGCACTGATGGTGCTACAAAGTCTGACCGAAGGCAAGCGTTGCTTTCTCGCTGCCTGGGTGATGTTTGTGTAGTAACTCTTCAAAAGTAATCAAATATTTTTAATTTATTCTACATTTGTACCATATTGGCATACCGTAATCTTTCAGACTTTCCCAAGCGAGATTCTATGAAGCACGTTCTCTTCAGCAAAATTAATATGGGTAAATGTACAAACATACTAGCATTAAAACGTTAAAACATTGTAATGTTTTAAAAAACATTAAAACATCTAAAAAACATAAAACACAAAATAAACTAACTATCCAACTAATACAAATATAAAATATTGACTTGAGACTTGCTTAAGAAAATGTTGAAACCGCTATATCGTCTCACTTATACTTAAGGCCGCAGTATGCTTGCCTTTACCAAGCTGTCGCGCGACAATGTGACGTCAAAATGACGTAGATCTCGCCGGTGCGACAGGATTTTAGCCCGGTTGCGCCGTGTCGCGCACCTCTCTTTTTTTTTTTTCAGCTGAGCGCGACAAAGCGGAAACACGGAACTGGATGAGTTCGAACGCACATTTTAATGCGCCTTATTATTGCTAAGGCTTCTTTCTTTATATGTTCGATTTTATTGTGTGGTGTATATTTTTTTGCTAATAAACCGTGGTTTTACATAAGTGCTGTCTGCTGTTGTTGTGGTCAAAGAGTGAAAATTACGTGAAATTACGTGGCTGAAAAACTACCTCAACGCGGCATTAAGTTATAAAAAAAAAATTATATAAAATAATCATTAAGTTATTAAGATAGATGCTTACAAACACTATTCATATGAGAACTGCTGCCATACACTGGAATGTTGATGGCTGACCAGGTGTGGCAGTGATGTAGAATAATAGCAATGTAAAGTAATAGACAGCCATAATGCTGTATAGTGAGAGACATCCCGGTGAACTAAACCATAACTGAATGTCTAATGATGTGTAAGAAATTAAAGACACAGGGGTACCCATAGATATATATACAACACTAGATGCCTCGTCTGCGTTGCCGGCCAACGGAGTGGAACGTCCGCCCATGGCGGCCATCTTACTCCAGGCAGCTCGGTCACCCGTAACATGTGTTGTAGTGGTACACGTACTTTTAAATAACCATAACTTGCTCAAATTTCATCCGATTTTCAAACGGTTTGGTTTGTTATAAACGTCAAAGTGCACTGCATAATTGCATAATTAAAAAAAAATAAATAAATAATAGAATAAAGTTCTAAAATAGGTAGATTACACTATTTCCTATTACAAATAGGCTATAAGAAAGGCTGCATGTTGAAATCCCCCACCCTGTACAGAGATCTTGCCTGTGGTAAGATGCCTGTGGTCGACCGTCTTGCCTGGAGTAAGATGGCCGACCTGTGAGGACGTTCTAGACTCCGCCGTAACACATCTAGTGTTCTATATATATCTATGGGGGTACCAACATAAGTATATCTCTTCTTCTAGTGCGTAGAAATAGCAAAGTCGGTAGCCTTTCCTCAGTGGCGACACCTCTGTTCAGGAGAAGACTGCAACTACTGTCGCGGCCACCAGCGCGAGTATAAATAGTTACGGCGCTCCCGTGACGTCACATTGTCACGCGACAGCTTGGGAACGACGAGCATACTGGGTGGGTGTCATCCAACAGGAACTCTAGATGCCTGTGTGTGTGTGTGTGTGTGTGTGTGAGAATGCCTGTGTATGTGGATGACTGTGTGCGTGTGGATGCCCAAACCATTCCCAAGCGTGAATCTATGAAGCGCATTCTTTTCAACCAAAATGAATATGGGTAAATGTACAACCATTAAACTACCATTATAACATTTCATGTTTTGAATAACATTGAAACATCTGAAAAACATAAAACACAATAAAACTATCAAACTAAAAAAAATACAAAAATTGTGAAAGGTTCAGAAATGTATAGAAATGTAGAATCTTACATTTTATTGTGAGCAGGACCTGCACAACCAACCTAATAATAATAATAATAATAATAATAATGAATTGCATTTATATAGCGCTTTTCAAGACACCCAAAGCGCTTTACATAGTGTGTGGGGGGATATGACACCTTATCCACTACCAGTGTGTAGCACCCACTTGGGTGATGCACGGCAGCCGGTATGCGCCAGAACGCTCACCACACACTGGCTAAGCGGAGAGGTATGAAACTAACCAATTAGAGACCAGGGGATGATTAGGTGGCCATGATGGTACAAGAGCCAGGTTGGGAACTTGGCCAGGACACCGGGGTTAGCACCCCTACTCTTGCGATGAGTGCCACGGGATCTTTAGTGACCACAGGGAGTCAGGACCTCGGTTTAACGTCTCATCCGAAAGACGGTGCTCTAGACAGGACGGAGTCCCCGTCTCCATCCCGGGGCATTGGGGATCTAACAGAGGCCAGAGGGATGAGCACCCCCTACTGGCCCTCCAACACCTCTACCAGCACCACCTCGTCCCCCATCCAAGGATGGACCAGACCAGCCCCCGCTTAGCTTCCAGAGAAACCAGCAGTGCAAGGCAGGTAGCCAACCTGTCGTATTCTAGTGCACAATTTTTCTGTACAAGTGTAACATACCTTTATATATAAATGTATGCACACAATTAGTATTTTAGGTAACCATTTAGCTTCAGAGCGATGACTTTAGTTTAGTTTTGAATTGTTTTGACATGCCCATTATGACCGCCCCCCCACAGCCCGGTCCACCCCAATCTTTAATGAAAAACAACTTGCATTGATTGCGTGCAAGATTGTTGTAAACTGTACAGACACTGAACTATAAAATATGTATATGTGGTGAAGTAATCACTACTTTTTTATAATTGTAGTTTTAGAAGCGCTTTATATTAAGGTCCTTGTAATAAGCGTTAGTTAATGGGTAATAAGGCCCTTAATAAGCATTAGTTAATAGGTAATAAGGCCCTTATAAGTCCTTATAATATGCTTAATATTATTGTGTAATCATTGAGTTTAACTAACTTACCTGTCATGCCAAATGTGCTTATTAACAGTTAACGATGCTTTTTGCAGCTACTGGATCTAAAGTGAGAACAATGGCTTATTATGGTTAATAAATCCTTTATTATGCACTTTTTGCAGCTCCCCCATATGGAATGAACAAATGTGCTAAAAACTTTTCTTTTTTTTTTACATATAAATACAATAATTTAGCGGTGAATCACAATCACATCATTTTTTTATTTAAAAACCACAAGCAGCCACAAAGAGCATTCTATGAAACCTAGGCTCAAACAGGCCTTTGAAAAACCTTGAGGTAAATTGTATATTGTAAAAGATATTCTGAGACCGTTATATGAAACATAATATATGTAACATACAATGTCATCCACCTGCAGATACGAGGCAGTTACAGATGTACGCATGCACCACCAGTTTGCCGCTTGCATAAACTGAACTTCCAACTGACAGGATTTAAGGATTTAAAACTTTACTATACCGGCAACCGGGAAGTATGGTCATGTGAGTAATGAACACTTGGAAAAAAAACAGAGGTTGTTTTTTGGAGACCCACACCTGTGGGGACACCACAGCAACATTAATGTCAATGATTTAAAACGTATTCACTCAATGTGTGAGAAGGGAACACTTTTTTTGTACACAAAAACAATTAGCTGGAAAACATATGTGACTATCATCACACAAATGCCACATGGCCTTAGTGGGTGGGGTGGAGCGATTTAATTACTTATTAAGTCAAAGGTCAAATTTGCGCTCACAAAACCAGGTCAAAGGTCAAATTTGAGCTCACATCTAAGTCATCAATCATAGGGTTGTACAATTTTTACTCATGTCGTATTGCTATTCTTTCTACAGTGGGCCTTTCCCTGCAGTGTTTTTTGACTACACATAAAAGTTGAAATACATTCATCTTTTGCCACACGTCAATTAAAGAGAAGATGTAACAAAATGTCCAACGACAACGAGAAGCTGATTATGGCAGTGTAGGGATAATAGTTTATTAAACAATGTACAAACTGTAAACAAATTACAAAATACAAACCAGGTAAATTCCCCAGGTCATCTCTAGGTTAATTGTGAGGAAAGTAAATGTATACACAACATTGCCGGCCTAAAGGTTAGAGAAACAAGTTTGTGACCGGAAGATCATGGGGAACTCCGCCTACACGGGCCAGCTACTAAACGTTGGCGAACAAGCCTATTTTATACAGCCTCTCAACAACACTGCGTGACTGCGCAGCGGCGAAGGCTTTTGACTATTTAATGATATATCCTGCTCCAAAACATTGTCAAAATACATATCTACATATATATAATGAATTTGTAAGATGTCAGAGAAGTAACAACAAAACAATTTTCGTTAATAATTTGCATGAATAGTGCTTGTTTACTCCAATACACGTTTGCACCCCTAAGAAGGAGCATCCATTTTTCAGGTCGTAGTGGTATTTGACACTTGAGAGAGGCTTGTAACAGTTCAGGTCCGTGTTCGGGGGTTGAGGCAGCTCAGAGAGCGTAGAAAACAGTCACGCTGGTACTGGGGTTTCCACAATGCTCGTCATTTATTGTTAATACAGCAACCTTACCAAGCCTGGTTGTACAGCTACTATTTCATCAAACATGAACAAAACAGAGGCCACACATAATCAAAATGTCACCAGTGAGTTGAGGGGCAAAAGGATAAAATAGGAGCGTAGCAATATGCATCCGTCCGTGACGTGATCCGCACAACTAAAACTAATGCACTAACCACACAATTTCAACTATTCCAGGCTTCCTCCCCTCTCCCCCGCCCCCCCCCCATGCATGATTGGGCGATTTGAACGCCTTCAGTGGACACGCCCCCAGCATTTCAGAGCAGACAATACTGCTTATTCTTTTATGATTTTGAAACCTAATTTTACATATTTTGAGTCTTTTTTAATCATTCAAATTTGGCTGGGTGGTTAATAACACATTTTTCTGTGGTGTGACAAACTCAAAACACATATTTACTTTTGCTTTACACGGCCTTTAAACATGATGGAGAATTGATTTCAGTTCTTGTGGTGTAATAAGATCACTAACAAAATTAAATAGTACCTACACAAGTTTAAACATTGATTATTAATAACTTATTAACTGTAATTGTAACTTTTTTTAGTAACTTAATATACCTCCATCTCTGGTACTACAGGTTGCCTTGTCCACCTTTACCGTGTACGTGCTGATCGATGAGAGCAATGTGCTGGATGCCCAAAAGGTCTTTGTATCATTGGCACTCTTCAATATCCTGCGTTTTCCTCTCAACATGCTACCCATGGTCATTAGCAGTATAGTGCAGGTAAGTGTGTCTAGCCTCAACTAATACAACACGCTATCATCAGCTTATTAAAATGTACTTTATTAGGAATTTACGGAACTATTTATCTTATTTCCTCTACTCACCGTTATCATTAGATTATTTTAAACATGTAGAAACACCACTGTAGCACATAAATAATAGAATAATACAAAATATACAGTAAATTATCAGAGAGTTTAATTAACCATTAATACTATAATTCATACTTTTGGATCAATGTTATGTTTGCACATAACACAACAGATTTATATTGACATGTTTTGCAGCAAAATACACACTTTTCAGTTGAGATTATTTCAGCTCTCCAGCTGCCAGTCAGCTACCTCCCAAACCACTTAACGCACATACATAGGCTACTGGTGGTCCATACAGTGATGGTGACTCCCTATGCAAACATTGAAAAGTAATTTAAACTAGCAGATCAACAAAGACCAGTGTACTCACCAGTCACAGCAGAACGACCCACCTGTTATAGTTTGGAGCAAAGTGGTCAATAACTGCATTTATGTTGACAAACAACTCAGGAGTCCAAGTATACCTGCTCCAGGAGTTGGGTGATCGCCTCTGACATCCACCCTCCCATGCTTTTTTGGAATAACAAAAGTGAAGCGCTCCATATTTCTGCATATTTCTGCATTCAACGATGCAAGAACATTCTGAACACGACACTACGTTATCCTGCACTGAATGTTGAATATGAACCAACCAATCAAATCATGCAATGAAGCAGCAACCACATGTGGTCATATGTAAATATTATTGAAAAAAATATAACCTAATTTGGCTTTGGTACATTCAGCCAGTCCGATTTCATAGGATATCTGTATATATATTTATTTGTATTCTATAAATATTTTAACCAAAAAAAAAAGGAAATCCAACCAAATTACTGGGGGTGTTAGGGGGAGCTAAGCCTTTTTCAGTGGGTGCCTTAGTGCCCCCTAGCCCCCCCTTCCCGCCACCACTGCATACGATACCATATTATATGTGCCTCTGGGTCTGAGCCACAGATTGTATAAAACAGTGTGCAGTGGAAATGAGCTAAGAGTCCATGTTTCGGAGCTCAAAGCATGGACCTAAACAACAGACGAGGATTTAAAAGTTTATTTTTGAAGCCCACTCAGGCTCAACAATATGTAACCAAACGTTGTTTGCCATGTTTAATAAAACACAATGTTCTGTTTTGACTGGTGTTCTCTCTATTAAATTACATGGGTCCCCTCACATTTACCAGGGATTCAACAAGAAAACACATCTTACTCTCTCTCACACACACACACACACACACACACACACACACACACACACACACACACACACACACACACACACACACACACACAGGGTGGATAACAAGTTTTCTGAAATGTTGAGGTTCCACACACCAATTATCCTAGATTAGATTTTCTGTTATGCTCTGCATCAAGAGAAAATAAACATTTAAA
>JAOPHQ010000859.1:5000-177500 GCA_030340625.1 Merluccius polli | reverse complement strand
TCTCTTGGCTTCCATCTTTGTCCATGTTCTCTCTGCAGGGCGTTAACTTGTCTGGGGGTCAGAAGCAGCGTGTAAGCATGGCCCGGGCTGTCTACTGTAACTGTGCAGTCTATCTGCTTGACGACTCCCTCTCCGCTGTGGATGCCCATGTGGGCAAGCACATCTTTGATAACATCATTGGGCCACAGGGGCTACTCAAAGACAGGGTAGGATGTTTTTAGAGTGCCTTGCATCTTAGCATCTTGAATCTATTCTATACAAAAAAAGTGTGTTTAAACTAATCTAGTTTAGAATTAATTAATTTAAGTTTCAAAACTAATGAGATTTGTTGCACCACTTAAAATTGAATCATGGATTAGTAAATCTCAGTTCAGCGATTTTAAACCATATTTAAATCTACATTTAACCAGGAATGTCTAGGTTAGGCAATTGTAAGTGGGAGTTACAGGTGTATTTGTGTTGAAAGTTTTATTTACAGGATAAAAACCCTTGTGTCGTTTTCGAGGGGGTCCTGAGAAAAAACATACACAACTTGAGATGCAACACAATATGCAAAAAACAGTCATGGTTACAATTAGACAATTAGACAAACCAACACAGACACTCCATGCACACCCCAAGACGAACTGGACACCAATACCCATGTTATAACAGTAAATAGTTACATTTAACAGGAGCAGTCTGTTGTGAGGTGAGTGATGAGAGCATTTTAAACCAAAATATTGCAGAGATTTCAGAGAAGTTGGAAGGTTGTTCCAGTCTCTAGTAGCCTTATAATTAAAAGCTTGTTTTTCTAGTTCCAGTGAGCATGGGACATGAAAAGAGAGATGATTATTTTGTCTAAAATAATAATTGGAATTTGTATTGTGGGGGATGAGTAGTCCTTGTAAATAGATAGGAAAGTTGAAATGAATACATTTGAAAAGAAACTGGTACCAGTGCATCTGTCATGTATTTTCAGGAGAAAGACATTGCAGTTGATTATACATTATACAGTAGTGAGTTCGAAAGTGACAATTGAGAATAAATCTGCATACATTATTATAAATTTGAGGTTTTTATAAATTTGAGGTTTTGCATACTAATGGGAGTTCATTAATAAAAAAAAAAATGACAAGGAGTCCCAAAATAGAGCCTTGAGATATACATATATATATATATATATATATATATATATATATATATATATATATATACATATTTCTTCCTACCACTAAGATATGCATTGAACCAGGTCAGAGCAATCTGAGCAAGTCCAATGTTTTTCGATTTTTGTAATAGTATGTGATGATCCACCAAGTCAGAAGAAAAAATTGCACCTGTTAATTTGCCTTGGTCAGAGGAGGTGGTTATGTTGTTATTTTCAATAATGCTGTAGTAGTGGAGTGATTGGGTCTATCCAGATAGGAAAGAAAATCATATATCATTCTGTAAGGTAATTGAGTATATGTTAACTTTTTTTTGTAAAGTTTTGTAATTATACAGATAATAGATATGGGTCTATAATTGTTAGGGTCAAGAGAGTTACTGCTTTATGTAAAGGAGTCACTCTTGCATGTTTCCAAACATGTGGTATCTCACCAGTGAACACAGAGAGGTTAAACAAATCTGCTAGGGGGTAAATCAGTACATGGGCAGCACATTTGATAAATTTAGCCTCAAGCCCATCTAAACCAGGACCCTTGGTAGATTTTAAATTGTTGAGAACAGAAAGCACTTTAGTTGGTTTGATTATTCATGGTCTGGTGTTGAATATAATTAGAAGTGTTGTGGTTAGTTTCACAAGAAGTCTGCATAGAACTGATGGAAGTGAAATGTTGATTAAACACATCAGCGACATCTGAAGGTTCTTGAATGATGCGATCTTAACTTTACCTGAGAATGTCATTTGCATTCCGGCATAATAGACAGCTTTTGCATTTTTAGTTTTAGTTTTGCTTGTGTTTCTTAGCTGTCCGTAAACTTCCCGATGTAATGGGTCTTTAGTTTTCCTAAATTTAGCCCAGGCTAAATCTTGCTTTTGGAACAGACTTATGTCAGTCAACCCAGGGTAGATGTCTACCTTTAACTTTTATTGTTTTCCAGGGTGCATGTTTGTTGCAGATATTTATAAATTCTGAAGGCAGATGGTCCCAAGCGTCCTGCACAGTTATAATAATAATAATAATTAATTGCATTTATATAGCGCTTTTCAAGACACCCAAAGCGCTGCAGATATTATTATTTGGAATCGATACCATTTTAAACCAATTAGGTTTTCAATAAAATAGTCTATATTCATATTCTTGCACTGTCGATTTTTTATAAATTTTGGAGGTGATTTTGGTCATTTAATTTTCCATACACAGTAGAATATTGAGTGATCACTGAAACAGTCAGACATTATGTCACTTTTTGAGATCCCCTCAGGATGAGTGGTTAGGATCCAGTCTAAAAATGTGTGATTGAAGTTTGTGTGATTGAGTTTTGTATGCTCATTCAATAGCTGAATACAATTCAGATTTTCAAGTGAGCATCTGTCTTTTAAGGAGGATTAGTCCAACCAGTTTTTGTCACCAAGTCACCAAGAATAATTAATTAATTTGACCATTCAATAGAATTTATAGTGGCTGTTATTTTTATTTCGCATAATCTTAACAAATAAAGCCTTGAAATGCAATGGTTGGTTTTAGGCAACATATGTTTCAGACAGAAAGGTATCAACAACATAAAGAGCAACTCCACCACCTCTGGAGCCTCTATCTTTTCTGAACAAAACATAATTTTGTAGCGCTATTTCTTTGTTTCTATGTTTCAGAGAGTGTAATGAGTTGGTTTATGGTCCTCCACCCAGGCTCTGAATAAGTCTATTTTGGAGTCAAGTATTTGTGGTTCAACAGACACAAATCTGAACAAACATTCCTCACAACATGGTTCATAACAATGACAAAGCGAAGAACAGACAATACACACAAGCATTCACAACAGTAATTCATTACCCCACCAATCACAGACTTCCCACCCCCCTGATGAAATAAAATAAATGCCAACATGAAGTTGGAAAAAGAGGGAGAGAGCTATGAAAGCAGACAAGAAACGTAGAGCACATGAGCAAGTAGGACTATGCATATGAATGATCAACAAGGCGCGCATACAAGGATTAGGTTAGGTATGCCAGTAAATTGAATCCAATATAGAAAAAGTGGCCCCTGGTCGAGACACAAAAGCAAAGATTATGCATTTAAATGGACAAATAAAATCACATTTCAGAACAGCCAGGATGTAATCCCGCTGTCCTGAATCAATTGTCCATGGATTGTGCTTGGAAACAATATAGTCAACGATTGATTGTCCAGGCAACAACGTAAATCAAGTAAAGTGGTGTGGCAGGTTGCTCCTGGCCACACGCCACCTAAGTGGCTTTTCCTGGGGCCCTCCAACACAGGACACGGGTAGATGGTAGTTGCAAGTATATATTTATTGGAGATAAAGGCAGGTGGTATTCGCCGAGCTGATGTTCAAGCTGCCATGACAGTGGCTCCTCGTCGAGTGTGTGTGTTGACGGCTGGTTTATCCTGGGTGCCATGATTGCTCATACACCCCAGGTGTGCAGCCCCACCCAGCCAGAGTCCAATCAGTCTGACTCAGGCCAGGTGAGGCTGTAAACCAGCCATCAACAACACACACTCCACATACACCCTCCACAGTGGATTTGCCAGATGTAAATAAACAGCAAGCCACAATATTCACTCTTGGAATTGAACAAAACTTGTTTGCTTTGTTATGTCGCCATATGCTATGTTGTGCAGCCAAAATGTTATGTTAAAAAATATGTTAATAAATAAAAGACTAAGCAAGATACATAGTCTATTTTACAGCAGCATGTACAGCAGAGTTTTACAAATTATGAAAAGAAACTTGAAACTCTTGAAGATGAAACCAATGGACAATATAACAGTTAGGAACAAGGACGAAGTGTGGCACAATCTATGTTGCAGTTTCAAAGGGTTTATTAGGATCTGAAAATGCTGTAGTCAGCTCGTTTTCCTTGGGTCCACACATCAACAACAATGAGGGAATCAGGGAGAAGCGAGATGTAAACAATTTAAAAGCCTGCTGCATACGCTGCATAAGCACTCAAGTTGGAGCAACACTGTTAAAGATGCATTTCGGTCACTGACATTTCGGGAATGATTTAAATATTTTCCAGCCTTCAAACTCCACTGGGTTGAGGCAATCCCTTATGCCGTCGGGGAACTCTTCACTTGTAATGTCCTGCATGTAATCCTTAAAGGACAATTCCGGCGCAAAATGAGACCATATGATCATAACACATGTCCACCGAGTTGGACTGTTCTCTGGGATCAGTTTTCATTCTAGTCGAATGTAACCAAAGTTCTCGAAAACTGCTAATTAGCTTATAGTGCTAGCTGTGGGGGCATAATATATATTCATGTAAAATAAATCGCAATTCTATACCACTAACAAGGCTCAAAATCGCACCACACTTCCACAGTAGCATAATGAGGGTCCCTACATGTAAAACGAAGCATTGAGAACTTTGTAAGTGTGCAGACAGTTTATTAAAAAGAAAGTTTAGAAAGCCAGTGCCTTCACGAAAATAAGCGGGCGCCATCTTTGGAAAACAGTCACGACCAGTCGAGCGACGAACGCCGTGCAACGTAATGAGCCGGAAGAGGCGAGCCTCATTATGCTACCGTGGAAGTGTGGTGCGATTTTGAGCATTGTTAGTGGTATAGAATTGCGATTTATTTTACATGAATATATATTATGCCCCCACAGCTAGCACTATAAGCTAATTAGCAGTTTTCGAGAACTTTGGTTACATTCGACTAGAATGAAAACTGATCCCAGAGAACGGTCAAACTCGGTGGACATGTGTTATGATCATATGGTCTCATTTTGCGCCAGAATTGTCCTTTAATTTAAATTTAAATCCAGATTGAAAGTGATGGAGCAACAGAATTCAAATAAATCTAGGATTACTGTTAAAACTTACATCAAGATTTATCCAAGTTACTATTCAATCTAGGTTGATTAAACCCACCCTAATCCACCCTAGTCTTTTAACGCACCATTTTTGAGCCATATGTTTGTGTTGACATTTGGTTTTGTGGCTTTGATAGTTGACCACATTAACATTTTCGCACTTATCTCCTTTGTATACTAGCAATCAGATAACTTCACAATTAGTTGTGCTTGAAACTTGTTCTTGTAAAATCCTTACTCTACTGATAGCGGTTTAGTGTTGCACTTCTAACAAATGTACTTATTGTAAGTCGCTTTGGACAAAAGCGTCTGCTAAATGCCTTAAATATAAATGTAATTAACAGCATCCATCTGTACAGATACAACAAATACAATGGTCAGACGCGGAGGTATAGGCGGGGCAAGCAGGGCAGCTGCCCCTGGGCCCCTCCCATGTGTCTGGAGGGCCCCTCGCCCCTCGTCGCAGTGACGAGTAGGCCTGCACGATTCAGGGAAAAATATGAATCACGATTTTTTTGCTTAGAATTGATATCACGATTCTCTGCCACGATTTTTTTGCTCACGAAATGTACTGTTTATTGCACTCAGCGGCGCCGGAACGAGTTTGAAAGTGGGGGTGCAAAAAAAAAAAAAAAAAGTGCTGGTTTCGGGCTCTGGGTTCCCCGAGACAATTTGGAACATTCTAGAGGCCAACTAGCATTCACGCACGTTTTCACGTGGGATATTACGATATAAGAGGCTAATAATAATTTTAAAAAGTCTAGCAAATAAACAATACAAATACATTAATTATTGAAAATCCTTTCCCACCACATCCACATCATCTTGTTTCTTGTGTCTCTCATGTGTTCACCTGGTCTGTATTTGGAACCGATACCCTAATAACAGACAGCCTACCTACTGTTAATAACATATAACCACACAGCGATGACAACATTGTTTTTATTGAATCGATTAAAAATGACATCTCATTCTCTCAAACTGTATACTAACATGTACCTTAGCCTGTCGGATCATTGTTTACACATTTGTCCAAGTAGCATTCTTCTGTAGCCCTACGAACGCACCTAGCGCTTAGCAGCTATGATAGCCACTGCTTTCCGCGTTGATCAACATTGACGTCACCGTAGTGCAGCGATGTAGTCGTGTATCCAATATCTCTGTAGTCCTCCACACACAAGTTTCAAGAACAAATACAAATGAAGGTATCGTAGAGCAGCACAGCGATGTGTAAGGTAAGTGTGGTTGTGACGCAGATAACCGAACTGAGCTTCAGTATCATCGCAGCCTCGTTGGTCGCGTTGATGTTGGTCCTGAACCCTTTACCTGGACCAGTCACCTGGTTTGCGGGCGAATTATCCGATTGGCTGAGCATGACATCATGACCAAGAGGCCGGAGTAGAGCAGAAGTAATTAAAGCTACAGCACAGAAGAAAGTAGCGTTTGTGACGCAGTCGGTTAGTAAAATTAAATGAGAATCGAAATCAATTAAAAATTAAACCGTACATAGGGGTGAATCGAGATCGCGATTTTATAACGATTTATCGTGCAGGCCTAGTGACGAGTCAATCATTTTCAAAGATTCAATTTGATCGACAGAACAAGTGATCTCTCATAGCTGCTACGTATTACTGTAGTGATGGATACGTACTTAATTATATATCCGTCCTTTTACGTGTACTATTCTATCATGGTAGGAAGCGTGCATGTGTTTGTGCGTGTGGGTGTGTGGGAATGGGGGGCCCATTATCCATTTCTGCCCCAGGGCCCTGCATACAGTTGTTCCGCCACTGACAATGGTATAACATTAAAGGTCCTTTATATACAAGAATATATCTAGATTCGGCAATAGGTCAATAGTTATAATCTAGATTGCATCTAGAAAAACTAATCTGTCTACAAGCAGGGCATAATTTGCACGAAGCTGTCTTGTTTATTACAAGGCATTTGAGGTCTGTGCAGGCTGCATGTTTCTACAACTCAAGTTAACTTAATCCACTTATAAGTTATTACCTAAATATAGTATGTGGCTTGGCAATTAAATGCATGTTACAGTATATTACATAACATCAATTAGCATAGGCTATTCAATGATTCTCATGACATTTGTCAGAAGTAGTTGGACATCACGTTTCTCATTTGCACAGCTTTTTGGTATTGATGTTGTTTTTCCTACTTGTCTAATTGCAATATTTCCTATTTCCTATACAGACACGCGTACTTGTAACCCATGGTCTGAGCTACTTGCCCCAGGTGGACCTTATCCTAGTCATGGTGAATGGAGAGATCACCGAAATGGGATCCTATGTCGAACTGATGTCTAGAGACGGTGCCTTTGCTGAATTTCTACACACCTATGCCAATGCTGAGCAGGAAAGCAACCCTGATGTCACCTGTGAGAGACACACAATATATAGTCTGGCCATTCATGATTTAGTAGAAATGATCCTGTGTTGTATCATGTTGATGGTGTTCATAGTGGGGCTGCCCCTGACTAAAGATTTTCTTAGTCGACTCTTAGTCGCCATTTCAAGCTGATAGTCGACTAATCGTCGCACTTTTAACGTAATTATTTCGATTTATTTTTTTGGGGCATCAGAAAGTGTTTTGAGTTCCAGGGCGAGATGGTTATAACAGAAACACTGTTAACCTTGTGTTACTTTACAGATAATACAACACTTTAATAATCAGCCTTTAAAATATATTTTTCACACGCACAAAGCGAGCCGCCTATTAACGGCATGGACCAAGCGGTTCTGAAGGTTGTTGGAACAACCAGGAAGGAGACATTGAACACTTTTAATAATCGTATTTAACTGTATAACTGCACACAACTTTATTTAAAAGCAAGGAAATGGAAAACATGTTTGTATTTTGGTGTCCGGTGCGTGTGGATGTGCGGCTCCTTCGGCGGAGCGGTTCATGTTAATAGTGGAGTCCGGGAGGGTTCACCTTCACAGGTGTAGTTACGAGGGATGTGCGACTATCGTCTTGTCTTAAAAAATACAAAAGTGTTTAGATAGAAAGATATTTGATATTCAGCAGATATTCATGCTCCAAATTACAGCGATCAGACACAGGGAACTAAAGCCGCGATCACCGGTATTAGTCCAGCATGTCTAGCGGTGTCTACCTACCTAGGTGTATTGGTCAATATTTCTGCAGCGATGAGTTAAATCAGGGCTTGTTGCAACCACAGATGTATTCGGTTTGCGATGCTCATGCCTTGTTATTTTTATGTTTTACTTTTTGCTCGACTAATGAAAACATATTCGACTAAGCCTCTGTCGATCGACTAAGCCGACTATTCGACTATTAGGGGGCAGCCCTAGTTCATAGCTATTGAGTATGGTAATTAGGTCACTATCTCCAGACTGAAAAGTGATTAGAAAGCAGGATGATAATTCAAACTGACATTGTTTTCTGTTTGCTTTGGTTCTTACATACATGTTCATCTGTTTTTTCTGTGTTCACTATTGCAATATGCATACCCTTAATTTTTTTCTCTGTGTAGATGAGGAAAATGATGAGAAGAATGAAAAGGGAAACACTGAAGGTACGAGCTGTGTTGTAATATTTATGACCTCAAACCTCAAATGACTTCGACATCCCTTGTGAAGAGACAATTCCTCCCAATGTACTTTTTCCAATTTTACTGGAGTGTCTGATTTAATGAATTTCCCAAAAGTTCATGACTCTATCCATTTTTTATCCATATTTATTCTTCCACCACATCTGCAGTTAGGGTCACATGGCATTAGGGCAAGTAGAGCAGTCCAAGCGCCCCATTCCCCTACCTAGTTTTGTCAAGGCTGGCTGGGATGTATAATCCCTTCAGCAGCAGGGGGGGGTTATATTTCCCAGTTGGGCCTGCCTTGTACACCTCCATACGGAGACCTTCACCAGATGTCCTGCCTCAGCTGACTCCTCTGAAGACATATGGCCAGTAACCAATAACAGTGATGCCACCCTGAGCACCCTGCGACCACAATGGGCACGTTCCAAAACTCGACTGTGCTTTTATATCCTGCTCATGAATATATCGAACAGTGGAGACAAAGCGCAGCTTTTTTGTCATCCATCACTGACTGTGAGCTTTCCTGCTTTTCTCTCATGAGTTGCTGAATGTTTTTCAGAACCTCATTGAGGCCAGCCAAAAGTCTTTCTTCAGGGTTTTGCCAAATGTATTTCTTACTCCCACTTGTCTTCCTCAACTACCAAAGATGTGACCTTTTTTTCAACAATACCTATTGATCGACCTGTTTTGTCATGTGTTGACTGGCTATGTGAAGCCTGTGTGAGCATGTGCCCCCAGCATTAATAAATAAAACAGACTAAGGCTTTTATTACAACTAACTAATGATATCTATCTATCTATACAACCGAAAGTTTTAGAGTAATGTTATAATGTTCGAATACAAAACTATTGAAGGGTACTATGATTATTTGAATATATGGGGCCAGCCCTTTATTTCTGCATGTGCATTTGTGTGTTTGCTAATGTTAATAGTTTTCTGTTATGCCAGGTGTTCCGTGTGCATGTATTGTCCGATTGTTCTACCTGTCAATCGGTGTGGGCGGTGAATCAAAGCAGCATGAGGGAGAGGCTTTGCGAGGAGATAAAGAAGGGGGGATTGGGATTGTGTGTGTGTTGAGAGAGTTATGTGAAGAGCGTGTCTTCCGTGAATTGTTCTGATTCATTTCCTATTTTGGCGTTGGTTATGACAGTAACCAGATTTGTACCAAACAAATATTCATAGTGTACTACTGACTGGACCTTCCTATGTCACCAGCGAGGTCATTACATTGGTGTCAGAAGTGAAACTTTTTTTGTTCCTGCTCGGCGAGTTGGCGGAAGTTGCTATCACCGTTAGCTTTGTAGTTGTTTTTTTCTCAACACCAATAATGTTCCCTGCGGTCTCTCGAGTGAAGATGGAGGCGGACTATGGCGAGGGTGCGTGTGGAGTAGCTTCGGAGTCTCTGGAGAGGGGAAGGGCCCACCAGGAACTGGCCACGATGGAAACAATGGAGGTTTTTCCCGCGTAGTTCGCAGCGCACAGTGCACGCAGCCGCCACTCGGAGATGGGGACAGACATGGCGGCTCCTGTCTCACATCGAGCCAGGTGTCCATCAAGGTATATACTGGTAAGGCTAACTGGGAAGCTTTCCATGTGCAATTAGATTTTTTGGCCAATGCTGGCGGATGGTCAGTGGTGATAAAAGCGCTGCAACTCACGATGTGTCTGTCGGATGAGGCGTTGTCATGTTTGTTGCTGCTTAGCCCAGAGGACAGATGTGACTATGTGGCCCTAGTGGGGGCCCTGAGGAGGCATTTTGGACAGTGTGTTGAGCCTGTTGAGTGTTGGTCTACTGCACTTAGAACTCTGTAATAGGAGTAGGAAGCCGGGGGAAACGCTGCGGACCCTGGCCAATGACAATCGAAAGCCTGATCCAGCCGCCAGCCGTACAGAACGAAGGATCAGTTTCTCCAGGCCCTTTCTCCTATAGCGCTATGCACGCAGACCCAGCTAGCCTACCCGCGGACTTTGTAAGGGGCCCTTGAGATGGCCATAGAGAGGGAGCTGGTGTGGGCTGGAGACATGGGCAGTCATCCTGCTCCTTAGCCGATGGTGAGATCTGTGAGGGAGAGCAGTGAGGCCTCACAGAAGCCAGCCTGGGTGGACGAGCTCACTGAACTCGTCCACGCTGTCTCTAGACCCTGCCCCCGTACCCCCACCATCATCATCGCCAACACAGCTGGGGGGGCAGGGAGCCACCCCCCCCAGAAGCAGATGACAGCATCCTGGAGCCTATTGTCAGTGTTGTGCCTGAACGCGTTCAATGAACATTCGTTCATGAACTCATTCATATTTTGGGCGAACATGAACTGAACGTACTGTATTTCTGCCGGATGAACGTTATTGTGAACACGTTCATTCTGGCGTTTTTTAACAGCGCTCTCTCACAGTTTAACTTCGTTCAAGAGTGTGCCAGTTTTCCATAGAGCCTTCCAGGCAAAACCCCGCCTAAAACACACCAAAAACAGGCCTTAATATGTAGTGGAAAAACACCCAATCTGGCAACACCAGCCACCACAGAGTCGCACCGTTGCATGCTTCATCTAAATGCGAAGCATGGAGGCAAAAACAAATGACGGCTTTCTCCATTTCTCCAGTATTGCTTTCTTTAGGTTCCTTTTTAGTATGGACTGAAATGGAATTTGATGTGAAATGTTTCCAGGTTTGGGAAATTATTAAAATGGAAAAACATTTGCACCTTAAGGACTACTGTCCTGTTTTTGTTTTAATAATTCCTCATTAAAAAATACCATTCAAGCAGCAAGTTTTCCCTCATGTTTTTGAGAATATACTGCAGGGGTGAAAGCTGCAGCTGGCTACTAGTGTGGACTGAATAGGTGGCAACAAATGGGGAAATGCCAGTATTCTGAGGGCTGTCCTCTCCAGTGCTTAATTTGTAAAGTGGGAGGTACCGGAACGCAGAGGGGGTGTGGATCCGGTGGCTCATTACGGGGTTGGAGGTACCGGTACCTCAAAAACGAAAGTGGGGGGGGGGTGTTCGCGATTGTCGAGCGGGGGGGGGTGTTCGTGATTGTCGAGCGGGGGAGGGGGGGGGTATTCGTGATTGTCAACGGGGGGGGGGGGGGTGTTCATGATTGTCAACGGGGGGGGGGGGGGGTGTTCGCGATTGTCAACGGGGGGCGGAGGGACCGCGGACCGATGACGGGGTTGAGCAATCATAACCACCGACGGCGGGACGGGGGGGGGATAAAAAAAAAAGGTGCCGGATCCACCGTCGGAGGTGCCGGATCCGACGTAGGAGGTGCCGGAACATGTTCCGGCGTGTTCCGGCCCAAATTAAGCCCTGGTCCTCTCAATGCTAATGTAAACCCTGGTTGGATAAAGATTCAAAATTGGATACGAAGATGAAATCTGACACATAGTTTCAGTGTTAAAACTGATAAAATAATTGCTGGTACTATATGGGCTGTGGCAATACTTATTTTTTTTGAATTATGAACTATGAACTGAACTAGTTCATTTTAAAATTTGTGAACTGAACTTTTTTACTAGTTCATGTAGAAAGTGAACTTTCCCAACACTGCCTGT
Organism: Merluccius polli; assembly: GCA_030340625.1. NCBI lineage: Eukaryota > Metazoa > Chordata > Actinopteri > Gadiformes > Merlucciidae > Merluccius > Merluccius polli. The sequence goes on along the minus strand of JAOPHQ010000859.1, from coordinate 165,384 downwards.
TGTCGTGGTTGGGCGGACCTGGATGGGGGACTTTTGTCATGTTCCTGTCACTGTTGAGGGGGTTACCTGTTCGGCTTTAGCGGATACAGGGTCTACAGTGAACCTGGTGAGGCCAGACATTTTGCCAAGTTGGACAGAACTTCAGCGTTCAACTGTCTAGCGCCGCACGGTCACAGGGGAGAGGGCACCCATGAAAGAGGAGGGGTTGTTGTCCATCTGCGTGTTGTCCACCCAGTGTGGGTAGTGGCTGTGCAGGTGTATCCTGGGGCTGGACTTCCTGCAGTGCACAGGCTGCCAGCTGGACCTGGAGAGGGGGGCTATTGGCTTCCAAGGAGGGCCCACAGTCTATATGGCTCCGCCAAATACCCCCTACATCCGACCCCTACTGACAGCTCAGATGGAGCAGTCAAGTGGTTGAGTGGTTGGAAGGCGAAGACCTTCCAACCACTCCGTCTTCCCGATCCCCGTCCATCGACCCAATCCTCCTTTCGCAACCCTTCTCCCTTCCTCCCATCCCCTCATGTCAATGTTGCTGCCCCAGCAGACTACTCTCTTGCCCCCCCCGGCACCCCCCTCCATGAGCCTGGGCCCCTTCCCCTGCCCTGCCCAGCTTCCCCAGATGGGAGAGGAGACGGTGCTGTCTGCTGTGCGGGCAATATGGCAGGATCACAGTAATGGACTCGACCCTCAGAAGCAGGAGCACCTGTGGTGACTACTGGCGGAGTTTAAGGACAGCTTTGCCCTGAAATGATAGCGACGTCGGTCAGGGAAGGGGGGTAAGTGGAGTTTCTGTGTCGACTACAGGCCGCTGAATGCAGTAACGAGGAAGGACTCAAACCCCATCCCGCGCATCGACGATGCCCTAGATGTTGTAGCTGGGTCGTCCTGGTTCTCCTCACTCGATCTCCGCTGTGGCTACTTCCAGTGCCCTCTCGCCCCTGAGGCCAGACCCAAGACTGCATTTTGCATTTTCGGGTCCTCCCTTTTGGCCTCTGCAATGCAGCTGCGACCTTTGAGAGGCTGATGGACAAAGTGCTCGCTGGCATCCCCCGGCAGCAGTGTATCATCTACCTGGACGATCTACTGGCACACAGGGACTCCTTCAAGACAGCACTTGCCTCACTGAGTCAGGTTCTGGAGATAGTAGCTGCGGCAGACTTGAAGCTCCATCCTGAGTCATTTCCTGAGGAGAGAGGTAACTTTCCTTGGACACATGGTTGGGGAAGAAGGCATTAGCACCATGGAGGACAAAGTACAAGCTGTCCAGGACTGGCCCATCCCCACGGACGCCAGACAGCTGAAAGGGGCTGGGATGGTGCGCTTTAGCGGGCCTGGAAGGAACCGGCCACAGGAGAGGTGAGGTGGCAGGTGGTGGTGCCTCACTCTCTGCATGAGGAAGTGCTTCAAGCGGTCCATGGTGCTGTGGGCTCGGGGCACTTTATGGTGACAAAGACCCTCCGTCGCCTCCGCCTAGGCTTCTACTGAGGGCAGCACAAGAGGGACGTCGAGGACTTCTGTTGCTGCTGTGATTACTGCACAGCCCGCAAAGGCCCCCCCAAAAGGTCCCATGCCAAGCTGCAGCAGTGCTCTGTGAGGTTCCCTATGGAGAGTGTTGGGGAGGATGTGGTGGGCCCGCTACCCTGTACAGAAAGGGGGAACAAATATGTCCTCACGGCCATGGACTATTTCACTAAGTGGCCGGAGGCATACGCTCTGCCTGACCAGGGGGCAGAGACCATAGCGGATGCTTTAGTTGGGGGGATGATAAGTCGTTTTGGGGCAGCAGAGTCCATCCACAGCGACCAGGGGAGACATTTTGAATCCTGTGTCTTTGCGGCTTTGTGTAGCAGGCTGGACAAGCAGAAGACCCATACTAATCCCCTGCACCCCCAGAGTGACGGCTTGGTGGAGCAATTTCATCGCTGTATGGAGCTGGCCATTGTCTCGGCTAAGCATCAGCGGGACTGGCACACTCATATGCCTCTGTTGCTCATGGCCTACTGGTCAGCCGTCCAAGAGTCGACCTTTTGCACGCCTGCTCTGCTGATGTTGGGCAGAGAGCTCTGCACCCCAGCTGACTTGGCGTTTGGCAGGCCACCGAATTCTCCTCCTGTTCCCCCTGGCCCAGAGTCCGCCAGGAGACACCAGGACTGCCTGGAAACGTCTCAATCCTTCACCAGGGGACAGCTTCTGAAAGCAGGTGAGGAAGAAAAGGAACTATGATGTGCACTCTCGTGGCAGGCACTTTGAGGCTGGTGAGCTGGTCTGGACCTACAGCCCGCAAATGAAGGGAAGGTGCCCAAAGCAAGTAGGTGGGGCCCTGCAGGGTCCTAGAGAGGATGGGGGAGGTGGTGTACAGGGTCCAGCTACCACCCCGGGGAAGGAGGGTGGCTCTCCACAGAGACAGGTTGGCCCCTATCGAGCCCCCCCACACAGCCTCGAAGGGTGAGGAGAGCTCCGGGTCGCTTCCAGGACTTTTTGTCCCCTTGAGGACAAGGGACTTTGAAGGGGGAGGCAATGTAGCGACCCTGGGACTCTTTGGGAGTTTGTGTGTTGTGTGTTTGCTAATGTCAATTGTTTTCTGTTATGCCAGTTGTTCCGTGTGCATGTTCTACATCTTATGGAGTCAGAATAGTGTCATAATTCAAACCTGAAAAAAAAGGTTTCAAAGGCTTGTAAGTCTGTGTTTGAAAACTCAACACCTTGTAAAAAAGGTTTTGCACCACTGAAAAAAGAGATTATAGCCTGAAAAAAAAAAGTCAAACATCTGCAAACATGATTTTGTGTTCTATTTTATCTTCTTCATCATTTTCACCAACACATTTTCAAAGCTAAAATGTTTTCACAAACACATTTTCAAAGTTTAAAAATGTTCACCAGCGCATTTGCAGAGTTTCAAATCTGACACTGTTCTAACAGTGTATTACTTTGTTTCCCGGTTTCGAAACCTTGTAAATGGGATTCTGCAAACAGCTGCAAACATTGAGAAATACGTTTTGAAAGGTTGAATATTTATTTTTAAAAACTTGTAAAGGTGTAAATTTACATTGCAATGTATTTTTTCAGAACTTAATTTTCAGCACTGACTTTTCAGAGATTTGACCACACGGGCGCAAGCTTGCGAGTCACGTGATTATTGACACTGTTCTGACGCCGTTTCGTTTTGAAACTCCTTAGCGTCAAAGGTCTGAAAACGTGGTTCTGAAAAAAAGGAAAAAAAAACCTTCCTGGGGGCGGGACCATCTTGCTCTAAACCTATTGGTTGCTCTCTGCTGAGGCACAGTCCAATCACATGCGCCGTTGACCGGGCTGTGCGGGATTGACAGTGCTCTGCCGATGACAAGAATAACAAGCGACTTGCGTGGTTGATTTTGTTGTCTATTTTCTGGAACCATGGCTGGTAGACAGGCGAGCAATTTTATTCTATATTGTTTGCGTTCTAACCACCCGCGAGCCTCCTGCGGCTCGCCAAGCTGTAATTTGCAACACGTTCTCATCCCAACTCGTAATATACCGACGGTTTGTCACGCCCCTAGACGTGATACTGACGCAAAAGGTACCCTCCCGCGTCTGTGTGAAACGATCTGTGTGAAACAATCTCATAAACCCGTTCGCGGCGGTAAGAGACGAGCAGAGTCTACAGCGTCCGCTCGCAGAGCAGAGTCTACAGCGTCCGCAGTCTACTGTGAAACAATTCACTCCGTTAAGGGTTATGGTTAGGGTTAGCGTAATCTATCACCGTGACCGGGTTATTATTGGAGTGAATGGACGCTGTAGACTAATTTGTGGCTCGCATGGCATAAATAATAGTCATACTTTGCGGTCACGTGACTACCATGGATACCTGGAGGGCAACAAACGCTGGCAAAATGGCGACGAACAACGGCCAACCAGGGGAATTGCAGCCTTGCAGATTTCCGATACTTAAATAAATCAACTATTTAGACCATTTGTCACAAAATGTTAAAATTAGATATGAAGAGAAGATAAACATACTCGGAACTTGTGATCCATACACAGCACCCGCTGATGTAGGTTATTCATTGCTTTGAAGCTGGCAAAGACTCTACCAGATCGTGAAACGATCTGGGGGTTCTCATAAACCCGTTCGCGGTGGTAAGAGACCAGCAGAGTCTACAGAGTCCATTCACTCCAATAATAACCCGGTCACGGTGATAGATTACGCTAACCCTAACCCTAACCCTAACCATAACCCTAACCCTAACCATAACCCTTTTTGGAGTGAATTGTTTCACAGTAGACTGCGGACGCTGTAGACTCTGCTCGTCTCTTACCACCGCGAACAGGTTTATGAGATTGTCTCACACAGATCGTTTCACACAGACGCGGGAGGGTACCTTTTGCGTCAGTATCACGTCTAGGGGCGTGACAAACCGTCGGTATATTACGAGTTGGGATGAGAACGTGTTGCAAATTACAGCTTGGCGAGCCGCAGGAGGCTCGCGGGTGGTTAGAACGCAAACAATATAGAATAAAATTGCTCGCCTGTCTACCAGCCATGGTTCCAGAAAATAGACAACAAAATCAACCACGCAAGTCGCTTGTTATTCTTGTCATCGGCAGAGCACTGTCAATCCCGCACAGCCCGGTCAACGGCGCATGTGATTGGACTGTTCCCCAGCAGAGAGCAACCAATAGGTTTAGAGCAAGATGGTCCCGCCCCCAGGAAGGTTTTTTTTTCCTTTTTTTCAGAACCACGTTTTCAGACCTTTGACGCTAAGGAGTTTCAAAACGAAACGGCGTCAGAACAGTGTCAATAATCACGTGACTCGCAAGCTTGCGCCCGTGTGGTCAAATCTCTGAAAAGTCAGTGCTGAAAATTAAGTTCTGAAAAAATACATTGCAATGGTGTAAATTTACACCTTTACAAGTTTTAAAAAATAAATATTCAACCTTTCAAAACGTATTTCTCAATGTTTGAACAGCTGTTTGCAGAATCCCATTTACAAGGTTTCGAAACCGGGAAACAAAGTAATACACTGTTAGAACAGTGTCAGATTTGAAACTCTGCAAATGCGCTGGTGAACATTTTTAAACTTTGAAAATGTGTTTGTGAAAACATTTTAGCTTTGAAAATGTGTTGGTGAAAATGATGAAGAAGATAAAATAGAACACAAAATCATGTTTGCAGATGTTTGACTTTTTTTTTTCAGGCTATAATCTCTTTTTTCAGTGGTGCAAAACCTTTTTTACAAGGTGTTGAGTTTTCAAACACAGACTTACAAGCCTTTGAAACCTTTTTTTTCAGGTTTGAATTATGACACTATTCTGACTCCATAACATCTCAATTGGTGTGGGTGGTGAATCAAAGTAGCAAGAGGGAGGGGCTTTGCGAGGACATAAATGAGGGGTGATTGGGATTATGTGTGTTTGTGTGTGTGTGTGTTGAGAGTGTTATGCAAAGAGCGTGTCTTCCGTGAATTGTTCTGATTAATTTCTTAAATATTCATAGTGTACTACTGACTGGACCTTCCTGTAACTAAATCATTGTTGCATTAATCACCATGGTAACATGGTGATTAATGCAACAAAATACTCGTGTGCAAAAAAGCTTTTGACACTCAAATGAAGACAATGGCAGAACCGAGCAAAAATAAAAGCCTTGTATGGTTACGCAATTTTGACATTTTGGACCTGATTGAGAGTCAAAAGTAGTGAACCGCGGAACGCATTTGGAATTTGGAAATTAAAATTCCACGCTGGATTTTGTATTATAACAAGCGCTAGGACATGGACATTAATAGTATTATGAAGTGCAGCCACAGAATTATATCTCTGCTCTGTTATCGCATTTTAGACAGACAGGTTTGCCATGTGATGACGCATGCGCAAAAAACTAAAAAACAAAACAAAAATGGAGTACTCGTCGGAACAAACTAACTGGTAATCGTTTGGAGAAAATCATAAATTTTACCAGCCCTACTAATTACCCAACGTTAAACAACGTGTAGTTTCACAAAACATCTCATCATTCATTTAATAATTTATTTTAATGTGGTTCACAATGTTGTGCTGTTCTTTGAGGAAGAAGGCCGCCGACACAGGATCGCTTTTAACTCACTTTATTTGTTTAGCTTTAGGTATATTATCTATGAAGCAAAAGGAGAGGTATTGTAAAATTCACGCGCGTGGAGCGACCCTTAGCCGGATATCTATCCAGATACGTGGCCTAGGGTTTCTGCCCTTCCCCCGGATGTGTTGTTTGGTAGTACCTGGGCAGGCGTGGCCTCTATGACGCATAATATGCTCTGATTGGCTAGTGTTGAGCGCCCGCCCCCAGTGTATTATGTGTGCTGCCATCTGGTGGCCAGGTGCAGTTAATGCAACTTATATATTTGTTTCTATTCCCTAGTGGCTATGTGTGGATATTACAGCCTGTTGATACATACATATATATATATATATATATATATATATATATATATATATATATATATATATATGCATCATGTTGCCATAACAGCGCCAGCTGTAATGGCAACAGGCAGCAGCAGTGTGCAGAGTGAGAGAATTGTCTTTTAAGATTTTTATTGTCTCTACTAACCTGGATTTTTTAACTGATCTGCGCGTGACGGTCATAACAATGACTCACCTCAGTTTGACAGGTTGTTTTATCCTTTTTACGCTGTTATGCAAACTTGTGGGAGTACTCTGCGAACACCTGGAGTCTCCCCACTACACCCGCGAGTTTCTCCTGTTCCTGTGTAACTCCGACGTGGGCATCGTGAACCCCCCGGTGGCTCTTCCACCAGAGATCATCCGGTCGGCACCCCTCCCCCCGCAGACACCCGGAGACCATGGGTCTCCAAATCTGTCAAAAGCATAATCAACCAACGAAATATTAGCTTCAACCAGGGTGACATGACCCAATACAGGGTATTTCAGAAAAAGCTAAAAAAGAACTAAAGCTTGCAAAACTTATGAAAACTATAAGGACAAAGTTGAGAACATGCTGAGCACAGGCAACTCACGTCCTGCATGGGAGGGCGTGAAAGCAATGATGGGGATGCAGACTAAGAAGTGTCCGATTTCCCTAAATGGCATGCCAGATCTCGCCCTCTCAAATGAACTGAACACTTTTTATAATCGTTTTAATATTTATGATTTTAGTGAGGAGCTGTCAGTTTTTAATAATGTTGCCCCTGGGCAGAGTAATGTCCAGGTGGACAGGAACAAGGTCCTGACACTCTTCAGGGGTACAAAAGAGAGGAAAAGTCCCGGCCCCGACGGCATTGGAGGCCATATTTTAAAGAACTGTGCTGAACAGCTGGCAGACATTTTTTGTTTTATTTTCAAAATGTCTTTACATCTTCACATCGTCCCTCGTCTTTGGAAAGACTCAATTATTGTTCCGGTACCAAAAATCAAGTTTCCAAAGTCTCTTATGCCGTCTTTCCACTGATAGTACCAACTCGTCTCGCCATGCCTTAGTGTGGCTCTACTTGGTTTGGTTTCAGACATGTTGCGTTTCCATCTAGAATTAGTATCTCTTCAAAGTGGGCGGGTCGTCATCAGTGACATACTTATCCATGTGACACAAACTGGGCTGGCTGTGGGCTCTTTCTGGATGCTATCTTCAGCGACAACACTCAGGAGTGTCTCCACCTCTGCCACGGTCCACGGCATGTTCTTGCGCGTTGTTCCTTCCATGTTGATCAGTAATTGCTGAACGCAGATGCTTGTATTTAAAGGTAGAGGGTGTCAGGCTCGGACGTCGCGCTCATCATGAGTCGTCATGTGACGTCACTCTCTGTCCAATCAGTGGCTGGCTGCCAGCTTACGTCACACAAAAGTATCAGCTCAGCTCAGTTGGAACTTATACGGAGGTGATACTAAAAAAAGCACCAGTTAGCAGGTACCAGATATCGGCAATGGAAAGGCAAAAAAGCCGTCGCTTGACTGGTCGTGACTGTTTTCAAAAGATGGCGCCCGCTTGTTTTCGTGAAGGCACTGGCTTTCTAAACTTTCTTTTTAATAAACTGTCTGTACACTTACAAAGTTCTCAATGCTTGGTTTTACATGTAGGGACCCTCATTATGCTACCGTGGAAGTGTGGTGCGATTTTGAGCCTTGTTAGTGGTATAGAATTGCGATTTATTTTACATGAATATCTGCCCACACCTAGCGCCACAGATAGCGATCAGCTAATTAGCGGTTTTCGAGAACTTTGGTTACATTCGACTAGAATGAAAACTGATCCCAGAGAATGGTCCAACTCGATGGACAAGTGTCTTGATCATATGGACTCATTTTGCACCGGAATTGTCCTTTAACGACTAGGTCATCGAGGTGGTGAACCACTACAAATACCTTGGCATCACAATCGATGACAAACTCACCTTTGAGCCACATGTTGACGCTATCTGCAAAAAATCACACCAGCGCATGTTTTTTAATGTCAACAAGACTTTTATGAGGATGTTTTAATGCTGTTTTATTGAAACTATCTTTTGCTACTTTCTTTTGCTTTTGTGAGCTGGTTTGGGTCCCTCACTCTGAAAAACAAAAACAGGCTGCAAAACATAGTTAAGGTGTGTGGCAAAATTGCCCACAACCCTATGACTGATCTGAATTCTCTATACCAGACAAGGACCCTTAAAGGAGAAATGAAGCCGTCAAATAAAACAGATGTCTATAGCACTAGTTAAATATTTAAATATACCATAAATACAAATAAAGTCAGAAATATGACCCGTTATTCAGAATAAAGCACAAACAAGTTGCATTAATTATAATGTTTTCAGCCTGTGCGCCGCCATCTTTGTTTTCAGAACATGATGACATCACGAGAATGGTTGGTACAACATTCTATGTTGTTTACATAGCGGCTGTCATAGCCTTACAGTTAGCTTACTGCCTCAACAAAATTGATATGGACGAATGGGATAGACCCACCAATGGAACAAGGGGGGTAAGGGAAGTCGGCAAATCAGATCCGTAACTTCGGGATAAGGCTTGGCTCTAAGGGCTGGGTCGGTCGGGCTGGGGTGCGAAGCGGGGCTGGGCCTGCCCGCGGCTGGGGGAGAAGCTGCCTTCGCCTCCCATCGTCCTCCCCTGTCCGGAAGCGTTCGGGAAGGTTCGGTCTGAGGATGCCCTCGTCGCGTTGCGCTTTGGTGTTGGCGTGGCGGGGGTTGTCCGAGGGCAGTCCCCTACCGGGCGTGGAAGGCGGGTGTGGGGGCTTTGGGCTCGGGTGGCGGTCGGCGGCGACTCTGGACGTGCGTCGGGCCCTTCTCGCGGATCTCCTCAGCTACGGTGACTGTAGCAGCTCCACCTGGGGTCGCGGCGGTTCGCCTCGGCTGGCACCTAGCAGCTGACTTACAACTGGTGCGGACCAGGGGAATCCGACTGAATAGTGCCCGGGCTATACGATTGTTCAAGGATAACCGACCCCCCGGGGGCTGGTGAGTAAAGACATTTGATACTGGCTTGGGGTGCAGCCGAATGATGGTCGCCCCTCTCCATGATCACACCGCATGTTTATGAAGGACTGGGTGTTAAACCACTTGCACCTGATTCTGGGTCAGGGTGTCATAAGTAGCAGAGCAGCTTTATGACTGCGATCTATTGAAAGTCATCCCTCGATCCAAGCTTTTGTCGGGACTGCGGGCAGGCGGGCTACCATCCACAAACAAACGCTAAACATTCTGATGACGTAGCGCCTGCATTTTTAAAACATGGCCGCGCCCATTTTCCAGTGAAACTACTTGAATTTCAGGTTTAATGAAAATCCACTTCATTTCCACTTTAAGAGGGCACAGTCTGTCCTGGCCGACCCTAGTCACCCCCTACACAGCTGCTTCACGTTGCTGCCGTCTGGCCGCAGATTCTGCCTGCCTAAATGCAGGACAAACAGACACAAAAACTCTTTCGTCCCTGCTGCTATAGCCTTTTTTTAATAATTCAATGTGAGATGTGGAATTTTTATGTAGTATGTATTTTGTCTATTGCTGATGATGGTTGTTTGTTGTGTATGGGCTGTTTGTGATGCATCCTGCTGTTGCACAGCGAATTGCCCCTCGGGGATAACAAAGATTCCTTGAACCTTGAACCTTGATTGGTCGAAACAAATATGAAGCAAAAGAAAGTGAAACGCCCTACTTACCTAGATTTTAGCTAGTCTGCTATCAGACTTTAGATTATTAATCTAAATTCTGATTTGAATGCCAGGGTACTGAAGAGAAGGCACCGGCTAATACATACATCGGATTAAGGAGAAACAACGCTGATTCTGTCCTGGTCATGGAATAGTGGACCAACTCTTTACGCTCTCTCAGATGATGAGGGCTTCTTAGGAGTTCACTAATCCAGTCTACATGTGCTTATTATATCTGAAGTAGGCTTATGACTGTGTTCCCTGAGATAATTTGTGAGAGATACTGTGGAAGTGTGGTACACCGGGGCCAATAATGTCCCTGTAGACCCAGAGTGATAGTTGTGTCCACATTAAGTTCGTTCAGATGCGGTGTTGGGCTCTGGCAAGGCTCCGCTTGTTTCTCCTCTGCATGATCTTCATAGACAGGATATCAAGGCATAGGCTAGGCTTGGTGAGTGTCCAGTGTGGTAGCTTTCATTTCACTGTACATCCTGTATGTGACAAATAATGTTCTTGAATCTAAAGGGTCGAGAACACAACTCCCAACCTAGCGACGTGTACGGTGTCCCACCGCGTCTCATGGTAATGCACCTTCATGGTCACAAGCTCTTGGTAGTGACCGAAAGAATAAGGTCGCAAAGTGGAAATGAGTTCCCTCCACAGAGTAACAGCCCTCACTCTCTGATGGGATGAGGAGCTGGATGATCTGGGAGGACCTCAAAGTTGAACCGCTGCTTGTCCATGCTGCTTGTCCGTGCATGCTTGTGCCAGCAGATGTGGTTTGGGTGTCTGTTAAGAACAACTGGGAAGAGACCCTGTGGCCAACCCTGGACGCACTGGAGGGATGAGATATCCCAGTTGGCCTGGGAACACTTAGGGGTCATGCAGAATGAGAAAGACGGTGGGCTTTGCCCAGGTGTGGCTTTGTGTCCCCACTTGAGGCTTTGTGTCCCCCCATTAATGAATGGTATATATTATAGTAAGAATACTATAGTTAGCCCCTCACTTTCATTTCAGTCTAACCTAAACAAGTATTGTTTCCATTTGCTCTATCTTATGATGGATGATAGTTTCTACTTTCTAAAATCTACTTATTATGTAAAGTCATATGCCAGTTGAAAAGTAGTTGGTACAGTACATTTCGTCATTTGGCCAACACCAACAAAGTTTTCAAACAGTACCATTCAGTTTCACTTGTCTCATTTACTGTATATGTAATTTATTAAATCAGTAATATTATACCAGATAATCAAATGAATAGATTGATCAATTTAAATTAATAACTAATGATGACAATACAAACACAAAATGGAAATGAAAAATTACCTCAAAGAACAAACACAAAATTAAACAGAATAATACAGCCAACAACTAAGTCTTGAATTACGCTGTCTGCCCAATACTATTCATATACATGTATAATTGTATAAAGATCTGGTCTTAATTCAGTCCTTTCACCTATATTTTAAGATCCAGTTACAAACAAATGTCTACAGAATGGCAGTTCAGCCTCTCTCATCAGGTAAGTTAAACTTTTCAGTTGCATTGTTTAAAGGTGTCTCAAGAGTCAAAGCTATTTGTTTTTAAATACTGTTCTGTATATTTGTTTCAATACACCATGTGTCAAAATGAAAGATTTGTTTTTATTTTATATTTTCCTATTCTAACCAGCTGCCAGAGAGGCAATCAGATGAGCGAGGTGGGCAGCAAGGTGCTGGAGAGGAAAGTCAAGAACATGGAAGTAGGCAAACTGACGGAGACTGACAAGCTCAACACTGGACGGGTAGCAGGCAACAGTGATATTGAACATGCCACAGTTTCATTGTTTAACTTGTGTTATTCTTTCCTTTGTATGTGCCTTCAACCATTTCTTCACATCCTCTCTCCTTTGCCTTCCTTCATAGGTGAGGCTAGCTGTATTCTGGGAGTATGTAAAGGCAATTGGGGTGGTATTGTCCTGCATCAGCCTCCTACTCTTTCTTGCACATCATATGGCCTCACTCTTCTCCAATTATTGGCTCAGTCTGTGGACTGATGATCCTATCATCAATGGCACCCAGCCCAATAGGAAGATGAGGTTGGGTGTTTACAGTGCTTTGGGCCTGTCCCAAGGTAGGCAAAAGCACATTTTGTACAGGGTATCTCTTTGGAATTTATAGGATATTTAAAAATGTTTACACGTTTTACAATGTGTAAACAGGACGTGTGGAATATTTCAAAATGTCAATGTACCCCCACTTTGCTTTAATTTACAGGCATTGCAGTCCTTTGCTATTCGATTGTAGTGTCTATCGGTGGCATTCTGGCCTCACAGTACCTCCACCAGAGTATGCTCCATGATGTACTGCGATCACCCATTTCCTTCTTTGAGCGCACTCCCAGTGGTAGCCTGGTGAATCGCTTCTCCAAGGAGATGGATACAATTGACTCAGTCATTCCAAGCATCATAAAAATGTTCATGGGGTCCATGTTCAATGTGCTGGGCTCCTGTGTGGTCATCCTGGTCGCTACGCCCCTTGTGGCCATCATTATACCTCCGTTGGGCCTTGTATATTACTTTGTGCAGGTGGGCAACCCTCTCTTGGCATAATCAAAACCCACCTACACCTACAGTACTACTTTATTTATATATCATCCTATAGCACATATTGCTTTAAACAATCACAAACGTATTTTTCTCTGCGTGTCATGTTGACTAAACAGGAAAGATTGAGATGGAAAAATACATTCTCTTAAATTTCTCGGAAATTATCTGACAATACCACAATTCCTTCCATGACTCTTTACAGAGGTTCTATGTGGCATCATCACGGCAGCTGAAGCGATTGGAATCAGTGAGCCGATCACCTGTCTACACCCACTTTAATGAAACCCTGCTCGGCACAAGTGTCATCCGCGCCTTTGGAGAACAGGAACGCTTCATCTTTGAAAGTGATAGGAGTGTGGACCGCAATCAGAAGGCTTACTATCCAAGCATTGTCGCAAACAGGTGAGCAGCAAATTCTAAATTAGTATATTGATGAATATTATGATGAACAAAGCTGAACAAAAGGCAAAAGTTGGAAAGAGGAATAGCATTTTATTTCTACCAACAAAGAAGAACATACTTGACAAAGAAATACTTTCAAAAATCCTGTGTAGACACTATTATTTTGTGATAATGGTTGGCTTTTTCCTATAGCGATCTAGTTGTGCTACAATGTAAGAGTTTTTAGAAAAGGGAGTTCAGCGTATTGATTTTACATGTCTCAGTATATTCTCTTGAAAAAATAGTTGCGAAACGAGCATTGAATCAATAGTTATGAGCTTGGGCAGTCGCATTCTTACAGCTCGTTCACACTGCTGCTGCGCAGGAAACTGTCTTGTAGGGGGCGCTGCTTTGCTTTTTAGCCAATAGAGCGTAACAGTGACCGCCCCTTTTTAACAGCTCCGGTGCCGGAAGTAAATTTCCCATGCATTTATCTCGTCCACTTTTCGTATAATCCTTATAAAAAGAGTATTAAGACTTGAACCAAGCCAATCGTTCGTTGTGGTAGTCGTGACCATATTATTATTATTGCCTATTAACCCTAACCCTAACCCCCCCCCCCCCACACACACACACACACACACACACATCCCGCTGCGTTTGGTGTGTCTAACTTTACCAAGTCTATTATCTTGCTGATATATTAAACATCCAATAATCTACTACGCCCCCCCCCACACACACACACACACACACACACATCGCGCTGCGTTTGGTTTGTCTAACGTTACGTTGAATTGGGGGAATGGGGCATTTTGATCCTGACATGTCATTATGCATACATTAAATAAATCTGTTTAACTCAAATTAAATACATATGTTAACATATTCAACCAGACACAATGTTGTATTTGCTATTATTCACACATTTATTAACATCAACCACCCTCCCCCAGTTGGTTTGTCGGAGTTGAACTGTAACTTCATCTCTGAATGGTAACTTAACTGCATTCGTGATTCGTTTGAATGTTGTGAACGAGGGAGGCGCCGAGTCGGTCAGACTCGGCTGGCATTCGCGAACGGCGAATGCATTCGCCGTTCGCGAATGCGAGGGGCGAACGAGGGGCGGAGCTGAGTCTGAACGACTGAACTAGTGAACTACTGAACGAGGGGCGGAGCTGAGTCTGAACGACTGAACTAGTGAACTACTGAACGAGGGGCGGAGCTGAGTCCGAACGACTGAACGACTGAATGATTCACCGCTACCGGAAACACGACTGAACGAACGAACGAACGAACGACTCTTCATGGCGAACTGAACGACGCGAACTGATTCGCGCAAACGAACGAGGAAATCCACCACTAGTGGGCTTGCATCGCGCCCGTCTTAAAAGGCCAGTACCTGCGTTAATGCGTCAAATAAATTTGGTAATAAAGTGAGCAGGAAACAGTGGAAAGAGTATAAGAAGGAAATAGGACTCTTTGATACTGCAGTTAGGCTATACTTCCATTTCTTTGGATACAGCAGTTAGGCGATACTAATTTTTTTGAGATGCATCTTTTCTTGGGCTTGAGTTTGCGATTAACTATGGACAATCATGTGACTAATCAAGTTAAGTCAAACCAAATCAATTGTATTTGTATAGCCCTTAATCACACTTGTAGTCTCAAAGGGCTTCATGGGTCACATATTTTACAACACCCCCTAAACCCAGCCCCCCAAAGGGCTAGAAAAAACTCCATGGATTATCAGGAAGAAACCATGAGAAGGCATACAGAGTGGGGGATCCCTCCTTCCAGGGATGGTTAGGAGTGCAATGGGTGCCATAAGTGACACACATTGTATTACAGCAGGCATTTAAAGTACAAACATGTTGATGAGGTGCTGGTGTGCAGCTGATAGCCGCCCAGTGCAGTGGCCGGACGTCCAGTCGTGATCACAGCAACACCCTAAGACAGAGACAACATTGTGGTTAAATGGGACACACACACACATCCTCACTCTAGGGGTAGGCTAGTGCTGGCTAACAGGTGGATTTAGCTGTAATGAGAGCTGAGAGACACTCCTAGGAGCCAAATGAGCGAGTAAAGTGGTAGGTTTTAAGTTTGGATTTGAATTTATCAACAGCTTCCCTGATTACAGGTGGCAGACTGTTCCACAGATAAGGCACTCGGTAAGAGAACACTTTGTGTCCTTCTGATTTCTTTTTCAATTTAGGGATTGATAGAAGGCCAGCTCCTGAGGACCGGAGGGGCAGAGAAGGACGGTAATGAATAAGGTCCTTCAGTTAGGATGGTGCTAGTCCATGCAGGGTTTTATAGGAAAGGAGTAGCACCTTCAAATCTGACCAGGCGGTGATTGGAAGCCAGTGGAGGGAGGCGAGAATAGGGTTAATGTGGTCAAATTTTCTTGTTCTAGTTAGGGGTCGGGCAGCGGCGTTCTGTACAAGCTGGAGGCTTTTCGTAGTAGATTTTGGTAAACCAGAGAACAATGCATTACAGTAATCTAACCTAGACGATATAAATGTGTGGATGAGGGTCTCTGCGTCCACTGTGGATAGCATTGGTCTAATTTTAGCAATATTTAGAATGTAGTTCTGGTAATGCAAGTTGATCAAAAGAAAGCATAGGGTTGAATAAAATGACACATGAACTTTAAGAGATAGTAGAGCCCTCAAAACGTACTGTGACATCTTCAAATTGAGTTCGTTTTTGGGCCAATGACTATCAGCTCTGTCTGTCCTGTATTAAGCTGCAAGTAGTTTTGGGACATCCATCTTTTAATTGGAGTCAAGCAGGATTCAACCTGGATCTGGGAGGAGTTGTTTGATCCAATAGGAATGTAGATTTGAGTGTCATCAGCATAGCAGTGAAAACTAATTCCGTAGCTGCAAATGATATCGCCGACAGGAAGCATGTAGATTGCAAAGAGCAGTGGACCGAGGACCGACCCTTGGGGGAGTCCAAAGCTTAGGTTGCAATGTTTCGATTGTGTCTTCACAAAGAACGAATTGAACCAGAGAAGAGCCAAGCCTTTAAAGCCAACATAGTGTTCAAGACGACCCCGGGTCGAGCAGCACCAGCAGGGAACTTGCATTGCTGTCCATGGTAAGAAGAAGATCGTTTACCACTCTGGTTACAGCAGTTTCAGTGGAATACAAAGTCCTAAACCCAGACTGAAAGGGTTCAAATCAGTTGTTCATCATCATATGATTGATGGTTTGGTCAGCTACAATTCTTTCCAGTACTTTAGAAAGGAAAGGAAGGTAAGAGATGGGCCGATACCTGCTGAGTACTTCAGGGTCTAGGTCAGGCTTCTTGAGAAGAAGCCCTCTATTCTACTCTCTCTCTCTAAGTTCCCTCTACTTTCAACAGCGGAAAGAAAGTAGAGGGAACTGTTCCAGTTGACAGGGGCAGGTTCATGATGTTGAGCATAGCAGGTCCAACCATTGGGAAGAGTTCCTTAAGAACCTTGGTAGGGAGAGGATCCAACATACAGGTAGTGGGTTTAGATGCGTGTTAGTTTAGCAAGTTCATCAAAGGAGATTGTGCTGCAGGAAGGTTGCTTCAGGGGGGGCGTGTGGTGCTGCCACACGCCCATCAAGATGAAAAGTAGGGGAAGCATCAATCTTTTTTCTAATAGATTCGATTTTGTGTTCGAAGAAATCCAAGAACTTGCTAGCAGAGAGGGAGGAGCCCACCTTCTGTGGTTGTTTTTGCGTCAGAGTTTTGACAGTGTCGAAGAGAAACTTAGGGTTGTTTTTGTTCAAATGAATGACACTGGAGAAGTAGGCGTTTCTAGAAGCGGTTAATGCGGCTTTATACCTGAGCAGGCTATCATGCCATGCAAGTTGATAAGACTTCAAGTTTAGTCGAACAACATTTGCTTTCTAGTTTTCTGCAGCTTCGTTTAAGGGTGTGGGTTTCTTCATTAAACCATGGCGCTGGTCTTTTTGTAGTTTGCTTTTTAATGATTAGAGGAGCAACAGAGTCAATGGTTGCAGATAAGGCAATCCATCCATGAGCCTATCCACGGAGCCCCTATAGTGAGACAGAGGAGCAAGTGACAGAGGTAACTTGATACGACGGCAGCTGTAGGTAGCCTGTTGTTGTAGGGGCAAGATACCACCACCTGGAAAGTGAGCAGAAAGTGCTCAGATGAAGCTGTAAAAGGTGAGATGACCAAGTCTGGAATTTCAACACTAGATCCAGAACAAGATCCAGCGTGTTTCCACCGTTGTGGGTAGGGTGCTGGACAAGCTGTTTGAAACCAAACGTATCTGTAATAGACAGAAAAAAGCCTGGGCTGGAAACCACAAACTGAAAGGGGTGGAGTTACGCCTTATTTCCTGTTTTGTTACGGAGATATTCCACCAAAGAGAAACTCAGCCTTTAGAGACACTTTGTCTAAGAATGTTGGTGTCCGGATAGGATGTTTAACTTGTCTAAAACGTTTAATAGTGCTGGCCGAGTTTGTGCTAGCTTTTAGCCAATAATGCACTGACCGATCCCCACTTCTAGCAACATAATTGGTCAACAGATATGAAGCGAAAGAGTGAAACGCCTCGTTATGTCAGATTTTAGATTATTAATGGAAAGTCTTTTTGTGAGAATAATGTCAACATAACTTTAAATCCCAACCACACAGAGACAAGTGGTCGATGACTTTGAAAAGTGCAGATTTGTAGCATCACATGATAGAAGCAGAGATAAGAAGCAGAGATATAATCATACAAATTTTACATCAAATTATCTCATTGACTACTATGATATTCCAGGAGATGGCACTGGATTTCCTTCTGTCGGTATAAACTTTTTAATGAAATAGCCACGGAGATCCTAACCGAACAGAGACAAAAATGATTGGCTTTGTATTATGAGAATTAAATCACATTTCTTCCCATTGACTTAGAATGGTGATGGGTCATTATGCCTCCACCTCTCGCAATCCACCTACAGCTGTTAGAGGAAGTACACGCTAGTCTCTTCCTCATGAGACTCACAAACAGACAGTCATGGCTTTCATTTGGTAGTTGTTAGATGTTGGATGAGTGAGTGTTAGATGGGCTAACTAAAGAAAATAATAAAATATGTTGGTGAATGCAAAATAAAGTCTGTGCTGCCTGGTGCAAGCTAAAAGAGAGAGTGCAAGCCCCTTTTAGACTGGGAGTGATCAATTAAGGAGACCACGCCTGGATCCACAACCCCCCTGCTGGTCAAGTGAGGGAACACACACAGGGTGACAACATGGGGGATGAACGCCAAGCCTGACGATATAAAAACTATATTGCTTTTCAGTTAGTATTTTTTTAATGATCATAACATCTGTTCATTCCATTGTACAGGTGGTTAGCAGTGCGCCTGGAGTTTGTGGGAAACTGTATAGTGTCATTTGCTGCTCTGTTTGCTGTCATGGCCCGCGAAAGTCTTAGCCCAGGGATAGTGGGACTCTCTATTTCCTATGCCCTGCAGGTAAAAAGCTACAACAATGCACATACATACACTTAACATTACACCTGTTACACCTGGACCATGAATACATTTTCAGGTTACTCCATGCCAATAATGTTGAATCTAGCCCTACTTTTCCCCCTTCAGTATATCTAGTGCTTTGTGTGCGGATATGTTAAAGTTTGTCTGCCCATTACACAATGTAAAAAAAATGGTGAGACAATCATATATAGGCCAAATTCATAGAAATCCTATTATACTATACTACTACTACTACCGTGCTGTTGTTAATGTTCTCAGCATATATCAATTGTAAAATGTTTAATCACCAATAAACAACATGAAAAATGTTGTTTAATGATAATTTAACACATTTTATTTTACCTTTTTGCTAAAACATTTATTGTTCACCCTTGTTGATTGCTGGCATTTTAAGAAGTATAATGACATGGAAAATATTATTTAAAAAATATTAGAAAAAACTGACATTAAAGGTGCATGGTGTAGAATTTAGTGGCATCCAGCAGAACGGACATGGCAGAAATTCAATATAATATTAATTAATATTCATTCACTGTTTTAATTAGCATCTAATCCTATGAAAATAAAAATCGTTTTGTTTTCGTTAACTTAGAATGAACCGTTTATGTCTACAAACGGCTCTAGAGAGGAAGCGTTTTTATCATAATCGCTGTCTTACTTGCTTTGAACTAAAGTTTTACAGACTAAATAACTAAATACAATGTATAAATCTATCAAGGAACCTCATTACTTGATACAGTAGGTACTTTTGGAAGTACCTACTGGCACCTTACAGGCCAGTACAGGCCACTGTAGCTTCTCCTACGTCGTTGGAAAGGGAGTGGTGGGGGGTATTCAGTTGCTTGCAATCTGCAACCTCACTGCTAGATGCCACTAAATCCTACACACTGAACTGATTTGTATTCACTTATCTCAACTCCACTTTGCAGATGACTGCCTCTCTGACCTGGCTGGTAAGGATGTCATCTGATCTGGAGACAAATATTGTGGCAGTAGAGAAGGTCAAAGAGTATGGCGACACTGAAAAAGAGGTAAACTGGTATAATAATGTCTAGTCTTTGTCTTTAAAATGTGTATATCTCTTGATTCTGGAGTCACTGTGGAGGTACCACACATTGTTTTAGTACATTGAGCAAAAACTAATTCATTATAACTTTAATTCAGTCTTCTACTTCAGTCTTCTGATTGAAGTACTTCTGACTCAAAAATAGCATATTGCAACAGCAACATTAAAACAGAACTGGAGAGGTAGAATAAAATGTTACTGTAAACAGAATAAACACAAACACAAAATATTTATTAGTATAAATAAACAGCCATGAGGTATTTCTCTCTTGTGCAACAATATGTTTAAAACTAGTGCAATCATCTATTTGGTCCTATGAAAATGTACTGGACGCTACTTCAGCAGAGCTGCCAACATCACCAAAGACTCCTCTCACCCCGGAAACTACCTGTTTGAGCTGTTGCCCTCGGGCCGGCGCTACAGGTCACCAGGACTAATAGACTGAGGGATAGCTTCTTTCCCAGAGCTATCATCACACTGAACAATATAACCGGTTACCTGAAATAATACTAACTAATATTCACTGTGCAATATGTCATATTTCAACAAACTCTATAACATGTGCAATATCTGGTTACTGTTTAAATTATAATTCATATTCCATTTCCATTCTTGCACTATCTATATTGTATTTTTAAATTCTGACAATATCTGGTTCTCTGAAAATATCTGGTTGCTGTTTATTTATATATCCCATTCCCATTCCTGCACTATTTATTTATATTTATATTCTATTTTTTACTTTTTTATCGTAAATTCTAATGTGCGTTTTTAATATTATTTGTTCTTTGCACTGAACCGGAGAGCTCTACCTCAATTTCGTTGTACTTGATAATAAAGATATTCTGATTCTGATTCTGATATATAAAATTAACATACTCCCACTATCAGTTCTTTCTTCTCAAGTAGTGTTTTTTGTTAGTACAATAACTTAAAATTAAAATAAAACAAACTTGAGGCAGGATAGTGATGTGAATATCCCTGGAAAAAAAACTAACAAAAAACTTTCAATAAAATCAGAGAGCCGCCGTCAGTCACCAGCCAATACTCCCAAATATAAAAGGGGCAGATTATAGTGCAAGAGGCACAGTTTTTCAGCATTAGCTCCTTTAAGCAAATTCCTCTTGTCCTCATATATATCGCCGATGGTGCTGAACACACGCTCACTGGGGACAGAGGAGGGTGGAGCACGGAGGAATGTTCTTGCCTGTGACTCCATAGTCTGGTGAAGTGGCCACTGTTCTGCTTCCACCACTCAAGTGGGTTGCAGGTTTTTCTGTTGATGATGGGCTCCCTCATGTATCTGTCGAGCTCGTCTTTGATGCTCTCCAACACGGTGTGCCCTGTGGGCGTGTTGAGCATCTGCTCATAAAGAGAGTCCAACAGGGTGTGGACAGGTCTCTCCACTCACTGCCTTTTGGTTTTGGGGTCTCCTCCTTCCTTCTCTAGTGTGGGCTCTGCAGGCTCAGTTTGGATTGAGTACAAGCCGCCTCCTCCCTCAGCCAGGCTCTTGCATCGTCTCGTTGCTCTCCTGACAGTGGCCGGTCCTTGTAGTGTGGATCCAGGAGGCATGCCAAATACAAACCTGTTTGAGGTTTACCACCTTGCCAAACTTAACTTCCATGCTCTTCCTCATGGTTTCCTTCAGGATGCCCTTTGAGTTGGCACCACTTTCCTCCAAAAGCCGCTTGAGGACTGCAACACAGGGAATGATGCAGGAGGCGGAGGAGTCTGCTCAACTCCAGGGTGATCTCCAGTGGGGCAAGGATCTCAATCAGGTTCTCCACCATATCCCACTCGGTTACTGATGGAGTGGTGAAATGGCCATGGTCCATTGAATAGGCCTTGATGGCCCTCTTCTGCACCAGCATCTTTTGGAACAAGTGTAGGGTAGAGTTCCACCTGGTGGGACAAAACTGAATGATGTTATAGCGTGGGACACCAACCTCCTCTTGAATCACAGCAAGTTTCTGCTGTCCGACCACTGAGAGATTGAAATGGGTCGCAATGGTCTTCAGCTTGGCCCTGACGTCAATAACTACCTTCTTGGATACAAGGCCGTCATTGATGACAGACTATGGGATCTCTGTCTATGATCTCCATGCAATACAGTTTCCTGCATTGTTGACAGAGCATGTTTCTTTATTTTTCTTACCACCTGCGTGTACACTTCATCAAGCATCTTTGTGCGGAAGTATTTCTCTGTTTTCATTGGGTACTTAGGCTCTACTGCTGCCATGGACCTCTTGAAGCCCCCCCCCCCCCCTCGACCACTGCATATGTTAGGATTTCTGTGGCCATCATCTCCATTATTTTCTTATTCAGGTTGGTCGTTCTGGGGTCAGTTGCTGTCCAATGTTTGCTGCAGGGTAGGCTGCTGCATGTCTCAGTATATCTTTATGTGCCTCCTTGTAAACTTCCTTGTGGCGCTGTTCCATGTGACTCCATAAGTTGTGTTTTTGCCCTAAACCTTGCTTGACCCCTTGGCTGATGGGAGGCCCTGCACACAATGTACAGTTGACTGCCCCATTGGTGTTCTTTTAAAAGTATTTTTTTTAAATAATACAAATTAAAATTAGAGCAATGAATCAAATTTATTTTTGCTTCATTTTTTACTTATATTTAAATTACAAATAAGTATTAGCCTTCATGCTAATGCAAATCAATGGAAAATTGTTGTGGCAATTTCCTTATGAGATATTGCGTCTAGGACAGATGAGACTTCTAAATATTAGAGTAACACAATAGTTGTAGGATTACTAAAAGTATTTAATGTATGCATACACCAGTCCCCTCTCTAACAGAGTGGGCCCAGATTATTGTGACAGTCTTTTATCCCAGTTTGCCCCCCTCCCCAGGAATCCAAGACGAGATTAACAAGTTGGGCCTGACAGGTGATGAGAGTCAGGAGATAACTTGAGGCATTACTTCCTGACCTCCCCACACCCCACAGGATCAAACGTAGCATTGTCTTCCCGGGAGGGTCATCTGACCCCTTGACCACCGATGGGGGTGGTCAAGGGGTCAAGGGGAGGCATTGTAAAACATTTGGCATGATAAGACATCAACGGAGAAATGTTATGCTAACTTGGATTTTCCCACCACATCTTACAAGCGCTCCAGCTTAACTTCAAGTTTTTCCGATACATTTTTATTAATTTATTTTATTTAAAAGGGACCATGTACATTTTAAAACATAAATGTCGCTATTTGATGCACCATACTAGATACAGAAATAATTTCCCCTCTAAAGTGTTTACACAACACACAATGCATTTTCTACCCACCACTTAGTCCATCTGTGCCTCCTCCTTGCTATGGAGTCCCACACCACTACAAATGGCTGGGGACAAAACTACACTTGTTTTTGTAACCACTTTCCAGTGTTAAATCGGTTATTTGAAAGTGGCTACTGTACTACTGGCGCATGTGTCCTCATGAAAAACACACTGATAATTTGATGATATGCTATCTCTCTCTCTCTCTCTAGGCAGAGTGGAGACAAGAGTCACCCACCATTCCTCCAGGCTGGCCAACAGCTGGCCTCATTGAGATCAGAAACTTTGGTCTGCGCTATCGAGAGGACCAAGATTTAGCCATCTGCAACATTACAGTTACCATCCTGGGAGGAGAGAAGGTATTAAACAGATGGTAGTTTTGCACTGTATAAACTTAAGTAAATAAATAGCTTGAGGGAAAAAGCTATGTAGCAGCACTAGAAATAATGACCACAGAGAATGTGATAACATAATATGTAATGTAATTTAAACATTTTAATATTCTGTGACAAACAATGCATTGTGTAAAAATGTCACATTAAATTTAGGAACTTGTAGATTGTACTTTGACCACTAATGACCAACTCTCCTGCAACCAATTCATTGTTGACACTCATAGATTAACCTAGAGGACGACCATGTCGCTGGTGACAAACGGCAGGATTAGGATAAATTTATCATTTACATTATTAGCTTTACAAGTTTTTATCATACACACATGACAAAAATATTGACAGAAACCGAATAATCCACACTTTCTAATGTGTCCACTGCCAAATAATGTGTTTTTTTAAATTACGTGAATTAGAAAAAACCTCAAACTTTCCACATTACTCAGTCACACTTGAGTTGGAGCACTGTTGTACCCGCCCACCCATTCACAGGAGACTATTCACATGATAAACACGATACATGTTCGAAGCATAGTTCACTTGTTTTGAGGTCAACCTTTTCGGAAGATGGAACGCCGGTTTACAGTACAGGAAGCACTTCAAATGATGCTGGACAGCAATGACGATGTCTGCAGCTCATTAGATCCTGAGGACTGCGACACTGATGATGAGTGGGGTAATTTTTAACAGCGACTCGATCAACTTGATGAGTAAGTGTAAATATTTCTTACGATATTGGTAGATATGCGCGCTGTGTAGTGCAAGTTCTTCATGTGCTTCTTGAGCAAAAATAAAAACAGAGTTTGAATAGTAAGGAAGACCGGGGAAGTTAGCCTACTGGGGTCAATGATGTCGTATATGACATCAAATGATGTCCTATAGAAAATACTAAATATCTCTGGATCCCTTTATGCAAGACACTTTGTTTTTAGCTGAGAAGCTAAGCATTGTGTCGTTCCAACAAAGGCTCCGGTGTGATCGTAATCCTTTCACAAGTTTTGTAATTCGGCCTTGAACTGTGGCATCTTTTTGGAGACTTTGTACAATACATCCATAATGATAAATCCAAAAATGAATGATTTTCCACTTTGCCATGTTGAAAACGACTATTGTTGCTGTTAGCCATGCAACTGGCAGCCATAATGCCTTCGTCGACCAATTAGAGGCTGTGTTGTCTTGCCGACAAATCGGAGGCAAAGAGCTTGGAGTAACATGAGATAAACCCTGTCCTATTAATAGATTGTTACTATTAAGGCAGCACCCAAAATAATGAGTAGAACAGTGTAAATGTGTGTGTGTGGACTTGGGCCTTTTGCTTGTTTGCGTTTTCTTTCTTTTTAATGAATATGCTACATTTTCTCAATACTTTTTTATTATATTTACAGAAATGAAGATGCAACACAGGGCTCACAATGCACAGGCAGCCAATCAGAGGTGAAGCTGCAGGAGAGGGAACCCAAATTGATGAGCAAGTGTAAATATTTCATACGACCATTCTACAAATAGTAGGGGAGACCGTGGAAAATGTGTGTGTGTGTGTGGACAGAAATATAGTATCGCTAGCAGAAAGGCAACGCATGACTGTAATTATGTACACATGACATTAAAGAACTTGAATTTGAATGGACTGGTCTTTTGTCATTTTTAAATAAACAAGACCTTGTGGAACCGCTTTTAATTACCAAAATAATTAGTATCATTAGTATTTGTATTTCTGCACATGTTCATGTTCTGTTGATATTTTTACAAAAATGTACAAACCTGACATACATACTGCTTCCATATTATTGTAGCTGAGTTTGTGCTGAAAACTAAAATATGAAACACTTCAGAATCACTGTTTGCAGTCTGTGTATATGCTGTAAATGGTGTGGTGATTCAAATAAATGACAGCTGTTGTCTTTACTACACAATGGAAAACGGATTAGGGTGTGACCTGGGCAATAGGTTGTTACCTGGGCTTACCTGTGAACCACCCTTTTGCATAATGAGGCATTGCCCTTCCCACTGCCAACTCTTTATCCCAAAGAAATAGGACATACATTTTTAGATGGCCATTAAATTGTCCAAAACAATGGAGCCCATCAAAGTGTTTGTGCTTGATACATTCCTAAGACTTAACAGAACCACCTCAAGTGGCAAAATCTCTTAATCACAATGGGTAAGGTAATGTTTTTTCACACATTCCAGCACAGTTGTAAAACTACTTTTTAACTTCATTTACCAGTTATTTAAAAAAGAAAGTACAATCATGAAATACATACTACTTAGATATTATTGTAGCTGAACTTGTGGACTGGAAATACCGCTTACTTTTGTTCAAATTGTGAACAATAACAGAGCATGCCAAAATCATCAGTGTCTGAAAATACCCTTAGACCCCATAGGGTTAAAACCCAGTATGTTTGCAAAGTTTTAATAAAATACAGACATGGCAAAACATCAGCCACACCAATAAGTAAATTGAAGTCCTTTATTCCAGAGCATGAGAACAATTATGGATTATTGGATTGGATTATAATATAATTAATGGATTATTATTATTTTCACCGAGGCCCTGGTGTTGTCAAGCGCAGAATACTGTGCCCCGGTCTGGTGCCGTAGCCCCCACGTCTACAAACTGGACACTGCCCTTAACACTGCCCTACGGACTGTCTCCGGATGCCTACGAGCCACTCCAACCAACCATCTGCCCGTCCTCGGAGGAATCGCCCCTGCAGAAGTCAGGTGAGAAGGAGCCATGCTGGCTCTTGCCCGAAAGGCACAGGCGAGTGAATCCCACCTCCTCCACAAAACCACCACCGAGACACCACAGCGAATGCGCCTCAAGTCCCGGCGCCCCTTTGCCATACACGCCCAGGAACTGCTCCGGAAAATTCCAGCCGACACCTGCAAGGCTGCCTGGGTCAAGGCGACATGGAGAGAGCAGTGGAGGTCAGCAGAACCATCTCAGCTACACCATTACATCAAAGACCCCACAGATGTTCCTGGCCAGCATCTTCCCCCGAAAGCAGTGGACAACCCTCAACCGCCTGAGGACAGGTGTGGGACGCTTCGGGGCTGCAATGCTGAAGTGGGGCATCACAGACAGTGCCCAATGCGAGTGTGGAGACCCAATACAAACTGTGGAACACATCCTAACCAGTTGCCCCAAACACCGGCCCCCGAACGGTGATCGTGGTCTAATTGACCTTGATCATAGGACGCTGGACTGGCTCGCCTCAACAGAAGAAGAAGAAGAAGAAGAAGAAGAAGAAGAAGAAGAAGAACAACAACAACAACAATTATGGAGAATATTAACAAAACAACACTATCTGTAGATATACAGTACATTGTTTTCCTCCTTATAGGGAGGAAAACAAAAGTTCCGCTCACAAACATTATTTTCTCAAATGTTCAATTTATTAAATGAAAAGTAGACGAGCTTAGAGCAAACACTCGCTACTTGTATGAATATAGGGAAGCTTGTGTCCCCACCTTTTCTGAAACCCGGCTGAGCGAGACTGTGCCAAACTGACGTTTGTCCAGATGGATTTACTATCACACGCATGGACCGATATAGAGAGACTACAGGAAAGGAGCAAGAAGGGAGCGTGTGCGTCATGATAAATGACAAGTGGTGCAAAACGGTGGTGAGGAAGATCTGTACCCCTGATATTGAACTCTTATCAGTGTCCCTGCGCCCCTCCTACCTGTCCTGTGAGTTCCCACAAATATTTGACACTATTGTTTATATCAATCCAAAGACAAATACAGATAAAACAGCAGATATTATTTTTAATATTACCCAAGAATTTGATGATATCTCCCCAGATGCGCCCAAGTTCATAATGGGGTATTTTTAAGAGTTTTACCCTCAAACGGACACTGTCTACCTATACTTATGTCACCTGCCCTACAAGAAAAAGCAAAACTTTTGTTATGGCACCATCCCTAAGGAGTGTTCATCCATTGCCAAGGACCCCCTGGGAGGCTCAGACTACAATACTGTCCCCCTGGGAGGCTCAGACTACAATACTGTCCTTCTTCGGACCAGGGTTCCGAGATTGTCAGTGAGGCGGCTTCTCAGGGCTGTTTTTATCCTATTTTGGAGTGAGAATCCACGCTCTGCCACTCTTAGGGCCCTATTTTAACGATCTGAAAGGCATGGTCTGAAGCGCGCAGTGCAGGTGCATCTCTTCCCAAAATGAGACGAGAAGAGACGGTGGAACTATTTTTTAAGAAATATGTTGATGTACACAATTATAATCTTTCACATTGTAATCTTTTTTATTTTTAATGGTTTGCATGTTTGTGCGCTGCTGCGCCTCCCCCTGTGTGTAACAAGCAGAGTGTACAAGCATTGTACTAATGCACCCTTAAACTAACAGTGAAACACCACGCCGTTGACTTTCAACCAGGTTTCTGTTGGTCAATTGCACAATTGCTTTTAGTTGCCTCAAGCAATACGCCAACAATATGCCTAAACACGCCTCCAGACCAACACA
Organism: Merluccius polli; assembly: GCA_030340625.1. Classification (NCBI taxonomy): domain Eukaryota; kingdom Metazoa; phylum Chordata; class Actinopteri; order Gadiformes; family Merlucciidae; genus Merluccius; species Merluccius polli. The sequence continues at coordinate 137,586 of JAOPHQ010000859.1, read as the reverse complement.
CCCATGGACACACAGAGGAGCACAAGTGCATGTGCTATTTAAACAATGTGGGCGCAGGACAGGCACGATCTGAAACGGTCTGAAACTAGCAAAGACACAAGACGCTTGGCGTCGCACTGCACCGGGTGTAAGATGGGGCCCTTAGTCACATGACTAAACACTCGGTAGCGGAGGCAAAACCAAACTTTTGCATCGTATAAGTTTATATTTATTTTATAGGTCACACAATATTAGGCTATTTAATAAGCTATTAATCTTTTTATTTATTTATTTATTTAGCATATTTCCAACTGGACATTTTGGCCGTTGATATTTTCATCTGCCAGACAACTACACGTGATACCGGCAAAAACCCAGCATTTGCCGACTAATGTAAACCAGGGGTGCAAACTAGTGAGGACCCATAAAGGTGACATTTTTTTGCCTGAAAACTAAGATCAGTGTTCGGCACATTCACTCACACACTGTGGCGTTATGTGTCCGAGAAATGCCAACGCCAAGGAGAGGAGAGTGTCCAGTTTGGGGACGTTAAAATTGCGTCTCTGCTCTTTGCAGATAATGTGGTTCGACCGTGACCACCTTTTATTTGGGAACAGGCATAGCTATTGAAATGATGTGCATTGCATAGTAATACCATAGTTGGAGTATTGCTTGCACAAACAAGTATCGGGAGCAGGGGTTGGCGTCGGTGTGGAGGGTGAAGTAGAAGGAAATATTAGGAGGAAAACCGTGAGTTTATTTATTCATTTAGTCTATAATGGCGACATGAAAGCAGATACAATTTCTTTAGTATGTGTTGAGAAAAGCAAACTGGGTTGGTAGCCTAACTGGATCACCTGGCGAGTCGCGACATGAGGTTTATTGAGGTAGTATACTCAATGCAAAAATGTAGCACACAGATATAAGTAGTGTCATCAGATTGGCTTTACTTTGGTTGTTCCACCGTCCGCCATTTCCACTACTTGGGATAGCTATCGGGGATAGCTACCGGGTAAACAAAAGCACTATTCCTCCTGGTTTGGTTGCATGCACAATGGTTGGCGTGTTTTCTTTGTGCCGTAAATGGAGCCTTAATTTTCCCAGGAGATTGTACCTGGTGGCAGACTTTGCATAGTGAACGTGAGGCTTATAGGGAAGCTAAGGGAATCAATCTAAATGCAGATGGTGTCATTATTCTGTTACCATTACAATCAATATTTACTTCATATTGATACGTTAAACCAAAAAAGTAGTCTACAGGACCTTTAAGGCCATTTGTACATCTAATAAGCATTAAAGGTGCAATGTGTACAATTTAGTGGCATCTAGCAGTGAGGATTACAACCAATTGAATACCCCCCCCCCCCCCCACCTCTCCAGTAGTTACTAGGGGTGCATTACTATAGTTTACACCAATGTACACATCGAAAGTCACCTGTATTGTATACAGTCTGTGTGTTACATTCACACTGGAGCTCCACTGGCCATGCAGTTTTTTAACCTGCTTTTCCTGTTGTAGAGCTAGCCGGATACATTTCTAAACAGCGATTTTAATATTATATATTATATCCATTCGGAACGTTTTGTAACATGAGACGTATCGGTTTAATTGCACTTTAGTTAGGCTATTGTTTAGGGTAGGGTACTTTGCAAATTGCCTATTGTGTAGAAATATGGACCAAACGATGGCCAGCTACTAAACGTTGGCGAACAAACCTTTTTTAGTCTCACCAATATGCAACAGCGAAGGCTTTATTTCTCTAGAGCCGTTTGTCCATTCTGGGCTACTGTAGAAACATGGCGGTGCAACATGATGGCCTCCGTGGAAAGCGACCGGCTCCCCATGTGGATATAAACAGCTCATTTGAAGTGAACGAAAACACGATTGTTATTTTCAGGTGATTATACACAAATGAAAACATACTTATGAATATTATATTCAATTTCTACAAAGTCCGTTCCACTAGATGCCATGAGATTCTGCACACTGGACCTTTAACTGCTAATAAATGCATAATAAAGTCTATTAATTTTAAAGCAACACAAAAAGCTTAGTTGTTAATAAGTGCATAGTTAACTGCTAATAAATGCATAATAAAGTATGTATTAATCTTAATAAACAAGACAAGGGTTAAGAAAAAAAGCTTAGTAAAGGTTTATCAATGACATAATAGGCAAGTTAGTTCAACTCCAAAAAAGCTTAGTTAATCAGTGCATATTGCTAATCACTGCTAATTAGTCTTTATAAATCAATAAACAAAACATAGTTAAGGTTTAACAATGACATTATAGGAAAGTTAATTAAACTCAATAAATACATGTAAAAATGTTAATAAGCATATAAGGACTTATAAGACCCTTATAACCTATTAACTAGTGCTTATTAAGGGCCTTATTACCTATTTAATAAGCATATTATAAGCATGTATAAGGCCCTTCTTACCTATTAACTAATGCTTATTACCTATTAAATAACTTATTACAAGGACCTTAATATAAATCGCTTCCGATTAATCTTCTAGCCAGTAGGGTGACAAAAGCTAAGACATCTTTCTTAGATGTAGGGAGGGGAGGCAATGAGGACGAGACCCCAAACAGTGCGCTGAGAGCATTTGGTTCTACTTTTTCTCCAATTATCTCAGATAAGGTATTAAAGATCTCAGTCCAATAAATATGTAGGGGTGGGCAAAGCCAGAACATGTGTATGAGGTTCGCAGGAGAATGTTGCCATCTATCCCAGGCTAGACGGATACACCGTCACAATCTTAGACAACCGAGCCTTAGTGTAGTACAGGGATTCCCGGAGTGTGGTGCGCGCACCCCCAGGGGTGCGCGAGCTGCCACCAGGGGGTGTGCGAGAGGAAGAATGCAATGGCGGTCTGGTGTAATATTACACAATTACAGTGCAGTTTTTTAAGTGGGATTTTTCCATACAATAAAAAAACATGAACAGTAAACATTTCCTTTGTAATCCCTTTTATTTTAAATAAAAAAACTATAATTTCTTAGTTTTTGATAGAAACGTAGAAGAAGACAGCTGCTGTCTTCTTCTTCTTTTCCTCCGCGGCGGTGCGCCGCGACCGGCTCTGGGTCGGCTTGGAAGGGTTCGGGGGCGAAGGTGGCCGGCGGCTTCGGCCTCTGGCTTTACAGCGCCCCCCCCGCTCCGACCTCGCCGCTTCCCGGGGCTGCGGACGCAGTATCTCGCTGCGCCTTCCTCCCCCCTCACGGGGGTTGGGGACGGGGCCCCCTCGCCCCCGGCGTGACTGTCGACCGGGACGGACTGTCCTCAGTGCGTCCCAACCGTGTCGCGTCGTTCAGGGCGGGGATCCGGCTCACGTACAACTGGCGCAAGGGGTCGGCGGCGATGTCGGCTACCCACCCGACCCGTCTTGAAACACGGACCAAGGAGTCTAACGCACGCGCGAGTCAGAGGGTCCCACGAAACCCCGCGGCGCAATGAAAGTGAGGGCCGGCGCACGCCGGCCGAGGTGGGATCCCGGCCCCCTGTTTATCTGTTTCGGAGCCTATTCTCTTAATGTTGCGGATTGTTTGTAACTTCATTGCAATTTAATTCAATGTACTGTCGTTCTATTTTCCATAACCGTTGTGTTATAATAATGCTATAGGTCCACGGTCATTTAATAGGCCTATTGCTGCAATTTTTCTTTTACGCGGCTGAAAATAACCGTAGGCCTACTTTCTGTCACTGAGCCGTGTCTGTCACTCATCCTCTTAAAAGTGGAAACTTGTGCGTAGCTTTGTTGCATTATATTGAAACTTTGTTGATGTTGTTATTGTCATGCGTGTTCTGGTTATTTGCGCATGATTAAACATGTGTCTTTATATGCCGATAAAACAAAGCTTTGTTGCGTTTTTTTTTTTTTCTTTTTTTGAAGTGGGGATTGGGGGTGCGCCAACCCGGTTGGGATGTAGAAGGGGGTGCGCAGGAAAAAAAGTTTGGGAACCGCTGGTGTACTAGGTACGGTGTACCAATTTACATTGAATAAGACCATGTCTTGCACAAATAGAAGACCTGTGTACACGTTTCAAAATCTTCGCCCAAACTTCTTCTGGTATAACCTCCCATAGATCCACCTCCCAAAGAGTCTTTATAGAGTTCAGTGGCTCTGGTTGTAAATGATTAATTTAGTTATAGATAAGTGACATTGAACCTTTAACACTAGAAGTGCCAGAGCTGACGCCATTGGGCGTTGTGATTCAAAAATGTAAATTACTCCATCATTGTTATTGCTGTTTCCCTCCTGCACTGACTTTTCCTCAATACCTATTCTGCACACGCCTATATCGTCATCATGATAGAATAAAGTTTAGAAAACCAAATAAGCAGGTTTTTGGTGTTGTTTTTCACCAAACACCCCCCTTCAACCGCAAGAAGCAGCACCAATTAGCGTTGGTACTCGCCTCTGCCCTCTCCTCTTTGAAGGGAAAGGATGCATTTGCTGTACAGCGCATTGGGACATAGAATTTTTTGCACATGTACATCATATCCGTTTGAAGACCAAACACATTCTTGTAGAAGAAGACGAAATCAAAACCATACAGACTGAGTCTATTCCTTGCCGTGTTGCAGGCAAACTAAATCGACTAAAATGTTTGACGCACTTTAGTATGTCTGAGCTTTTCATTTCCGCTTGAAAAATAACATATATACACCATTTGGCGGCGACAAAATGCACTCATTCAACAAAGAAGAGATAATCAAAGCAAATCGACCAGGATGTCTGATGTTGTATTCATTTGGATGCTTCTTGCGTTTATTTTTATTTATTTTAAAAAATTATTTTTAGTCTTACTTTTTGCGCAACTAATGAAAAATAGGTCGACTAAACCTCTTCCGATTGACCATTGGTTAGTCGATTATCAGGGAGAAGCCCTACGTAAGTAAAATTTGTATCCAGATACAGAGACAGGAAGGTTGGAAACGTACAAAAGGAGGTCACCCGCATAAAGGGAGACCTTTAACTCTATTCTATTTCTAAGTATGCCTGTAATATGGGGGTTTGCTCGAAGCGATATCGAAAGGGGTTCAATTGCAAGTGCAAATAATAATGGGCTTAAGAGACAGCCCTGTCTTGTGGAGCAATTAAGGTGAAAATATTCATATTGAATATTATTGTCCTGACTGAGGCTTGCGGAGACAAATAGAGCAGCTAGCAAATCTCTCTAAAGTATAAAAGAGGTAACTCCACTCCACTCTATCAAATGCCTTCTCAGCGTCTAAAGATATCAAAGCCTCCTGGGTGTTAGGGGTTGAGACATTGTAAATTGTATTGAATAGGCATCTAAGGTTGGAGAAGGAATGCCTGTTTGGTCTGAAGAGATAATAGATGGGAGAATAGGTTCCAGACGGCGGCAACAGCTTTGATAGTAATTTAAAGTCAACGTTCAGCAAACTTATTGGGCGATAGGAGGTGCAGGCCAAGGGATCTTTATCTTTTTTCAAGAGGAGGGAGATTGAGGCCTGAGTAAGAGTTTGAGGAAGACAACCAGAACCAAAAGAGTCATTAAACATGTCCAATAACAAAGGGGCTAGCTTGTGCCCGAATTTTTTATATAACCTGTCTGGTCCTGGACATTTCCTACTTTGGAGGGAAAACGCGGCTGCATTAGGTTCTGCTGTAGTGATTGGCTTCTCTAGTTCTACTGCAACAGACTGCTCAATGGAGGAAATAACCAATTTATCAAAGAAACTATCACAATTGGGAGGAGTGGAACCTTGATCAGATGAGTAAAGAGACATGTAGAATTCCTTAAATACATTATTAATTTCCTAACTGATGTGCTAGTAGCTTGCTGGCCTTATCACCATGTTTATAAAACTAGGATCTCGTTTGGAGCAGAAGTTTGGTAGTATGATGTGCCGTAAGTACATCAAATTCCACCTGTACAGAAATAAGTTCCTTATATATCTCTGGGGATCGGGAAGTAGCATACATGTTATCAATTTGAGATATGCGTTGCAACAGCTTAGTCAGCCTTTCATTTCTAAGTTTTCTCTCAAATCCTGTGTAGGAGATTATCTCCCCCCTGATTCATGCCTTTAGAGTCTCCCACAGCGCTGACACATCAGGCGTTTTGTTTATACTTCATACTTCAATCAATTTGTCGTGAGACAAAGTTAGGACAAAATCCTCATTTGAAAGTAAGCATGTGCTAAAACGCCATGGCACACGAGTACTAATAACGTCTTTAAAATATATATTCATAGAAATTGGAGCATGATCAGATAAAACAATAGCGTCATATTTATATGCAGACACAGATGGAAGTAGCCTGTTATCAATCAGTAAGAGGACAATACTGGTATGATGAACCTGGGGGTGGAAAAAAAATCCCTTTTAGAAGGGTTCAAAAAGTGCCAGGAATCAGAGACAGCAAACTCCTTCATTAAGGACTGGATTACCTTTGCAGACTTTGAGGGCGTAGAGACTTTGGAGAAAGAACAATCCAATTGGGGGTTAAGCCAGCAGTTAGTCTCCTCCTAATATTAAGTAGTGTGAAGACACAGAAAAGACGTGTAAAAAAGGCGTCATCACAATTGGGAGCATAAACATTGTATTATGAGTATTATGAATCTGGCCAGTAACTATAATGAATCTACCATAAGGATCTGAAATAACATTGGAGTGTACAAAGGGACTAGATTTATGCAGCAGAATAGACGCACCTCTTGATTTGCAGGGAAATGAGGAAAGGTAAGTCTGACCCACCCATCCTCTCTTCAATTTTAAATGATGATGAGGCTTTAAGATGAGTCTCTTGTAGAAAGGTTATATGGGCACCCAGGTGGCGGAGATGATGTAATACCTTGCTACGTTTTATAGGGTTATTGAGCCCTTTACAATTGAAGCTGGTGAATTTAAGATATCCCCCATTAGACAATGCTGTTAAATTAGGTTGGGTCATAGCTAGTAATTGAGAGTGTTATATTAGAATAGAGATGGTCTGTAGTCAAAACAGATACAAACTGTCTCTAGTAGCTCCAGTATCAATCTACTTAAAACTACTTGGAGAACCCGGAAATGTGACATGTTGTGAGCTCAATGAAAGTGCACAGTATTAAGGTTGCATATGAGCATATTAAACAGTAAAAAAAATAAACAAGAAAACAGGCAGCATGAACTTGCGAAAAGGCACATACGGTGTTAGAATTATTGTAACTGAGGTAGTCATGCACAACAGGAAAGGTCCATTCAAGTAATCACAGTAAACAATTTTAGTAGAAAAACAAGATCAGACCCACCTGTGGTGGGTGGGAAATTTAGTCCTTGTAGCTAGCAACATAGCTAGCAACAACGGCTAACTAGCCAGATAACATATCCACTAAACATTGTCCGGGGTGACTGCTTGCCCAACCAATCCGATGCCAATGTCTGATCTTCAAACCTGTGAGTTTGTCCACCGGGCCGGGTGATGCGTAGTGTTGCTGGGTAGAGAAGCCCAAACTTAATCCCCAGGCAGGAATGAAGCTCCCTCTTTACAGCAGAAGGCAGCCCGCTTCTTGGCCACCGTCGGGGAAAATTAAAATCCTCCTACTCAGGTAGGAGAGAGGAGAGGCTTCCCCAGCTGGTGCAGGAATTGGTTTCGAATTTGAAATAGGTTTACTTGAATGACTCGAAGTGGACGGGGGACTCCCTGTCTCTGGGCCTGGCGGGTAGTGTGCGATGGGCCCGGTCCAGTACTGGGTTGTTATCAAGTTTGAGCAGGTCTTGGAGGAGTTGTGCCGTATACTTGTAGGGCAAGGGCCCTCAGAACCCTCAGGCAAACCCACCAGATGAACATTATTCCACCGTGAGCGTCCCTCCAGGTCCTTGCATTTCGTGCAGAGAGACTCGACCAGGGTGTTTAATGTGCCAACATTAGCTTCAAGCTCAGTTAGCCTGTCATGCTTGTTAGCCGAGCACTCGAGGTCTGCAATAGTGTTGCCATGTGAGGCAGTTTTACCCCCAAAAGGGTCTAGCGCAGCTGTTATTTCCCTTTTGACGGCCTGTGAGATGATGGAATCAAATTTACTGATAATGTCAGAGTGCATTTCATCTAACATCTGCCTCATGTTCAACAGCAGAGTCTCGTTAGCATCTAGCTGCGGTCGGTGTTCTTGCTCTGGGGACATGCAAGGCTTGTTGCGGCCTGCTTATCGGATTTCCCTCGACCTGCCATCATATGTTGTCTTTGATTGGAAAATAAAGTAAATAAAGTTTATAGCTGCAATATCCAAGCTTGATATTGATAAAGGGACACAATAGTGCAAATAAAATATATAATATGTCACATTTCAGCGGCGCTGCTGCAAAACACATCTTACATGTTGCCTGCTCAGCAGCGGCCCTCTAATTTTCGCTTCTTGAACCTGATTTTAATAGCTTAAACCTGTACTATGTAACTTTTCTAGAAAGTTTCTCAAGAATAATCCATCCAGGACATTTTCTCTATAAATCGTTTTGTACTGTTCTTTTGTTCTCTGTACATTTAAAAAAAATGTTTTATATCTATGTGATTCATGACTTACATGCATAAATGTTTCATTTCCCAAGGTAGGTATTGTGGGACGCACAGGGGCAGGAAAGTCATCTTTGACTCTTGGGCTGTTTCGAATCATTGAGGCAGCAGAGGGCGAAATCTTCATTGATGGGATCGACATTGCTCAGTTAGGCCTGCATGAGCTGCGCACGAGGATCACCATCATACCGCAGGTAGGGTTACACGTCTGAAACCTTTGCCATGAATAAAAGGTGCTGGAGGATTGCATTTCAGTGTTTAAATATTTGGTAGCACTTTAGATTAGGGACCACATATTCACCATTAACTAGTTGCTAAGATCGTTATTTATGTACAACAACTTCCTTACTATCAATAACCAGTAATTAGGAGGTTTTTAAGTTAAAGTTAATGGCCTAGTAGTTGTAGAATATGGTCATGCAGAATAATGCATTAATAAGTGCTTTATAATGACTAATAAAGAGCCAATATGTGTGCTTATAAGCAACTAGTTAATGGTGGATATGTGGTCCCTAATCTAAAGTGTTACCAAATATTGTTATCAATTCTAGGTTGTACAAACAATGTCAGTGCCTTGATCCAATTTATGCTATATGATTGATGATCCAAGCAGAACTTTTCACAACCACTACCCTACCGCACACACACATTAATAGATAACTGCAGTTATAAGAGACTACCATGTCTTATATCTCCAGGACCCAGTGCTCTTTTCAGGCTCTCTGAGGATGAACCTGGACCCTTTTGATGGATACTCTGATGAGGAGGTCTGGAGAGCTTTGGAACTGGCCCACCTCAAGAGCTTTGTGTCTGGTCTGCCTGACAAGCTGGACCACGAATGTTCTGAAGGAGGAGAGAATCTCAGGTACGGGCAGTTTGTTAACATCATCCATTAACATACAGTACTTACACATTATAGCCAAGGGTATAGTGACTACAAAAAATACATCTTTTTAGTAATGAGCAGCTTGGCTCTGAACTCACCCGATTATATCAGTAGTACCTCATAAAATAAAACAAAACAAAATAAATGCCCAAGAGAATGTAAATGATACATTCATGAAACACAATAAAACAATGCCTGACAAAGAATGTAAATACTATTCACATTTATTAAAATGGCAACATGTAACCATTATACACTCGCAGTGTATAATGCAGTACGCAGTCACGTGGTCACTCCGAGACCCTTGGTTCCAGATGTGTTTTGCCTATGACATTTTTTTTCTAGAAAGCTTGATTTGTACGATTGTACTTTTTCAGATGTTCTGATATTTGATGATTTGATTCGATTTTTTTTGTACAGTGAACATTTTTGAAAAGATTTATACCACATTCGGTACACATGGTCTATGGACGTGTCTGATGAAGTTAGATAAAGGTTTTAAAAATATTTAAAAACAAGTTTGCCATGTGCAGCTGAGGTATGGGCATTAAAACACCAGAATAATAATCCCTACAGATACAATATGTATCCAAAGATACTCGATGAATACCTAATTCAAATTTCAAGCAGTCTCGAAAGGTATTCAGTCCACACACGCACCGCCGAGCACAGCAACCGCCCTTTTCCCATGTGCGATTGATCTTGAGCACGATGGAGCACATTACCATCGTTATAATAAGCTACACCCTAAGCAGCAAAAAAATAAACAGTATTCAAGCTTCACAACGTAAGCCAGTCTAATAACAATAGCCGTGGATATGCTATTTAAAAGGCAAAAGGCAGAATTTGGTGGCCTCTGGCACATTGCAATGCCACCATTCCATCATATGCACTGATCTTAAGTATTGCATATGTTAATGAGTTTGCCTTCCTATTGTAAATACGTAGTGAATTATTGTAAAAGAGAATTAGGCTTCTTGTGCATTGTAGCCCACACAGTCTGTAAATAACTATTTATATTTTAAACCACAACTATTCTGGGCTGATCAGCACTGTAATTAGCAATCATAAGACGCCATCCATTATACTAACACTGTGAGGTCAACAACGATATAATGGACAGTAAATTATGGCCTATACATAATACTACATATCTCTGGAACATGTTGTTTAGCCGAGAAGCTAAGCTTAGGTTCGGCGCTAAGCCTTCTTTGTAGACCAGACGACCCGCGTCGCATAGTCCAACATAAACACACAACACTCTGTTCAGACTATTTAAACCCTTCTATTTAAACAGTTTACTACAATTAATAGTCATCAATAGCCATCAATTCTATTAAGCACGGATGAAGCATTCATTGACTTGCCATCACATTTAGTGGGGGCTAACGCTTAGCTTAGCATTCATTAAAATGGAGAGCGAGGTGGTTTAACGTTACTAGTGTGGCTGATCCAAAACAACGTATGGATGGAACAGAAAAGCAGCACTTTAACGTTCCTAGTGTGTTTGATCCACAACAACTGTTACCTTCCCAGCCTGTAGATCCAATGTCTGGGTTCCCTGGTGGTAACCACGTTGTAACCGTATTCCTTTACTACTACCAAAAATTGGACATGGTCATGATCAGTAGAAGTAGATGAATATGTGGATGTACAAATGTGTTTGTCCCTTCAAGTAAGTTTATATATTCGCAAGTTTAAAAATGGTGTTAAAGACATGACTGTTGTGTTAGGAAAGTGGACAGTTGACTTCCGGCTCAGCACAACATGGCGTAAGTCGCACGCTAGAAATCTCCTGCAGAGATTAATTGCTTAAGCGCTATTAGGCACTCTATTTCCCTTTTTTTACAGCTTACTTTCCATGTAACTCATTTTACAAATTTACTTTAGTTATTGTTGTGATCTTTTTCACTTGTCTATTTGGATGGAGTCATCTATCTTTCCTCGAACCCTGGAAGCTTACGGATGTCCGGGAAACAAAGTGAGCCGAGACAGTGGGTACTGTGCGAAATCACAATGCTTCTGGTTTATTCAGGTCGTTGGCACATATTTATACAGTATCAAAAACAAGTTGTATGTGGCCCGTCAAGGCCCTGCCGAGAATCAATCCACTATGCAATCAGAGTTTGCGGAACTTAAAGGACAATTCCGGCGCAAAATGAGACCATATGATCATAACACACCAGTCGAGCGACGAACGCAGCCGGGAAAAGCACAAACACAAACCATTTTCTTCTCTTCTCTATGCACATGCACTGTTCGCACTTCGCACACCTTCTACTAGATTGCACACCTTCTGATTCATTGACATCTCATGTGTACACCTCTTCCGGCTCATTACGTTGCACGGCATTCGTCGCTCGACTGGTCGTGACTGTTTTCCAAAGATGGCGCCTGCTTGTATTCGTGAAGGCACTGGCTTTCTAAACTTTCTTTTTAATAAACTGTCTGTACACTTACAAAGTTCTCAATGCTTCGTTTTACATGTAGGGACCCTCATTATGCTACCGTGGAAGTGTGGTGCGATTTGAGCCTTGTTAGTGGTATAGAATTGCGATTTATTTTACATGAATATCTGCCACTACATCTAGCGTTATACGCTAATTAGCGGTTTTCGAGAACTTTGGTTACATTCGACTAGAATGAAAACTGATCCCAGAGAACGGTCGAACTCGGTGGACATGTGTTATGATCATATGGTCTCATTTTGCGCCGGAATTGTCCTTTAAGGGCACCATAACTGACATGGACCAGTCTTTGTCCACCTTCACTGAAGACATCGGTACTCTTCAAAACAAGGTAGACCATCTGTCTGAAGAAATGGTCAGGCTGGAGGATAAATGTGAAGATTTGGAGTCCAGATGTCTCCGTCAGAACATCTGGATCATCGGTGTCTCTGAGGACGACCCTGCCTCCTCTTTCGCTGCCAGTGTGGCTAAACTTCTGATGGAGCAGGGCTCCAGACTGCGACCAAAATGGTTGTGACCATTTTTGCGAGTGTGTGAGTTAATTAATGACATGGTCTCGTTGGTGCGAGTGCATGATGATTATTGTTTTGGTGCCCCTCCGGCACAGGTACTGTGTTAGCCATTGTGGTTGAAAGTAGTAGCCTACTTTTTCTTCTTCACTGGCTTAGTCTCCCTAGTACCTGTAATCTCCCTACCTGCACTTTCATCATCAGCGCGTGTGTGTACATCACGATCACAATTCATACATCTATGTGATCTCATTTCTAAATGACGACGATTCACGTGCTCCTATTCCCCTATGCATTCATGCGTTTACTTCTTTGCTTCGGAGCGAAATCAATCACAATTACACGATGTAAAGCAAAACATGCTATTAATTCAACACTCGTCATAAAACTCCATTAGTTCTCTCATCTCTCTTCCTCACTCACAGCGCTCACTGCCACTGTCCTACCCATTTCCAGAGGTCCTGTTACTATAGTACGTTAAACATTACTATAGGAAGTGAAACAGTCTACTTTTTCCACAACATGTGAGCATGTTGCCGCAAAAATAGACAGTTTCATTGTCTGTATCTGTAGAATGTGACAGACATTAATAAAATATAACTTCCTGTGTCCGTTTCCAATGAAGTGCTCTGTCAAGTTTTTATTATTGTTAGTTATTTTTATAGGATTCTTAAACTTTTTCGGTTGAAAATAAATATAAATTAAATGTATAATGAAATGAAACATTGTATTATTTAAAAAGATAGAGAGCGCGAAAGATAAAGATGCAGCAGCGCCGCAACAGAAACGCTGCCTGTATGGACAACACTGCTCACACAGGCAGTGTCCCAGGCATAGTGCAATAAATGTGTGCAATAAATGGTTTTATTGAAAAAAAGAAGAATTGTGTGAGAGAATCGTGATTTCAATTATTAGGGAGAAAAATCATGATTCATTGTTCCAAAAATGAAGCTGTCTATATAGTCCAGTAGTAATAGGGTTACACCCGGAACAAATTTGTAACAAGCTGAATTTTTCAGGATATGTTCAGAATACCTTTAGGAATGACCCCCTTGTGCTCTCTGAGATATTCAAGATGGTGTCCAAAATGGCCGCCATTTGAAGATTTTTCCGTATCGCAGGCTTAAAACCTGATACAAATGCAATTAAAAGGTCAAAATATATGTTTTTTAGGGTAAGTAAGTCAATTTCATCATTAGTTTCTTGAATGGAGACATTTCATAATAATAAATCACTTCAGTCATCATCCTCATCATCAGAAATTGGTGTTGATTCTTCAGTTTCTCCCTCATCATCTAGTAAAGATGGCATTGGTGCTGCATTGTTGCATGTTTGACCACTGCACTTTGTACTAGGGATGTCCGATATTATCGGCCCACCGATATTATCGGCCGATATTGGCATAAAAAATCAATATCGGAAAATATCGGTATCGGTTTTTTAACCGATACCGAAATCGATTTTGAATTAATTTCAGACATCTGTTATGTTTCAAGTGAGGACGTGGTTTGATGACATCATCAAACGCGCCGCGCCGTCTCAATAACAAGCCTGGGCATGTGCGGCCGTGTAGCGGGACGCTAGTTGTAGCTGTGGTTATGTCGGTGGTTTGGAGTTATTTCAAAGTTTCTACCAGGACTGATAGCGTTCCGGCACCACGCCGGAATTCCGGCGTACCGACGTGTCTGTGAAAAAAATATATATATCAGGTTCGCGTTCGCGTGGTCTGACATCGTCCATCGTAATGGCTGACCGACATCACGATGGAGAGCCACCATCGTGATGCCACGCCCCCCTCTCTTCTATAGTTATTACCTAAAAACTTTGCAGGGATTGCTCTGTAAATAAATTGAAAATATAACTAATGGTCCATATAAAGTGCTGTAAGTTAACTAGGGCTGCCCCCTAATTGACAGCTTAGTCGATCGACGGAGGCTTAGTCGAATACGTTTTCATAGTCGAGCAAAAAGTTAAACATAAAAATAAGAAGGCATGAGCATCGCAAACCGAATACATCCGTGGTCGCAACAAGCCCTGATTTGACTCATCGCTGCAGAAATACTGACCAATACACCTGGGCAGGTAAACACCTGGGCAGGTAGACACCGCTAGACACACAGGACTCATACCGGTGATCGCGGCTTTAGTTCGCCGTGTCTGATCCCCGTAATTCGGAGCGTGAATATCGGTTGAATATCTAATATCTTTCTAACTTTAAAAAACACTTTTGTATTGTTTAAGACGATAGTCGCACATCCCTCGTAACTACGTCTGTGAAGGTGAACCCTCCCGGACTCCGCTATTAACATGAACTGCTCCCCCGGAGGAGCCACACATCCACACGCACCGGACTGCGGTCAAGCCAGCCATCTCTCGGTTTCGCGTGGTCAAGCCAGCCGCTCCAACATTTCCAAGTGTGCCCTTATTGCCGACTTTATGGCAAATACTTTGAGACAACTGGGAAAGTCAGTGCTAGCTTACTGCAGCATGTGGAAACTTCCGGTTTTGAAAATAAAACGTGGGTATTAAATGTATTAAACGTTTATTTAAAAAATATGAAGAATGTTAAGATTTGATTAAAAAAAAAAAGAAGAAACAAAAATAAAGTAAGAGTTGTGTCTCACAAAACAAGTATGATCCTGCACTGATTTTGAGCCAATAGGTCACACCACCTGGAAGGAATGCTCATATTTACATGATGAAATGTATTAGCAGGGTCCCAAGAGCTCTGGTGCTCTACACAAAGATGCTACTGTAATATAGGCTTATATTTGGTTTGTTCATCTCATGCCTGAATGTTGTCAATTTATTTCCACACAATTCACCAGAATCTATCATTTAAGGGACTATTTATCCAAATTGTCTTCCAGGGGAGCATACCCCTGGATCCCGCTTGACAATTATGTTGATCAGGGCATATATCTTGGCTTAGGGGCCCGCCTACCTCCCAGAAAAAAAAAAGTTCAGGCTCAGGATTTTTTTCTACTATCACCCCTGTTCTACGTTGAATAGTAAAATAGCGGTTATGCGCAACATAGTAACGCATTCTGCGAAACAGTCTCATCACAACCGGTTCAGGTCTGCTGTACCGCGCTCACATTATTTTATTTATTAATCCGCACTTCCAGACCGTCACCGGGGCTTCAGAGTAATGTGTCCGAGGAGAGTAGCCCTCTCCCGGACACACTCGCTAGCTTTTACCGCTGTTTTTTTTCCTGGTTTTTTTCATCCATCTTTTCTTCTCACTAACATTCAGATGTTAAAATCGTGGCCGCATATATCGGTATCGGTATCGGTTGATATCGGTATCGGAAATTAAGAGTTGAACAATATCGGTTATCGGTTATCGGTAAAAAAGCCAATATCGGACATCCCTACTTTGTACACAAGGCAGAGCAGTGTACCCCCATCTTCCTGCAGCCACATGACACTCCACAGCCATCTGCTCTGCAGCCACAAGAGATCATGTTGAGCAGAGTGTCTGGAGTAATGGGGCGGTCAGTTTCAACTGGAGTCAAGATATCCTCCATTTTCCATCCCCAATCTGTTGGCTGCAATGGCCTTCCCATCCATTCCTGAACAATAAGATATGTTCTGAATGAATGTTGCTTGGCTGCAGCACTTGTTCGAGGCAAAGTTGCCAACTGGAAGGATGAGGAAAGTGAAGTTCTGCTGATTGCCTTATTGTAAGCAATGTATCGGAACTGATCCAGTGATTCACAACTGGAAGCTCCATACAGCTTCAGGAGGAAGCTTTCACCTGCTTGTTGTACTTGTTGATGAGTACTTGCAGCATTGATGAATGTGTCAAGTAGATCATACTCTTTCTTCTTATGCACCAGATTGAATGTCTTACGCTTCCCTTGGCGATACAGAGCAGATACAGTGTCACATCCAGTTATAGCATGTAACACCATCAGATATTTACTGGTGTTACCAATACTCCCTTGAATGTCATGAACCCTGTACACAGTTGTGGGGTTCTTGCAGCATAACATGTAAAGGTCCATGTTTGTGGTTCCAGATGGCCTCCATCTAGAACAAACTGGCAGTTCTTTGGAATGTTAGGTTGTACAGGGGCAAATGACTTGAGAAGAGTACCTAGAACACTCTTGGTTGTCTTTCGCATGACACCATTATGAAACAGGGATGGAGGTTGAGGAGCAAGCTCATATGACATGAACTGCTCCATGTCAGAACTTGTCTTTAGGACACAGGTGATCCTGTTGAAAAAGAGACTGGGATTCACTACCATGTTTTGTCCCCTGACATTGATGGTGTTTTTATCCCCTATAGTCTTGATTTTGTCAGTGCGATGCAGTGTGATTTCTGAGAACTTTTTTCCTGTTATCCTGGAGGCTGCAGCCAGACCAATCTGGACTGCATTGTCACAATTGACGGATGTGTCAGCTATAAAACCAGTAGCTATAGACACTAGGTGATCAGGCTGGTAACCTGCAAATGGTGGATGTATCTCCAGCCACTGCATAAAGACATCATAGTCTTTGCTGTCTTTAGCCTGAGTGGATGATCGGAGATCTATGTGTTGTTCAGAGGTAGCACTATGCACACCGGTGAACTTCTCCAAAGCATCACACACAGGGACGCAGTAAGGCAGTGCATGCACCCATTTGGTCAAGGTGCTGTCTGTTATTCCTCTACCATGGGTCATCCCTCCACTAGTTTTCAGCATCCTCATCAGGAACTGCTCAATTGTCTGGTCAGAGAAGTTGCCAGACCAGAACTTGTTGGCTCGATGGATGGTGAAGTACCCCTTTGAAGAGAACAATGTGTACTCCTCAGGTGGCATGACTTGTTGGATGGAGTTCATCTGCTGCAAGTACAGTCTTGCAGACTTTGCATATGGAAGATGACCTGCTGCATGGAAATGTGGGATCATTTCCTGCACACAGTGAAGATGAAACTTCCAATTGCCTGTCCTTTCGGCTCTGATGAAGTTGAGCATGAGGAACACCTGGTTGATGTACTGTACCCATAACTTTCCTGTTCTGCTTTGTGTGGCAGCTTGTTCCAGGTGATGAGTGAGAAACTGTTGAAACTCTCGTAGAGTTTCATCTTCGTTGACCTGAGGTGCATCTTCATCTTGGTCAACTATATCTTGATACAGATTGACCAGATGTTCCTTGTCAGTCTGATTTGCCCAGTCTGACTTCTCTAGCAGTACAGAGATGAGGGCCAACAAGGTCAGAATGTGAGCACGCACTGCTCGAGAGAAGGCATGACCTGTGAGCATATGCACCACTGAACCTTTGGTATACACCCGTTCCCACAGCTCTGCCAGCCCGCTTCCTGTCATGATCTGCCCAATGCTGCCTAGAAATGACATTAGCAGGTGGAACCCACCAAGTCGCACCATCACTTTGTCCAAGTCTCTGGAGGCAGCAACTATCTCAGAGGCCTTTTGATACAGGGGTTGGTCGAATGTGACTGGGCAGATCTTGAGGTTGTGCTTCTCACTCTGTTTGTACAAATCACAATGCAGTGTAGATAGTGCTTGGATTGCTTGGATCCAGCTTTATGAATGGGAGAGTGTCAATTCTGGAAGTTTGAAATTCATCACTTCTCAGGGCAGTTTTCATGAAGCCACTCCAAGGCAGACAAGGTGTTAACTTCAACATGTACCCAAGCATCCAAACAGAATCAAGAGCTGATGCTTGCAGTATGTGACTGTCAGAGATCTGCAGAGGCTCTACTGTAACTAACACATTGTCCTTGAACTCTATTGTTTCAACAATGCTAATCACTTTTCTACGTTTGAGGGCTTGTTTAGTGCCAGTGTCCAGAAATTCACCACAGAACAGGCAGTGAATTTTGATGTCAAAATAAGGATTTGTGGACCGCAGAGTGGGTGGTTAAACTTCTTCATCTGCCACCAATTCCTCAGACTTCCTTTTCTCAGATTTGATGGATGATTCCCTTGTGTAGGCTTTTCTACAGGCAATGTGAAGTGTCACTGGCTCCTGTGTTTGCAGAAGTTCATGAAGACCATCGTGTCACATTAGGCCTTGCAGCTACCAGAGTTGTCCTTCCTTTGCATCCAACTTGCAAATAATCCGTGCATAACTCCTTACAGATAATGCATGACTCCATCGCTGTCTCTGAATGTCTCTGATGTCAAAAATCTAATATCCATAGACTGTGACAATTTATATGTGAACGCCTACTGAGCTCAGGACTTCACAAACTCACATTTAAGAATGTTCACAGTACTGTAAATGCGTGTAGGTTTCCAAGAAGAAATTACAATCAAGGATTGAAACAACAAAAAAAGTCACTATTGGCATAATGAAGACATCTCGTATATGTTTATGAAATGGCTTTATTACTTGATGTTTAGGACTTTATATGTACAAGTATAATATTATATGCTATATGAAGTCAGCATTATATATAATATTATGTGCTATTACATTACAAAGGTTATAGAGGGAAAATTGCTGTCTGATTGTTGTCTAACTGTGCGTTCAGACCAAGAGCTACCAAAGTTGCAAAATTGTCACTGGTAAAATGCAGCTGCTAAATAATAATTCTGTCGTTTTTGTCGCTCAAGTCGCTCACGACATGAGAGATTTGAACCTTCTAAGTTCACATATTTTTCATAGACACTAAGATGGTTTATAAACATGATCAAATGTATACAGAAATGCCTGTAGCCTATATATGCTTTAAAACTTGCCATCATAGTTATTCCTCTTTTGCCAAACCTTCTGAATTAACAAGGAATTCTTATTCAAAGTTAGCTTACGCTAGCTGTTTTTTGGGTCACTGTACCATTTAAGCCCACCTTGGAAAAAGGCATTTTTTGAACATATTTCCCCCATCCAAATCCTTCTTTGTGTTTTAATTTGAAGAGTTATGTAAAATGTATCAGAAAACATTTAGTTTGTATACTCAACATTTTTAATCATTAAGCAGTGTATCTATCAGTAGGGCTACATGTATTGACTAATGGTTTGCTCACTACGCTAACTAGCATAACTATAAAGCCAAATGGTAAAAAAATGACAATGAACTACCTGTTTATACACAAAAAACAATAAACAATAATCTCCCAATTTACATAATATGAATCTACATACTAAGTCAGTTGCTGAAAATAATTGAAAAGAGGCTCTATCTGAGGGGTTCCAAAACACCAAAGTTTTGAAGCGACTTTATCTGAACCTCCTTGAGACTGCACAGATGTAAGCGAGCCTTATTCAATATTGACAAATGTGATTGGTGCCAAATAAAAACTAACATATAATAAAGACATTGTGTGATTAGACAAAATAATGAATAGCATTAGACAGGCCCCTCTTTTTCTAAAAAATGACTTCTAAGTTACAAATGGTGCCTGGGCTTAATGGGTACACTATGTGAATTTCGTGTCATTGTCACATTAATGACCTTGTAATCTTGGTTAACTTTAATTTTAGCAGTGTGTCAATGGTGAATTTGGATTCCTTGTATGAGAAAACATATATTTTAACATTTTTATTGCATTTGTATTATGTTTTAAGCCTGAGATATGGAAAAATCTCCAAATAGCGGCAATTTTGGACGCCATCTTGAATATCTCAGAAAGCACAAGGCGGATTCACGGGGACTTTTAGTATGTTATTCCTAAAGGTATTCTGAACATATCCTGAAAAATTCAGCTTGTTACAAATTTGTTCCGGGTTTGACTCAATTTTGAGCTAATGCTCTTGGACTAATAGCTGATTATTTAAATAGACAAGAAGAGGACGGAGAGGAGGAGGCTGGTGGAGAGGGAGAGCCAACAAGAGGTCCTGACTCAGACACAAGTGATGATGAGAGTGCAGGCTGCAGGGAGAGTGCAGGTGTAGACGGGGAGAAAAAAAAGGACAACTTTCAACCACAATGGCTTAAAAAGTACCCGTGGTTGCAGTACGAGGGGAATTAATGCTGCTGTTAAGTTAAGTTGAACTTTATTTGTCTCCAGAGGGCAATTGGTTGTGCAGCAGTAAAAACAGTAATAACACAAGATGAAACACCTGAGGCAATTAAATACAATAAAAAGTAAAAACATACTGTACATGTAAAAACATTGCATGCTGTTATGCTTTGCTTATTTGATAACATTTTTGTTATGTTTTCTTTTAAAATTATATAATAGAAGACTATCTATTTTGTCAGCCACTGCTTGTGGCAGAGAAACGTAATGTTCAGATTAAAATATTTTGCAAATATCTCAAGTTACTGTCAAATTAATTAACTATTCATCAGCATGCATTCATTGATTAATAACATACTGTACCTTCAAAAGGGTGTGACCAAATCATGTGCTGGTGTGACCAACTAAGAAAGTTAGTGGAAAAGTTAGTCTGGAGGCCTGTGGAGGCTTTCACACTCGAGAAGGAGCTGCTTGTGGACAGAGCTCACTGCACTCTGATGCCCAAACCCAGTGACCGCCCCCGCGCTATAGTGGCGAAGACGGCGCACGCTTGCGCTGCCTTCAACTATGTCCGTTGCCAACTACGTAATATTGAGGGAGTCAGGTATGGTCTTCTTCACCCAGCCCGGTTGCGCATCACCTATGGAGATGTGCAGCATAACTTCACATCGCCAGAGGAGGCTAAGACGTTCATCAGGTCGATAGCCAAGTAATGGGACTGCAACATTGTTTTTTGTGATGCTAGTTTCAGCACCATATATTTTAAGTTTGATTCACGTTATTCAACATAGCAAAGACCTACCATAGAATGCTTTATTTTTCCCCTTCTCACCAGGTTCTCGCCTGTTTATAAGAACAGAACGATTTTTCAGTATTATTTGTACAATTTATCATATTTGGGGTCATGGTGAGTAGGATTACATTTGCATTACAAAAACTTTTGAAACAAAAAGACCACTCTTTGTTGGGTTTAATACCTATGTTTTTTTCTTTTTTCTATTTTAACCATCTGTTTCACCCATCACTCATTGATGCCATTTACAGAGGCAGAGTCGGAGTCGAGGCATTAATGTTTTCAGAGACCTCTACAAAGATGACACTTTTTCTAGCATCTCAAATCTATCCACTATTTTATAATCTTGAGAACATTTCTGGGAATTGATATAACGATGTGCTTCTCTGTAGTGATACTTGGGCTCCCAAATGATTCTCCCCAGATCACTTCTTCACAGTCTGATATATTAGCCTTTATATTACTACTATATTAACCTCTCTTCTAGCAAGACGCCGTATTCTACTTTCATTGAAATCCTCTAAGGCTCCATCTATTTCTCTGTGGCTTAGCTTACGTCTTATCTTAAGCTGGAAAAGATTAGGTTCTCGGTGAAAGGCAGCACTGCTAAGTGTTTTCATAAATGAAATTCTTTCATAGAGTACTTCAACTCCTTACAAAACTTGCCCCCTGACTAATCCCCGTTTCCCTCCCCGTCTGTTCCCTTCCCTTTTCCGTTTATTTTTATTTATTTTTACTCTGTTATTATTTGTTTTAAATATTAGATGTACTACAACCACTAGTAGAAGTGGTATTACTGTCTATACAGAGACAATGTTCTGCTGTTCTTGTTGTCGGGCAGGGGTGTACTGATCATCGGGAGCACCGGGGCAATTCCCGGTGGGCCGACCGATCTGTGGGCCGAGAAGGTTTCATATTTTTTTCAAGTAGAATAAGGGAAAATGATTAAGCAATAGAATTACCACTGCTAGCGCCCCTCTTTCGGCCTATTGGTCTAGCCCCCGTCCCTGGCGCCACCCCCACAGCCAAAACTCATACATGCTTGCTGCTACACCCTCGCCAGACAGACAGAGAGAGAGAAAGAGAGCGAGTGGCTGTTCATATGCACGAGGGACTGAAATCTTGTCGTTCATTCTTACATTTCCAAAAATCAAAGTCAAGTCAAAGTGGAAAGCCAAGGTAAAAAACGTAAAGGCGGTGCCCAGAAATTGAGAGACAAAAAGATTAAGCAAAGCTGATGCAGCTAAATGTCAGAAATTAACTCACTTCTCTAGTACTTCCAGTGTCTCGATTCAAGATTTATTGCAATGCCACCTTAGTAGGTAGGAATTTGCCTCAGTATGCGCTCATGACATAAAAACAGGGACATCAAGCACAACTTAAAAAAGACATAAAAACAAAACTGTTCCGTTTAACTGTGCGTGCTCTGTAGTAGTGTCGTCTAATAAGTATGTGTGTTTGTTTGCACTGTAGTAGTGCTGTCTACTATTATCAACAGTATGTGTTCTGTCTCGATTCAAGATTTATTGCCATGCCACCTTAGTAGGTAGGAATTTGCCTCAGTATGCGCTCATGACATAAAAACAGGGACATCAAGCACAACTTAAAAAAGACATAAAAACAAAACTGTTCCGTTTAACTGTGCGTGCTCTGTAGTAGTGTCGTCTAATAAGTATGTGTGTTTGTTTGCACTGTAGTAGTGCTGACTACTATTATCAACAGTATGTGTTCTGTAGTGGTGCCATCAACTGTTGACAGTGTGTGTGTGTGTGTGTGTTCTGTAGTGGCGCCATCATCTATTGACTGTGTGTGTGTGTGTTCTGTAGTGGCACCATCAATTATTGAAAGTAGGCCTATGTGTGAGCTCTGTAATGGTCTGACACTGGCACAGAGTAAAAATAAGTATGTGTGGGGGCAGTGGGGCGTGCACGTGTTGTGGGGGGCCGGTCAGTCTGAAAGTCCAGGGCCGTTTTTAAGTCCCAGTCCACCCCTGTTGTCGGGGATATTCTTGTAATAATGACAAAAAAGAAAAATAGGAAACACTTGTAAATGTATACTTCTGTACCTAATTTGTATTCCTAATAAAAATATATATATATATAAAAAAAAAAAAAAAGAAAGTGGAGACAAATATAATTCTAATTAGGGGTGTGACGATACACTAAACGCACGATACACAATATTGATTTCATGAAAAGATATAGTCACGATATTAAAAATGTTATTAAGAAAGTTCAAATGAAGACGATGTATAATTGAACAGGATTACTTGTTTATTCCTGAGGGAAAAAATGATGTTTACCACAAAGTGGCTAAGGTATGAAGCAATAGTTAAAATAAAAGTGAATAGACGATAGAGCATGTCAGAGGAAGGTGAAGACATGACACTCTGTTGATGGCGCCCTCTATTGCACAAATGGTATGATGAAAATGTGGTTATGTGAAGTCAACCTCGGAAACCAATCGGCTACCGTCTGACAACGATTTAGCCTCTGGGGGCAATGGCCAATATTTCTGGGCTTTTCCTCTTCGGTGTATTCAAATAAATATCCGTCATTCCTTCCACTCAATAAGACTTGGCTGAAGTAAGTCCTCATTTTATCCGTAGATTTGCATTCATTGCTAGCAGCCATTGTAAAATCTTGTGTAGCTCTTCAGGCTAACAACAACACAACTTCCGGTGCGCCATCACACAACTTACGGTGCGCCACGTACGGTCGCACTGACGATGGCTCCGCTCTTGAACACTGGCGCCCCTCAGGGCTGCGTCCTCAGCCCCCTCCTGTACTCCCTGTACACACGACTGCGTCGCCACTTCCAGTTCCAATGCCATCATAAAGTTTGCTGACGACACCACCATCCTGGGCCTCATCACAGACGGCGATGAGTCGGCCTACAGAGATGAGGTCAGAGCCCTGGCAGCGTGGTGCCAGGACAACAACCTCTCTCTCAACGTCAGCAAGACCATGGAGTTGATAGTCGACCTCAGGAAGCTGCAGTGGGGGTCACACAGACACTCCCCCATAGACCTCAATGGAACTGAAGTGGAGAGAGTCCGCCACTTCAAGTTCCTTGGCATTCACATATCTGACGACCTCACCTGGACTGACCATACGGACAATACAGTGAGGAGGACCCGCCAACACCTGTTCTTCCTGAGGAGGCTAAAAAAGGTTGGCGTGTCCCCCAACATCCTCACAAACTTTTACAGATGCACCATTGAGAGCATTCTCTCTGGCTGCATCACCTCATGGTACGGCAGCTGCTCCGCCCAGGAACGCAAGGCCATACAAAGGGTGGTGAAAACCGCCCAGACCATCATGGGCCAAGTGCTGCCTACCATGGACTATATTTACCTCCCCCGATGCCTGAGAAAGGCCAACAAAATCAGGAGGGGACCGAGCCACCCAGCACACTCACTTTTCACCCTGCTACGGTCTGGAAGACGGTACAGGAGCGGTCAGTCACACACTTAATACTGAACCACTGAACCTCATACCCATGTCACTTTTAGGTTAATACTCTATGCACATGCACTTTATACCTGCACATCTGTATCTTTAAGATCAGTTATGTTTGCATACCTGCTGCTTTTCAAACCATACATACATTCATATCCATACATTGTCTCCATATCCATACATTGTCTTCTGCTACTCCCATTTTATGGCTGCTCTTATTTATCTTATTTTATATTATTTATCTTATTTTATTTTATTCCCACTTTACTTTATCTTTAGATACTCTTATTTTATTTTTTAATTTGTTTACTCTATTTTGTATATGCTATTTTATATGTTAGTGTACCTACAATGTTGGAACAGGCCTCGTCCAAAACATTTCACAGTATGACTGTAAGTGATGCTGCACATTTGACAATAAATGACATGAACTTGAACTTGAAAAAGGCAACTGAATCTCACAGAGCCAAACTCGCTGATTGGGAGTGGGATTTTGCCTGAGTATGCGCTTGTAGTTTTTTGAAAATCCGGAAGTCCTGGGAAAAGTCGTATTTTGATCTACAAAATGCATTTACAAGCAGTTTTTTCATGTGAAGGCTTTTGTTAGGTAACTTGGAGACCATTAAAATATCGAAAATCGGTGGAAGGTACCTATAAAGGTTGAAAATTGACTGAGTTGTGAAGTCTGAAGTAATTGAAGTCTCGGATAAATGGTCATTGACTTACATTAGAAAATATAATATTTTATACATTGAATATTCTAAAAAGTGTACAATATTTAAAAAAAAGCCAAGATGTGGGGGGAGATTGGTGCCAGATTTGTAGAGAATAAGAAAGTAGGAAGCCTAAGAACCCTGTCTAGCAGCACTCACCTTATAACTGTAGGCAAAAGATTTTTTTTATATGCATGTATAAAGCAGCCACAGAACACTTGTCTTTACGATGGATATTTGCCTAATTTATTTACCACAATGAGCTACACAATGCTGGAATGTACTCAAGGTAAGTATTTTTACTCATCTGCATCCGTTTCCCTTAAAAAATACAGGGAAATGCAATTCCAACCTACATAAATGTTTTTAAATAATTCATATTATGCACCACCAGCAAATTGATCTACTTTAATTGTGGCTTTTTAAAGACCCGCTCCCCCAAAAATCTTGTTTTTCCTGTGGTTAAAGTTTTGATTTAGTATTCTAGCAACAAATATGCTCCTTCACATTACCACATTTTTACGCTGCCTATTTGCGCGGCTTGTGGTGTCAGCATCTGTCCTTATTTTGTCACACGGACATATGCAAATGCAGGATAGCTTCACGCTAACAGTAGCCAACTTTCAGAAAATTGCTTCTTGTACTGCCATGTAAATTGTTATTTTACTTACATTATTTTACCTGCTTTGACTGATTACCTGCTTCAACTGCATCATTGAAGTAGAAATAAATCCTGTTTTGTAGTTATGACGCGACACTCTTTTTACAAAACCGACCACAGAAACGGCCATTGAAATGTGATTGTAAAATTATATTTGCTTATTAATACCTAGCAGACCGCAATGAACTTGAACTGCCTTTTCAACACCATAGATTAACTGTAGTCCTACCATGTTTGATTTGACAGGGTTTCTTTGAGCCAATCAGATGCATTGTCAATCCACTGGTGGTATGAATAGCCTAATCTTAAAAAATGTGTGTAGCAAATATAAAATAGTAGCCTACTATTTAACCCTTACACATTCACACAAGGCAATTCTATTATTTTAAACTTGTGATTCATGTGATTAACTACATTGTGTGACATTTTAATCGTTTGACAGCCCTTCTGTATATATAGATATCCATTGTTCCTGATTGTCCATCTGTGGTATGTGTTTAGTCTTGGCCAGCGCCAGCTGGTATGCCTTGCCAGAGCTCTGCTGAGGAAGACCAAGATTCTGGTTCTGGATGAGGCCACTGCAGCTGTAGACCTTGAGACAGACAACTTGATCCAGTCCACCATCCGCTCTCAGTTTAACAACTGTACTGTCCTGACCATAGCTCATCGCCTCAACACCATTATGGACTATAAAAGGTAGTGTTAAAAACATCAGACAATGTTGTCACATCCATATGTCACCACATCTTACCAGTGTTGTCTTTGTTAGGGTCCTGGTGTTGGACAAGGGGAAGATCGCAGAATTTGACTCTCCCACTAACCTTATCGCTAAGAGAGGAATCTTCTACAAGATGGCCAAAGACTCTGGGTTGGTTTGAAGGACAATAACTGGAATCTCTAAACACCAAGATCCTACAGCTTCTTAACTTAAATAGTCATTGGGGGCCTATGACCAAGGTTTGGAACAGGGCCATGTAATGAAAAACAAGCAACCTTTTAGTCTGAAATATTTGGCCACAACAGATTCTATCAGCCAGAGACTATTATTGAAAAGCCACAACAAGAATATTGTTTAACTTTATTGCATTTGTATTCTAAACATTGTTTAACCTGACACCTTGCTGTTTAAAGAAAATGTAATATCTTTATTGAGCATCAATGCAGAATAGCTAATGGTTTGTTCATGTGGCATGATTGACAGCTATCCAATTCTATTCAAAGGTAATAAATTGAGCAGGTAATGGTGGGAATTCCCAGGTTCTTCAATATCAGATTTAAAACACCCTGGAAAGATTTGATGTGCAAATAATCATGAATATAAGGCAAGCATTTGCATTTTACTTGGATTTATTTGGCATTATTTTCTCTTGAACTCTTTAATCAGAAGTCATGATTCAATTGTAATTCTGCATGGTGATCTCGCCATTTAATAAAAACATGTTTATTTGCTGTTGATTGGGTTGAACTTGTATATACAGATTGTGTTGTGTGAGTATATTTCTATAATGCTGTAAACATCTGAATATTTGTTTGTTTAATTATGTCCCCCCAACAATGATAAAAGCAAAAAATAAATGTGAAATGTGTATTCACTCAGTGGCTACCAGAGGCCAAAACTTCTTTAACATTAGTCATGGACACACACACTTCATAACTTTGTCATTGAAAAAAAAAAATGCTGCTGAACAGGCATTGCTTTATTGCATGTTCTATATGTCCCCGAATACAGGGTGCCAATGATGCCAAACCCCCCGGATGTGATCATCACATTGCACATCACATTATCCAGCCTGTTCTCATCCCCTTCTCGTCACATGTTTACGCCCTGGGAGATTCCCTGGATTGAAGTACAACACAAAAAAGGCACCCCATCGCTTCACACTCTGACGTTTACGGTCGCCAATATATTTTAATGTATTTTCGGGTTTTGTCGAAGTAAGTCGGAAAAAAATAACGACTTACTTCACATCAACGTCAACATCACAAAGGCAGAATTCAAACCTCCCAGTTCCTTTGATAGGGGCATTAAAACACGTTTCTTAGTCAATGACAGAACCCATGTTGATAGCAGACAACTGCAGACTCAAATACTGCAACCTTGTCATAGTCACACAGAAACAAAGCGAAGAGGCTGTCAGAGTGTGATTGCAATACATTTTCAGTCTTGTATATTGTATATATTCCAAATTGTCAATGGTTATATTTCATTACATTAGCAAATAGTGTAGCAACACTGTCATATAGAATGTAAACGTAACACTAACCTAGCTGGCCACTTGGTGCGAGGGAGTGTATTTATGTGATTTATGTGCGCTCGGAAAATGTTGTCACTGTTAATAAAATAAATCCTATGAATCCTATCCCACCAAACAGTTTGTGAACGCGGAAACTGTGGTGCCGCTGAAGCCCGCTCACAGAGAGTGCCAGAGACAGTCTGTGAACAAGACGCTGTTTTACCAAATGTTTTTTTCTGAGATAAAGTCTCCAAAAAGTAGACGAAAGCAGACTTTCAACACAATTAGCTGCTGCTGGAGGCACAGGCACCGAAGCCTTGGCTGCTGCTAACAGCATTGACTGCTGCTGTGTCAACAGGAGCAGGCTGCCAATCACAACTCTGGTAGTGTGTAGCGGGGTTCCGCTTTGGCTATTCCGATAGGGTCTATAAGAAACCAATGACGTCTACAAAACACACTGAAAAATGTCTTGCCGTCCCAAGCCTACTTCCATGGGCTTGACGTAGAACTGCTATATTTTGCATGATTAACACCCACACACAAAAAAAATCTTTTTCAACTCAAAATGTTTTGTTGAGTTTTTTTTTGGGGGGGGGAGCCAATCAGAACCATGGCGCCGCCCCAGATGCCCCTATGGACAGGCCACCACTGTAAATTATAAAGATAGAAAACATACAACTTTGACCTGGCAGAAATGTATTTGTCTGTCTTTGTAGTTATAGCTATATGTTTCAGCTTTGTAGGTAGTAAATATGTCATAACTCATGTCTGGGTTCCTGTCATATCACTTTGTCTACTTTTAAAGAAAAGGAGGAGAGCTTCAAGTTTGAGGAGTGGGGGGGGGTGAAAAAGAAACACAATCAGATGTGTCATTGTCTCAACCCATATATCAGAAAGTTAAAGAAATCATAATTCTACAGTGGCGAATCACCATGATGAAGTATCCACTTCATATCTTATTAATACAATATAAAAAAACAATATACAAATTTTAATGCTTAATTTAAATATTTGGATGAGATGGATAACATGCTATTATCCACGTATATATGATATATGATATATAATAATATATAATGATAGCAATTAGGGTAAATGATATGGTAGATTGAATTAAGGATTAAAAATGAATGACATACATATGGGTCTGTAACGTCTTTTGTCTGACGGAGACATGGCTGACACCGCTGGTGACGAATTCAATTCAATTTTATTTGTATAGCGCCAATTCATAACAGAAGTTATCTCAGGGCACTTTTCAAATGGAGCAGGTCTAGACCGAACTCCTTTAACATTTACAGAGACCCAACAGTACCACCATGAGCAAGCACTTGGCGACGGGAGCAAGGAAAAACTGCCTGTTAAAAGGCAGAAACCTCTGACAGACCCTTCGGCTCTAGGTGGGTGGTCATCTGCCTTAACCAGTTGGGGTGAGAGAGAGAGAGCGAGAGAGAGACACAACAACTACATCAATAAACTAATGAACATGAAGAAGATGATGACGACAGCAGCAATGATGGGGGACAGCGAGCAGCAACAACAGTAACTGTAGCAATGAAAATACTTAATAATAACTACTAATAATAACGACAATAATATCATGGATATTAGCAATGGCAGTCAAGCAGGACCATGGCAGAAGGCTCCACCAGGATCCATGAGAACCTGCAAGACGAGAAAACACAGGAACTCCGGGGAAGAAGTGTTGGTAACATGCATTAATGGGACATGAATGTGTGCAGAAAGAGAGAGAGAGGGAGAGAGGAGCTCAGTGCACCACGGGAAATCCCCCGATAGTCTAGGCCTATAGCAGCATAACTAAGGGATGGTTCAGGACTCACCTGATCCAGCCCTAACTATAAGCTTTATCAAAGAGGAACGTCTTAAGCCTACACTACTACTACTCACCCTCTCCACATACTATGTGGAGAGGGTGTCTGCCTCCTGAACCACAACTGGAAGCTGGTTCCACTGAAGAGGAGCTTGGTAACTGAAGGCTCTGGCTCCTGTTCTACTTTTAGAAACTATAGGAACCACCAGTAGCCCTGCATTCAGAGAACGCAGTGTTCTAGTGGGGTAGTAGGGTACTATGAGCTCTTTGAGATATGAAGGGGCCTGACCATGAAGAGCTTTATAGGTGAGGAGGAGGATTTTAAATTCTATTCTAAATGTTACAGGGAGCCAATGCAGAGAAGCTAGTACAGGAGAGATGTGGCATTACGGAGGGCCTTTCTATAACTTTTAAGATTTGCCAAATTAAGCGATTTTCTAATAAATTCGAAGCGCGCCATTTCCTTTCTGATTTCCTTGTTTCTTTTTTTAATTGACGAGTTTGTTGGTTGTACCACGGTGCTAGTTTCCTATGTTTTATTATTTTCTGTTTTCTAGGAGCGATAGAATCTAATGTTGATTGTAGAGAGCCTGCAGCACTATTAACAAGATTATCAATTTGGGAGTGACTAAAGTTAATATAGGACTCTGTTATATTCAGATATGGCATTGAATTAAACTGATGGAATCGCCTCCTTAAATTTAGCTACAGCACTGTCAGATAGGCATCTGCTGTAGGAAGTTTTGCTTAATGGCTTATAGTCTAATAATAGAAATTAAAAAGTTATTAAATAATGGTCAGATAGGAGAGGATTATGTGGAAAAACTATTAAATGTTCAATATCCATGCCATATGATAGAACAAGGTCAAGAGTGTGATTAAAACAATGGGTTGGTTTATTTACACTCTGACAGAAGCCAATTGAGTCTATTAATGAGGTAAATGCGTTACTAAGGCTGTCATTTGTAACATCCACATGGATATTAAAATCACCTACAATAATTACTTTATCTGATTTAAGAACTAAACTTGATAGAAACTCTGAGAATTCATATATAAAATCAGAGTACGGTCCAGGAGTGTGGTACACTATAACAAATAGGACTGGCTGCAGTGTTTTCCAGTTTGGGTGAGAAAAACTAAGAACAATGCTTTCAAATGAATTATAATTTAGTTTTGGTTTAGGGTCCATTAAAACGCTCAAATCATATATAGCTGCTACTCCACCTCCTCGGCCTGTGCCTCGGGGAATGTGAGTATTAATATGACTGGGGGGGGGGTGGATTCATTTAGGCTAACATAATCCTCATGGGACAACCAGATCTCAGTAAGACAAAGTAAATCAATATCATAATCTGATATTAATTCATTCACTAAAACAGCTTTGGAGGACAGAGACCTGATATTTAACAGTCCACATTTCATTCTTTTATTTTGTGCTACTGAGGAGTTGGTTTTAATTTTTATTAGGTTTTCATGGTTAACTCCTCTTGTTTTTATTTCTTTAAATAATGTAGGTGGTCGGGGGACAGACACAGTCTCTATGGGGTGGTGGGTGGGGGACTGTACTAGAGGAAGCGCAGAGAAGTGTGTAAGACAGCAACTCTGCTTCCTGGTCCCAACTCTGGACTGTCAGGTTTTAGAAATAAACTGTATCATATTCCTAGATAAGAGAGCCGCTCCATCCAACGTGGGATGGATGCCGTCGCTCCAAATCAAACCAGGTTTTCCCCAAAAAGGCTGCCAATTATCAATGAAGCCCACATGGTTTGCTGGACACCACCTGGACAGCCAGCGGTGGAAGGACGCCATGCGGCTATACATGACGTCACTGGTCACATTGGGCAGGGGTCCAGAGAAAACTACTGTTTTAGCGTATCTACACACCGACTCCACATCAATTTTAGTGACCTCCGATTGGCGGAATCGGGAGTCATTACCGCCGACGTGAATAACAATCTTATGATATTTACGTTTGTCTTTAGCCAGCAGTTTTAAATAGGATTTAACATTGCCCGCTCTGGCCCCAGGGATACATTTAACTATGGCCGCTGGCTTCACTAACTTCACGTTTCTGACTATAGAAGAGCCAATAACCAGAGTCTGTTCCTCAGCGGGTGTGTCGCTGAGTGGGGAAAACGTATTAGAAACGTGAATGGGCTGGTGGTGAGCCGTGGGCTTCAGTGGTTTGCCGCTACGCTTCTCCCGAACAGTCACCCCCTCTCCCTGGCATCCCGGCTGTTCGGGGTCTACCGGGGGACGGCTAACTAGAGCTACCTCCGGTCGGCCCGCACCGACTACCGGGGACGGTGTGGTGCGGTACCGTGCCTCTAAGTCACTAATCCTCACCTCCAGTTCAGTAAATAAACTACATTTAATACAGGTACCATTATCACTAAAAGAGGTGGAGGAATAACTGAACAGTTGGCACACTGAGCAGGAAAGAGGAGCAGAGGAAGAGGGAGAAGACATCGCTAAAAGAAAGAAGTAGCTCCGAGTGATCAGGTAGAACTAGTCTACGTTTAAATGTTTAAGCGGGTAAATAACCGCTGTAACAAGTAAAACAAATTTATATTTAGCATTCACTGACAGAGCTACAACACCAAACAGTGTACACAGAGCAGGAAGTATACCAGAAATTAGTCAGTATGTTACACCCCTGGAAAAGGGGGAATAAAGAGTGACGAGAGTGATGCAGCTTTCCTCATTGAAGGCGTTTACTCAAGTCAAAATATTACATATTATACATTACACATTCACACAATTGCAATGTAACAAATTACATATTTGCTGTAAATTCTAACAAAAACCATATCAGACACAATTATCATTTCTTGTAATATTACTGTTAAATGATATATAGCTTTGACTCAGTAATCTTAGTAAATCAGACTACTGATATAATAGTTTTACAATAAACCGACTCAGAAACTCTCCCATAGAATTAGCTTAATAGACGTATGAATGCTACTAAATAAACATGTAAACTTTCACAAAGTCTATGGAAATAGCTCAATAAACAATATACAAAATACCTTACACAAGTGCGCACACATAAGAGAAACAGTAGCGGACTCCTCTAAAATGGCGTCGGCGCCTGCTTCCGTTCACACACAAGACGCTCTACAATGCTTGACAAAGCTCTTATTAAACTTACACAAAACAGTGTCTAAACATTCTCGTGAAACTCCGAAATATCCTCTAGAACAGGCATTCGGG
This sequence comes from Merluccius polli, assembly GCA_030340625.1. Classification (NCBI taxonomy): domain Eukaryota; kingdom Metazoa; phylum Chordata; class Actinopteri; order Gadiformes; family Merlucciidae; genus Merluccius; species Merluccius polli. The sequence goes on along the minus strand of JAOPHQ010000859.1, from coordinate 104,394 downwards.
GGTGCGCGAGAGGAAAAATGTAATGGCGGTCTGGTGTAATATTACACAATTACAGTGCTGTTTTTTAAGTGGGATTTTTCCATACAATAAAAAAACATGAACAGTAAACATTTCCTTTGTAATCCCTTTTACTTTAAATAAAAACCTATAATTTCTTAGTTTTTGATAGGTAACCCTTCCTTTTACAGTCCGGTAATTACCAGCTAATTACCTGGTAATAAGATGTATTTACTAAGTAATAACCAGGTAATTAAATGTAATTACCTTGTAATTACCAAGTACTTACCAGGTAATTACCAAGTACTTACCAGGTAATTACCAAGTATTTACATTACATATTTACCTGGTAACTACCACTTATTTACCTGGTAGTTACCTGATATTTACCTGGTAACTACCACTTATTTACCTGGTAGTTACCTGATATTTACCTGGTAAATACCACTTATTTACCTGGTAGTTACCTGATATTTACCTGGTAAATACCAACAAGTTACCCAGTATTTACTAGATATATACTGGAAACTACCAGGTATTTATCCAGGAATTATAGATTATGTATTACCAATCAACCTGTGTAGTGACAGTGAGGGTAGTAATGACTCTGATATTTACCTGGTAATTACCCAGTATTTACTTGATAACTTGCAACTATTTACTAAGTAATTACTTTCTAATTACCCAGTAGTTACAATTTACCCAATAACCCCCATGTATGTATGCAGATATTAACTGGTATTTACCCAGTAATTACAAATGTGTACCACGTACATTCCAAAACATTATCAGGTAAAACCCTGTGAATTACCCTGTAAGTGTGGTGTGTTCGTTGAGGAAGAAGGCTGCCGACACAGGATCGCTTTAACTCACTTTATTTGTTTAGCTTTAGTTATATTAATCTACGAAACAAATGGAGGGGTATTGTAAAAGTCACGCGCGTGGAGCGACCCTTAGCTGGGCATCTGTCCGGATACGCTGCCTATAGGGTTTCTACCCTCCCCCGGATGTGTTGTTTGCTAGTATCTGGGCAGGCGTGGCCTCTATGACGCATAATATGCTCTGATTGGCTAGTGTTGAGCGCCCGCCCCCAGTGTATTATGTGTGCCGCCATCTAGTGATCAGGTTGGGTAAATACAACTTATATTTATGTTTATAGTCCTTATTAGCTATGTGAGGATATTACAGTCTGTGGATACATATGTGCGGTTATCCATTCGTCACATAAGAGAGGTGGAACTGTACTGTAAAAGGAAGTGTGGTTTGTTTCAATGATATTACCATATACTTTCCTGGTAACTGTAGATTATAATCCTCTAGTTTTGAACATGGTATCTGGCAAAAACTCCCATACCTCCCTGATAATTATCGGGTAAATATCGGGGTGATATCAGAGTTTTACAGAGTAGTTACCGTGTAAGGAAGGTGGAACTGTACTGTAAAAGGAAGCGTGGTTTGTTTCAATGATATTACCATATACTTTCCTGGTAATTGTAGATTATAATGATCTACCACCCATTAGGGTGTGTAGTTTTGAACATGGTATCTGGCAAAAACTCCCATATCTCCCTGATAATTATCGGGGTGATATCAGAGTTTTACAGAGTAGTTACCTGTAAGAAAGGTGGAACTGTACTGTAAAAGGAAGCGTGGTTTGTTTCAATGATATTACTGTAGCTCCCAAGTAGTACACACGAGGCCAGAGGTCTTTGTTAGAAAACAGGATTTATTTTCCAGGTCGAACCAACCCGTGAGAACTGGGTTTAAAGAGAAAAATAATTCAAATCAATAAATACAATTGACAATATGCAAATGTCCGTTTTTTCAGCAGCACAACAGGTGTTACATTTACACCAAAAACCACTACACACACCTCACATACAGTCCACAACTCAATATTAACTTGTAAATTTACAAACTTAACTTACATACACATATTCACCACTTTACATCGTATGCAAATCACCATCACGCACCAACCATGCAATGGAATGTAACACAATACAATCGTTCACGTTCTTCATAGACGTAAATAAAAGATAAACATACCTCGTCCACTGCTAACTACTTAAGGAGGGAATGTTCTTGTATGCTTCTTCCTTGTCCTTTATAGTTGTTCTACTTTAAGTGCCTTTAGCTTTTAACTTGAACTTATAGCTTATAGCAGCCCCTGCCAAGGACAAGAGGCGAGACAATCCAAAACAACAGATAAGACAGCCTTCTGGACAAAAACTGCTACCGCCTGAGATAAGGAGTGACCATGAAGGACAGCACACCGAGAGAGAGGCTTTAACGTCATCATTCTTACCCGAACAAGAGAAGTTTCCCCCAGCCCCAACAGCCCAACATGAGGAGTCGCCCCCAGCCCCAACAACCCAACAGGAGGAGTCTCCCCCAGCCCCAACAGCCCAACAAGTGGAGTCTCCCCCAGCCCCAACAACCCAACAGGAGGAGTCTCCCCCAGCCCCAACAACCCAACAGGAGGAGTCTCCCCCAGCTCCAACAGCCCAACAAGTGGAGTCTCCCCCAGCCCCACCAGGAGACTCCCAACTTTCACCTACCGGGACCCCATCCAGCTCTCCAGGCAGTCCGGATTCCCCATTCCCCCATTTTCTGGATTTCCAACTCACACCACGCCCAAATCCCATTTTTTCTCCCCTAAATCCCCCTCCTCGTCCAGCCCCTCCCATTCCACCACGCAGGAAAAAACCATCACCCAAACGTCACAGAGCCCCCCCACCTCCTCTGACTCAGATAATCTGTGAGTCGGACTGATACGTGCCGGGTCCAGGCTGCAATACTGATACCAATAATGTTCTCCCCCAGGAAAAGTCAGGGCCCTATGGAGTTCAGATAGCCTTCTCAATCCCTGTGATGACAGGTAACAGAAGAATGGTTAAACTGGTGAGAAATAAAAAGGGTAAATCTGTCAATTTATTAAGTATAGCATGTCAACCTCGAAATATACCAGTGTCTCCTGCTATCTCCACAAGATTAGCTCTACTCAATATCAGATCACTAGTCAACAAATCACTGTTAGTTAATGACGTCATTATGACCTATGATCTAGATTTTTTACTTCTTAGTGAAACATGGCTGACTGAATGTAGCTGTTGTGCTATTCTCAATGAGGCAGCACCAACAAATTTCAGCTTTATGAACAAGTGTCGAACTGGTAAGAAAGGCGGGGGAGTTGCTGCCATCTTTAAATCTGTATTTCAGTGCAAGGAAATTACGTTAGGTGATTTGAATATCTCTGTTTTTTACTAAAAGGTGATCCAAAAGTCCTTTTTTTAATCATTTATAGACCTCCAAGATACTCAGGAAAATTCATTGATGAGTTCGCATACGATTCCTGATCCAGGCTGTCTATGACGTACTGCCGAGCCCATCCAACCTGCACAGCTGGGGGTTGGTGGAGTCACCTGCCTGCAACCTCTGCTTAAAGAGGGGGACCCTGGAGCATATCCTTAGCTGCTGTTCGAAGGCCCTGGGCGAGGGGCGCTACCGCTGGCGCCATGACCAAGTCCTGAAGGCCATAGCGAACACCATCAGCTGTGGGATTGGCCAATGCAAGCGTCTCCGCCCAGTGAAGAACTCCATCGCTTTCGTTCGGGCTGGGGAGAAGCCACCATCAGCTGCCAGGGCTACCTCATCTGGCTTGCTAGCAACAGCACGAGACTGGGAGATGAAAGTTGACCTGGGGAAGCAACTGAAATTCCCAGAGTCCGTCGCCACCACAACACTGCGGCCTGACTTGCTGCTTATCTCTGAGGCCTCCAAGCAGATCGTTCTCCTGGAACTCACTGTACCCTGGGAGGACCGGATCAAGGAGGCCAATGAGAGGAAGAGGGCAAAATATGCTGAGCTAGTGGAGGAGTGCCGGAGTAACGGGTGGAGAGCACGGTGTGAGCCCATCGAGGTGGGATGCAGAGGGTTCGCTGGCCAGTCTCTCTGTAGGGCCTACAACATCTTGGGCATCACAGGGGCCAGTAAGCGAAGGGCCATTAAGGAGGCCACTGAGGCAGCAGAGGTTGCCTCAAGGTGGCTGTGGTTAAGGAGAGGAGAACCATGGGTGAGGTAGCGCTACCTGGACACAAGCTAGGGCCTGATCAACCCCAGCTGGGTCGCCTGGGTGAGAGTGTATGATGCTTGAAAGACCCGAAACACTCTGTGACCCCAGGTAACATCACTGATGATGTGTCCAGGTTGCATCAGTCGATGTATGTTACAAGCTGAACTGCTGTCAGTTATCTGCACTGAACTTTTTTATCATAACAGGGGATTTTAACATTCACGTAGACAATAACATGGACAGTAATGCCAAAGAACTCTCTGCTCTACTAGATACTTTTGGCCTCTTGCAACATGTGAAAGGGCCCACACACACTCGAGGCCACACTCTGGATCTGGTTATCTCTAAAGGTGTTAACATTTCTTCTGTTGATGTTAAGGACTTGGCTCTTTCTGATCATTTCTGTGTGTTCTTTGATTTACAGATCATTCCAAATGTTCAGTTAACCTCTGTGTCTGTTAAGAGAAGGTACATAAATGAGAATACCAGTGCAAAGTTTATGGAGGCTATAGCTATGTCACCAACTGTGAGTGCAGAGTCAGTTGATGAACTCCTAGATCAATTTAACTGGAAAATCTCAAATGTCATGGATGCTGTTGCACCTATTAAAACTAAGACGACCTTGATCAGAAAGAAAACACCATGGAGGAACACTATGATGGTAAAGGCTTTAAAAACAGAATGCAGGAAAGCAGAGTGTAAGTGGAGAAAAACTAAACTTCAAATTCACCATGACCTCTACAAAATAAGTCCTTGTAATTTTAACTATGAGTTAGCAAAGGCTAGACAGCGACACTTTTCTGAAATTATTAAGAACATCAACAACACTCGCACTCTATTTGCTATGGTTGATAAGCTGACAAAGCCCCCTAAACAGATAGCTTCAGAACTCCTTTCCACAGTAAAATGCAATGAATTTGCTTGCTTTTTCAGTGAAAAAATCCAGTCCATAAGGTTAAATATTAGCACAAATCAACAAAACAATAAAATAATGCAATCCCTAAGACCTCCCAGGAATAACTCAACTGCGATGTCAGAATTTAATACAGTTGACCAAAAAACCATAGAGGAAACAGTTCAGCATCTAAAACCATCAACATGCTGTCTTGACAAAATGCCATCAGACTTTTTTAAAACTATTGTGAACTCTGTCCAAATAGATTTGCGACAAATACTAAATAGCTCACTTCAATCGGGCACGTTTCCTAAATCCCTAAAAGTAGCTGCCGTTAAGCCACTCTTAAAAAAGAGATCGCTGGATGCTTCCATGTTAACCAACTACAGACCTATCTCAAATCTTCCTTTTATAGCCAAGATCGTTGAGAAAGTGGTTTTTAATCAACTCAGCAAATTCTTGAATTCCAGTGGCCTTTTCGACAAATTTCAATCAGGCTTCCGACCTCACCACAGTACAGAAACAGCTCTTATTAGAGTGTTAAATGATATTAGGTTAAACACTGACTCAGGCAAGGTGTCAGTTCTGGTCCTGTTGGATCTCAGTGCTGCATTTGACACTGTGGATCACAGTATATTGTTGAACAGGTTGGAAACTTGGGCAGGACTCAGCGGAACAGTCCTAGAATGGTTCAGGTCCTACTTAGAGGAGCGGAGTTATTTTGTGACCATTGGAAGTTATGAATCCAATCGAATGGCTATGACATGTGGAGTTCCTCAGGGGTCAGTTCTTGGACCCCTTTTGTTCAGTCTATATATGCTGCCTTTGGGTCAAGTTCTGCAGAACTCTAAATTAGACTATCACAGTTATGCAGATGACATGCAGATATACATAGCACTGTCCTCAGATGACTACAGTCCAATACAGTCATTGTGTCACTGTTTAGAGCAAGTAACAAATTGGATGAACCAAAATTTCCTTCAATTAAATCAGGACAAAACTGAGGTAATTGTTTTTGGCAATAAAGAGAAGAGGATTGCCGTCAGTAAACATCTCGAGTCACTCTCTCTAAAAACTAGGGACCAAGTCAGAAACCTTGGCGTGCTGATAGACTCAGATTTGACCTTTAGCAGTCATATCAAATCCATCACCAAAACAGCCTTCTATCATCTTAAGAACATATCCAGAGTGAAGGGTTTTATGTCTCAAACAGACCAGGAGAAGTTGATTCATGCTTTCATCTCCAGTAGACTCGACTACTGTAACGGTCTTCTGACTGGACTCCCACAAAAAAGCATTAAACCGCTGCAGCTCATTCAGAATGCTGCAGCTCGAGTTTTAACCAGAACAAAGAGATCAGAGCACATTACTCCAGTTCTAATGTCTTTACACTGGCTCCCAGTCAGCTATAGAATAGATTTTAAAGTTCTGCTACTTGTCTACAAATCACTGAATGGTTTAGGTCCAGAATACATGAGTGACATCTTAGTAGAATACAAACCCAGTAGGGCTCTGAGATCTACTGACTCAGGTCAGATAGTGAAGCCCAGAGTTCAAACTAAACATGGTGAAGCAGCTTTTAGCTGTTATGCTGCACAAAACTGGAACAAACTACCAGCTGAACTGAAATCAGCCCCAACTGTGAACATTTTTAAATCCAGGTTAAAAACACTTCTCTTCTCCTGTGCTTATGATTGAGCTTGTTCAAAGCACTTTAAATTGTAAATTTTAACTGCACTATGTCCTTTTAAATCATGATTTTATGCTGCTCTTGTAGTATTTTATTTCTTTCTATTCTTCTATTGTTGTATTTTTTTATTATTTTTTTTATTATTATTATTATATTATTATTCTAATTTTTATTTCAATTCTTATTGTTCTATGTAAAGCGCATTGAGTTGCCATTGTGTATGAAATGCGCTATATAAATAAAGCTGCCTTGCCTTGCCTATAGAACGTGCTGCTTCTTTCGCACTGTTGGCTAGGTGCGTTGCTAAAAGGTGTAGGAAACATATGCCGGCGGCAATTAGTTCCGCCCCAATGCCATTCTAAACAGTAGGAACAAAAAAAACGGGAGGTTAACAAATTAAACAAACTATACCAGGAAAGTATATGGTAACCATATACTTTCCTGGTATAGTTTGTTTAATAAAAAAATACAACAATAGAAGAATAGAAAGAAATAAAATACTACAAGAGCAGCATAAAATCATGATTTAAAAGGACATAGTGCAGTTAAAATTTACTTTAACACTATTCAGTATGCTGGGCTTTTGGTTTTTGAACTAAGTGACTGTTATCCATGTATCATTATGTAATTAATAAAGTACATTAGTGCAGCTTTTAATCTTTTATTGCTGACATCAAAACATTGCAATAATGAAAGTATAGTTTTTAAAAGGTTTTTAAACTTTAAAGGTCTCATCTCATCGTTTTTTCATTAATTTTGCGGTGGTCTCTAGTGTTAATAAATACCCTCAGTACCGGTTTTGGTTAAAAAAAATGCTCTGCCGCGCCTGTTTCATGCTGTTTTAGTTTGGTGGGGGAGGTGGGGGGGGGCGAACGACACGATTTCGCCTCTCATCATGAATATGCATGACATGCTAACAGCACTGTGACGCTACCTCCAGTGCGCAGTGAGGATTTTTCCGCTCCATATTCAACTAGTGCGAGACGAGTCGAGAATCGCGACTGTGCTGTTGCACAGTCCTGCTACTTCCTGACTTTCGGTGGGCGGTAGCGGAGGCGAGGCCATGAATACTAATTCACGGACTGACGTCAATCCGTGGGGCTTTTCTCATCCGCTGATTTTTCTCAGTGTTTTTTTCTCTGTTCTTTCATTGCCAAATACAGGCAATGGGGGTAGAAGAACGTTTTCACGCGCAGCACGCACATGCAACTCGGTGAGACCTATAGTATTTCAACAAAAACAAGTATTAAACTGTTTCTCGCGGAATGAGACCTTTAATCAGCCAAACCAGCAGAGCACTGTGAGTATCTTTGTTTAATACATTTTTCTGAAATGATATGCATGTTGTTCAAATGCTAGATGGCGTCATTACTAGATGCTAGTGAAGAAGAATGTATTTATTTGTATACTTTAAAATATGCCTTTGTAGCAGTCGTTTGTTGCCACATGCCACGTGGCTTTTGATGGGGCCCTCTGACAAGAGGCACAGGTAGTTGGTTGGTAGAGAATATATCCATTTATTGGAGATGGTACATGCTGCCATGACAGGGGCTCTCTCTCCTGAGTGTGTGTTGATAGCTGGTTTATCCTGGGTTCCATGATTGCTCTGCACCACAGGTGTGCAGCCTCACCCAGCCCTAGAGTCTAATCAGTCTGACTCAGGCCAGGTGAGGCTGTAAACCAGCTACCAACCACACACACTCCACATAGCCCCCAACAGTAAATTGAGGCTGGGGAGAATCCTCAGACAAAGCCTACTCCTTTAAAACAGGAACCCACAATTTTCCTTGTGTGGATATTGCACACTTAAAACAGAAAAAATAACTACAAACTGGACTCTCAACAGGGGTACCATACCTACACAAAACCTGGACTTTACAAGGATGCCATACCTAAAATAAAAACAATCCCAAACCCCACTGCCTCTACACCTCCCCAGTGTCACATGCCAACCCCACCCTCCCCCTCCTTCCTGGAGACCAGAGGCCTGAGGCTGCTGCCTTGTGGTGTCACTGGGCTGGTTGCAGGGGCTGGCTGGATTGCCTTGGGGGAGGCGCAACAGCTTGGCTACAGAGGTAACTTCTCGGAGGGCCTGGAACAGCCCTCGGTAGGCCCCCCCTCACTCTACCAGGGCGACGGCACATGATCCCTATCTCCTCCTGGAGCATGGGGCCTTGGGCTGCTCTGTTAGCTGGCAGAGGTGCGACTGGACCTGGGTTGCTTCAGGCTGGATCCAGGGGTGGCTAGCAGCAGACAGTTGCCGGTGGCGGAAGCTGTGCTGCCTCCCCTCTCCTCCGCTGGCCGTTGCTGCTGTTGAGAAAGGGCTGGTGCTGAGAGGTGGCTGTCCATAGACGTGGCTGGTGACTCCAGTGCGTGTCTGGGCTGCCCTTCCATGTTTGGAGAAGCCCCACATTGGGCACCAGTGTAGCAGTGATTTGCTGCCACACGCCACCTAAGTGGCTTTTGCTGGGACCTCCGACACAAGACACAGGTAGTTGGTTGGTAGAGAATATATCCATTTATTGGAGAGGGCGAGATTTTATACGCCAAGCAGATGGTACACACTGCCATGACAGTGGCTGTCTCCTGAGTGTGTGTGCGTGATAGGCTGGTTTATCCTGGGTACCATGATTGCTCATGCACCACAGGTGTACAGCCTCACCCAGCCCCAGAGTCCTATCAGTCTGACTTGGGCCAGGTGAGGTCAACCACATACACTCCACAAGCTTCAAAACCCAAAGAAACAAATCTGAAAAAAAGCTGCTGCTAACTATTATACATACTAAATTAAGCAACATTTTCTTGTACACCCGATTTGTAAACTGAAAAACATATAACAATATTGACAAATGTTTGTGAATAATGTAATTATTTGTAAATTATTTCTGAATTGTTAATTATTGGGTAGTTATTAGATATTATGTGAGACATGGAGTGCCACTAACTACCACTAAAGCCCAAAGCACACAGACTACACATTTCGATTCATATTTGTAGTGACCCAAAAAATAAATCAATAGAGCACAGCTACACGCGAATGTAGCAGAACTGTATTTTGTATGTATTTTGACATTAGTAGGGTAATATGATACTGATATAAGAACTATAATATGAAATGCTTATCTAAAACATATGAACCTAAATGGTTATAATCAACATAGGACTGGTGATAAGCTAAAACTAAAATGACAAAAACATGCCTGTGAACAAGTTTTTTACCTACCTATACATTCTGGGGGTGGATCACTCCACCTGTTTTCATTGCATTCAAGTTTTTCTGTTCCCTTTAATCTAAAACCATGGTAACAGATATAGTGTGCAACCAACTTGCCTGAAGTCGAAAACAAAATAAAATCACCATTTGTTATGTTTGCTGGGGAATCACAAATGTCTGAAATGTAAGCAAAAATGTTTTTTAAATGTTTACATTATTTTCCTCATATTTTGTTTAATAATATTCAACACCCCACATCACTCCACCTAATACTACATTGTAACCTGTGTTCTTCTTTTCTCTCCAAGCCTCTAGGCTGATGTTTGGAATAAGACTGCAAGGCAGAAGGTCATCTGGGTACTTCCCATACTTGAATGCATCCAGTGGAACTTCAGTCACTTCGCTGTTGTCACAGATTATACGTGAAAGTGATGATTTTGAAAGCTCAGTTATTTGGTGCTTGGTGAATGTACCTTGAGCCTCCCACCAAAACCTGAATGAAATTGAAATTAAATCAATGAAATTGCAGTTAAACTTAACTAAATCATGACCCTGTATAAAGACTTTATTTATTGTAAACTTTTTAAAAACCAACAGTTCCTCTAACATTTATATTGTAACATTTCATTTATACATTTTAATTGTAATTAATTCAGGACATTATAGTTTAGCGGCTACGGTGTTTGACTTCCAGCTGGAAGGTTTGGGGTTTGATTCCCCAATGACTAGACTAGCATCCATGTTAGCATGTTAACCTAATGCTAGGACCACACTACATGAGACACAATCTGCAGCTCCAGTCGGGAAGGCCAGCGGTATAGTTGGACCCCGTAGTCATTATTGTGTGTGTGTGTGTGAATGAAATCTTTCTTTATATGATCCCAGTCGGCATGCTCCAGATTCAATCCAACATGTTTGATTTTATCAGGGATAGTCTTTCCATGATCGGGTGGTGTGTGCAGGTCAAAGACATAAATTGGCAGGGGAATTTTCAACAGCCAATAAAAGGTATTCGCGAGGAGCCGGAGAAAACGTTTTTCAAAACAGTACCAACGTGCATGATGCCAATAAGTCAACATCAAGGACAAGTGAGGACTTCACAGACGGAGGTTGACATCATGCTCTTTGTTTCCATTATTCTTTTATTCCATGCAGATCGCTGCACACATAACCACCATGGTGTACGGCAGCTGTACGGCATCCACGTATGTTGGTTTATTTTGTTATGGTGTCAAAACACCGTGGGAGATAACACTCGCGAGTGCAGGGCGAGTTCTCAGTCTGTCGAGTTGTGTTCACCAGAGACTACAGTTGTCGTGTGTGCGCAGACGAGACTGGAAAATCAGCACACGTCAGTCGTTAAATGTGCGTTGCGCAATCGTTTCGTCATCGTTTCAGATTAAAAAGCTCATGTAGTGTGGCCCTAGCTCTTCCACAACATCATTTTGGGTAGTTTCTAATTTAGTCTGGTTGGGTTCGGACTTTCACTGTTTATGTGTCCTACCAACTAAGTTTGGAATAATAATGTTTATTATGTTAAGTTAATATTATTATATTAATTTATATCGTGATGCTAATTCAATTTTGACACAAACATTTTGGGGAGATTTTCTAGTCATTCCACAAGGTAAATTGTCAGAATAGCACTATTTTCTAATTATTTTTGGGACATTTACATTAAACATACAATTTGTATGTTTGTATTATAGATCAAGCAAATATGTACCGATCTCCATCTCGAAGTAATTTCATCTGCTTGGCAATCAAGCAGGAAAACAGAGGGCCATTTCTGGAGTCTTTCAAGAGGTCCTCAACAAGACCTCCTAACCACACATCAATATTGTCAGGGTGTTTATACATTTTCAGTATCTTATTAACAATTATCTTGTCTTTGACAACATCTTGGAAATCTTCTTTTGCCTTTAGACGCTTCAGTCCACAAAATTCTCTCCAGTCATTGTATCCTGCAATATATATGCATGACATAAATTATTAATTGTGCCTCAAAAAAATGTATCTCAATAAATATTTAGTTTGACCTACTCTTTTATAGTATATTCCAGTCAAATATATAATCAATTCAAATATATTAATGTAATAACTTTCATATAATTTTAATTTCAAAGCTGTTAAATTATTTTTTTCCTTCAGTTTCTTCAAATAGGAAGAAAACAAATATGCAGAAAAAATGGGAAAACAACATTAGTTGGCTACATCGAGATACTGCACAATGTATGTTTTAGAATATTAAGGTAGAAAATTGTATTTCAGTTTAAAAGAAAACACATTGAAATTCTAAAATACAACATATAAATGTGTTCATACAATTTAAACTAATAAGATGTATGATGAAATAAGTAGGAAAAGGTGTTGCTGCTTGTACTTAAAAAACATTGGCTAACAGGTGGTACTGATTTTAACTCTAAAACACATTAAAGTATTATTAATTGATTAAACATTTCTTTCTTTCGTAAGTGACCATGGTATAAGCGGGATAATACCCTTCGAGGTGTCCATTAACAGCAATGAATGGACGACGCGGAGGACGGTTGCTTCCGCGAAGTCCATCGTCAGGCATTATCCCTTACATATTGCAGCTATGGCCGGGGTAGCGTTAGGTGAGCCGGAGGATGGCGATGAAGACGATGACGACGAGGAAGAACAAGGGTTTCAGGAAGACCTCCCTCAAAACTATGTCACAGTCTGCACAAATCGCCCCACTCTCTCTCACACATTGTGAGTGCCCTGCCTGCTCAAACATTTTCTGGACTTCCCCGCTTTATTTTGGCCCTCGACAACAATTGTTTCTAATAATTGTTGTTGGCCGAATAGACTAAGCTATATAGCCTGTCGTAACTTTAGCCTCAGTGGAGTCACCAGCTGGACATTCAGTGGTATTGGATGTTTTGTGCAATGTTAACGACGCTCGTAGCGCACTACGAGTACCCCTGGAGCTCTCGTTAGCTACAAGCGTCTTAACGACGGTCGTTACGCAACGATGCTTTCGGGAAACGGTGTGTCTGATGGTCGTACGACGAACTTAATGAACCACTTAGGCTAACGATGCTTTCGGGAAACGGGGCCCAGATCGAGCCGGGCATGAAGTCAGATAGTAAAAGCCATACAGCATATGATCGAACATAGATCGAACACAGCCACAAATGTTGGATCCATGTCGTTCATCACGACTTTAACTGTATTAACTTTGTCTATCGGCTACAGCACACCAACATACCAACAATAAACACAACACTAAACACAATTAAACCAGCCAAAAAAAGAAAACATTTACTATATAGCCTACTAACTCATGGTAGAAGCACGAAAATCTAGGAAAAAATTACCAAATCAACAGTAAGACAACTTCTAACAGACAAAGCAACTGCAAGTCAACTTCAGACAGGCAAAGTAACCTTTTATTTGTTTGTTGTTCTCTTTTCACGTCCACAAATTCTCGCGTGATCTCGCGATTCTCGCGTGGTCTTGCAGTTCTCGCAGCGCTTCGACGGATCTAGAGGAAGCAGGGGACTGGGTAGATGTGCGGTGCTGTAAAGCACAAATAAAAGTATCAAGAATGTCCCCCTTGTCTCCTTGACTTCCACGACTGCAACAAATATAACTGATTTGACAAATATAATAATACAAATAATAGAAAAATGACGGTGAGGACGGTGTGAATAAAATTCCACCGGTGGTGCATCCAACACTGTGTAACACCGGTAACCGCAAAAACATGGAGCAAGAGGTAGGATTGGTTGTAACACAGCGGTCGTGTATGAGATGCTCCAGGTTGACCTCTTGGAAGCACACCCTTTCCACATGAATTGGCATTGGGATGCAAGCCCTGCACTGGCAAAACCCATTATTCCCAATGCCCTGCCCCTCAAGATCAGGCATCCTTTCACTTTCGTCTGACTCCATGGGAACAGCTCCACTGGGCGGCAGTGGCACAGGAGGTAGAGCGGGTTGCTTAGTAATTGGAAGGTTGCTAGTTTGCTTCCCGGCTACTCCTAGCTAAGTGCCCCTGAGCAAGACACCTAACCCTAACTGCTCCCGGTGAGCTGGCTGTCGCCTTGCATGGCTGACCCGCCGTCGGAGTATGAATGTCTGTATGAATGGGTGAATGTGAGGCAATAGTTGTAAAGCGCTTTGGAGTGGTCATACCTCTGAGAAAGCGCTATATAAATGCAGTCCATTTACCATTTAGGTCTTACCACTATATTAGCTGTTAATGGCTCAAAAGTATAGGCAATTGGATTTTTTAATTTGTCTGTGGTCTTTCTACGACATCTCTACAACTCTATTGTATGAACACAGTGGGTGTTGTACAAACAAATATAGCGGCGCGCTAGGTTCCAAATACAAAATAAAGACGTATTAAAAATGTATTTTCACAATGGCTTACTTTTATAATGTGATTTTTATTGTGGTACATCTAATTAATTAATTCCATGTATAAATGTGTGTCTATTTCATCTTAATCCTAGCATTGGTCTAACCAGCAAGAGCATGATCCCGTCCCCTTTGTAGGTTCAAAGCAGCCAAGTCCAATTTCCATGGAGTGTTGAGTACAGCTAACTTCTCGGTCACCTCCTCTGACATTAACTTATCCGTGCTCACAGATGTTGCTGCAGTCCCCATCAGACCTCGAAGCACTGGTTCAATCCCACCTATAGGCACAAACATTTAAAAATTGTAAGGAAAAAAACGTAGTAGTAATCTATAGACATTAAATAGGGTCTAATATATTAAAATGTATCTGTGGTATGCCAACCTATCCTACAATGACAGCAAGGTTAGTTTTCTAAAAGTTTTGGTCAGAAAAAAAAGGTGCATGACACAACTAGAACTTAAATTCTGTACTGAAGCATGGTACTTTGTATCAACCACAGGGTAGCTAGGGTTAGACTGACCTTCTTTGACAATTCTCCATGGACTAAAGAATGTGTGGTGTAGTCTCAGTGGAGGAAGGTGCTCATGTGTCTGGAAGCTTTCATTAAGTCTCCTCACGACGGTAGAGATAGTGGCATGGCCAAACCGAAATGCAGCAGTGGCAAACACATTGGAGGCAGAGGGGTTCACTGTTGGATCATAGCCAATATAGGGTCCAATATAGCGATCAAATGAGTCCTGTCCAATTATTTTTGGGATATAATCTCTCATTGTTATAATCTATTTTTTTAAAAGTTAGGATAAAGGTAAAAGTTAGAATTACATTTTGTATGTATATATGTACATATATTGCAATAATATTCTATGCCTCTTGAGTTTTGAATGGTGTTACAAAAAGAGTCTGACATTACTGTTCAAAGTCAACTGTGAAAAACCACACAATACATTTTTTAAATCTTATTTGAGATATGTTTAAACATTAGGTAAACATAAAACAGTCACTCGGGTAATATCAATTTGTATTGCCTTTTTTGTTTTTTTTTACAGGTCAGCAGTCATAATTGACTCATTTGACATACTAAGTACACTTTTTTTATTTATTTTTTTACATGAAATCAGATCCCCTCAAAAATGTTTAACCAAGTCCGAATAATATCATAAAATGTTTGCCTCCCATCAGCATCATATAAAACCAAAATGATGCCTTTTTCTAATGCCAATCTTTTCTAATCGTTCTACCCCAAAACATACTAGAAAAAACATACTCCCATTTCAGAGCATAGGGTTAGAGGATGCTCAATCTCACTGAAAGGCTTAATATCTCAAAGAATCATCAAAGTGAAAAATTAATCAATGTTACAAACCTGATGTAGAGCTCCAATGATCTTGCGGGTCTCTTGGTATACAGTCTCTTTGCTCCAATGACTGTTTAATACTTTCAGGGCTCCTGCAACCCGATTGTGTTCCCTCAGCCACAGGGTATGCAGGACGATCAGGGACAGACCCTCATTGACTCGATTGTCCCCAGCAGCAAAACACTCTACTCTCTCCCCTTGAGGAGCCCTAGGATCCTGGAAGCAAGCTGATGGGGTGGCATCCACAGAAGGCAGGTATGATCTGTCTTCTCCATCTTTGAAACTGTTATTAATAGCTAGTCGGCCACTCAGGCTACTGAAGTTGCGGAGGAGGCTCTGTAATTCTGGAGTGTGACCATACACAACAGAGGCATCAATGAATGATGTTATGATATTCAATTGTTGACGCTGGAAAACATGTTTTTTAGCCAATCCAAAATTGCCAATGCAGGCTGGTGAAGAACGAAAAAAAGGCATACAGCTTTTAGCGGCTGACTGCAGATCATGCGACTGTGGCAAAATAAAGAAATGTTTTATTATCATTATAAATGATGATTATTATCATTATGTATCATTATGTATGAATGGATTGCATTAATAATTTACCTGAATTGGAAAGCATGGGTGGACATTTTGGCATGTATTAAGACAATCTATTCCTAGATCAGCGGCGTCTCGAGTGCTTTGAGGCGTAAAGGTTATGTCATGGTCAATGAACTGTCCCCATTCGATCATCAATTGAGAGTACACATCCTCTTTCCATTTTAAAGAGGACTTTATTATTTTCTTGCTGACTGCTTCTACCTGTTAACATGGAATGGTGATTAAATTGTATTTTTTCAATGATACATTTTTTTTCAATGTATTCTCATAATCCCCAAGTGAAATAACACTATTGAGTGTTAACCAATCTATTGTTTACATAATATGTTAGTGTGACAAATGTTTGTGTGACAAAGTGACAATCTCAATCTCCGTTTCTTAATTTCCTGAAGAGTGAGTCTGTTGCGTTAGCTCTGCCTACCCTCTCTGGCGAAACTACCACTGCTGGATGGAAAACAAGTCACTAACTGTGCGCCACTTTTGATTTTTTCTGGGAATGTCTCCACCAGTTCATAACATTTACAATACTGCAAATGCAAGGGCTTTCCTCGGTGGGCCATTGGCTCAATCACCATTGTGCTGCCTCATTCGGCGATCGATAGTGACTTAACAGACATTTATTTACATGAAAATCTTCTAGATTATTACTTTAAGCAATTGCTTTTCAAGGTTTCAAGGTTTTTAAATTGTTGAATGTAATGTGCAAATGTACCCACATTTTTATTTTGTGCTTAAAACTATTTTATAGGTAGGCTTCCCTCAACTAAGACCTGTGTGTTAGAGTCTTGAACTGATTGATTACCAGAGGAAGTGGAAATCCATTATGAAGCCGCCCAAGGTTCCAACCCTTAGGCTGCTTCTCTCCATCTTCATATTGCGCTGGAAGCCATCTGACCAAGGCAGTATTAGCTGCACCCCATGTAGGATTGTGTCTGAAAGAATTGTGTCCCACTGAATATGAATTAATCTATGTAGATTTACATGTCTTAAATAAGTAAGACATTGGTACAAAAAAGTGAGTTATCCACCTATTATTGCAGAGACCAGAAATGGAGCGGTAGTTGTCCAAAGGACTTTGCTGGAGACAAATGGCTGGATGTGTGGGTGGGGGGCAACCTGACAAATCTGCCATCAGCTCCACATCCTCCAGTGGAAGCAGCTCTTGAAAGATAAGGTAAACAACTTTAGTTGATATTCAGATTAATCAGCTTAATTATGTGGTATTTGTTCCTATGTAAAATTAACAAAAGCACATAATTTGGATAGTTGGGCATCACCAATTCAATTATGCAAGTATTTCACAATGCAAGATTCTGTACCTAATCCAGCCAGGTCCCTTTTATGTCTCCATTTTGCATTGTCTTTTAATGTTTGCAAGTTTTTTTCAAACACCTCCGCAGCTTGGGAAATCACCAAGGCCCCAGGCTCAACTTGGCGGAGGAATGAAAAAATGGCCATAAGGGATGAGGTTTTGCTTCTTTAAAAGATTAAGAGATGTCAGTGAGATGTCAGTTTTTTTTCATCTGTTTTTTCACAAGAAACATAGCCAAAATGTATAATTACAATGTTTTGCTACCGTTTGGTGTGTAACATAGCATTGTCAACCATTTGAAGGTTTTCTTGATGTGAAGAGTTGAATAATTCCTGGACGATAGATGTAACTGAAAAAAATGCAGAAAAGCAAAAAAATATTGCATTATATACCATAGGCACAAACAGAGGCTTGACCCCCTGACATACTAAGTACACTTTTTTTGGCTTCTATTTAGTGTCTTAAATTGATCTAAATGTAGCTTTGATTATTTTACTCGAATGGGGCACCTGTTAGGAAGAATATAACTAATATTAGATTATACTATAAAGACGAATTTACATAGCCAATTTAATCTATCTGAAGTCTAAGATCTATCAACCATGAGCACTTCCTCCTTTCATTCCAATGAAATGTATTAACATAAATAAATGGATGTGATTTACATAAATGATGGGAGTAAATAAACACCAACAAAACAACTAAAACCTAAACAAAACAAAACACAAAACTTAATGTGAACTTTGGACAAGAGACTTGAACATAAGCCTACTATACCCTAACTTGATTGATGTATTAAACTAATGTGTTGCATGCTGCATCCTCTTCAACACACCCACGTGTTACAGTATTGGCCAATCACATTGCGTATCTGCCGTCGGTTATCCCTCCGTCTCACGCCGATACAAAATCTTTTTGGATTATGGACAACGCGAGTGACTGAGGACACGAGCAGCAGAGCTGAAGGACAGGTAAAATGTATGTTATTGTGTATTTAATGTGATTCCTTCAGAGCTGTATGATAGGAAATAGGGCAAATGCCAAATAAACCAAAAATTCGACTTGGCCTGACTAATGTTTGCTAGCTCGCCTCAAGGTTTGATGGCAGTAGTGACCGCTATGTGATGGGTGAAATGTTAACTTTGAGCTAGCTAGCTCTGAAGCGTTAACGTTACCTCGCTTGTCGTTTTCAGACTTAATAAGCAGGGAGCGGGGGTAAGTGTCAAGTTTACTCTGTGGCGGTGCACCGGCTCTAGGTTGGTTTGGAAAGGCCCGGGGTGGCCCGGGCACGCGGCTCCGGCTGTGAACTTTAACCGTTAACATTATCGTTACAGCACCACTCGCTATGATAGCTGGTAAAGATGAAAGATGTTATGTCTGTAACGTTAACTAGCTTAGCCTATGGCAAACTCATCACCATGAAAAATGTAAGCCTATTAAGATTATTATTGACCTATAAGCCAAGTAGAGTAACACAATTCATTTTGTCGAAGTGTTGATATTGAAATGGCTAATGGCGCCACGCCATTCTGGTTTTTGCCAGTTCTGCTAATGCGCACGTTGGCACCATTTTGTGTCGACAGGGTACTCTTCTACGGCAATAATAATAATTTTTAGTATATAACATCACTATGTGTTTAATGATTTCCATGTTATTGAATATAATTATTACTGTGTGGACATTATTTTAATAGTAATATTTTAAATATTTAACCTTTGTAAAATGGGGAATGGGAAAATTTGCCAGTGCTTTTGATAATGTGCCATCATTATTGTAACCCTCACTGAGTCCCAATATGGCACTTATGAGCTTCAAGAAACGACTGACTTGAATCTTATTCAAGAACATTTCAAGCAGGCCAAGTCCAAAGCACAACTCTTGCACCAAGAGATGTTAATAGACCCTTTTCACAACAGCCATTTTGACATGTCATAGCAGCAACAGGTGTAAATAATAACATTAATTAAGGTCCTGTTCCATTTAGGTGGGCCAGGGCCAGGACCCTGGTATTGGGCATGCTGTCTCATGGAATAGCTCACACCTAAATGGAACGGGACTATAATTAATCTTATTGCTTACATCAGTTTTTACCCTGCAATATGTCAAAATGGCCACCAAGAAAATGGCTTGTATGCTAAATGTCATTGTTTTCCCTGTGACTTTTACTATGAAGTTTGTCCTTTCATTTTGTATTGAAACTTTTAACTTGTTTCCTCTGCAGTAGCCAAAATGGAGCTGTCTGAAAATGACCCTCGTCCACCACCGAACCCTGGACCACTGGCCAAGACAGTGCTTCTATCCATCTTTAAAGATGGCACTGAAACGTGCAAGAAACGTTTTAGTGTTAATAATGCCTTACAGATTTTGCAGGCCTGTCAGGCCTGAGTTTTCACATCCAGTGCAATTAGAAAGGTTTCATCAGTATAACAATGACTTCAAAGACTACACCGACTGTGACACAAGCACTAATATTAATTACTATGACAAGTTCCAAGTTAGGGTCTCCACAGTGATCCAGTTGGAGGTTG
Organism: Merluccius polli; assembly: GCA_030340625.1. Classification (NCBI taxonomy): domain Eukaryota; kingdom Metazoa; phylum Chordata; class Actinopteri; order Gadiformes; family Merlucciidae; genus Merluccius; species Merluccius polli. The sequence goes on along the minus strand of JAOPHQ010000859.1, from coordinate 84,332 downwards.
TGGAGTTTCAAGCTCCACATGTTGAAAATGAGAAGGTGACCACTTTTAGGGATTTCCATACTGTATAAGATATTTTCCACAAGAAATGTATGTTTTTAACTTTGATATAGAAGTGTATGCACCCTGTTCCAGGTTACTGAGGGGTTTGTTTGTTCTTGTATTTTGTAGAAGGACCTGGCTGTACAGCTGGAATCTCTTCTGGAAAAGAAGGCTCCAGACATACTGACTGAACATCAGCAGACACGCACACTGTCCACCAGCAGCAGAAAGAAGCTTGTGAAATTAAGCCTCAGTGACCTTGTAGAGAAACATGGATTGTAATTTCTAGATACTTTTTCTTTTGATATAAGTTCTAGATTAAAGTTCCTTCCTTTTGTTGTGTTCAGTGATTCAGGTCTGAGCATGTGGATTTAAAAACTCCATAGGATGATCTCCTGACTGTACATGAAATACTTTATGTATTTCGGTCAAGGGCTTGTAATTTTATATTATATTTTATATAAATATTTGTATTGCTCTACAGTTACCCCTCCGAGAAGAGAAACTGCATTTGGCTAAATCATTAACCACACTCTTCCCTTCGCTAAATGTGATGGTCTCTGGAGAGGGTGAAGGACTTGTAAGTATTTAATTATTAAAGATGCAGAGTATACCATAATATTTTTTTTTCACTCTCTAAGAGCTGTGATCACACAGCTGCGCTGGCGCAAAATGAGACCATATGATCATAACACATGTCCACCGAGTTCGACTGTTCTCTGGGATCAGTTTTCATTCTAGTCGAATGTAACCAAAGTTCTCGAAAACCGCTATTAGCTTATAACGCTAGCTGTGGGGGCAGACGTTCATGTAAAATAAATCGCAATTCTATACCACTAACAAGGCTCAAAATCGCACCACACTTCCACGGTAGCATAATGAGGGTCCCTACATGTAAAACGAAGCATTGAGAACTTTGTAAGTGTACAGACAGTTTATTAAAAAGAAAGTTTAGAAAGCCAGTACCTTCACGAAAACAAGCGGGCGCCATCTTTGGAAAACAGTCACGACCAGTCGAGCGACGAATGCCGTGCAACGTTATGAGCCGGAAGAGGCGTACACATGAGATGTCAATGAATCAGAAGATGTGCAATCTAGTAGAAGGTGAACCTAAGAGACTAGTGCTTCTACAGGATACACACTGAAGAGATGGCGGATTATTCAGACGAATTTCAAGAACGGCTTGAAAACGAACGGCTAGCTTATACAATTCCGGTCTAGTAGATCTATGATCAAACAAATTCACACATTACCTCATCCAGATTATCCACAACAGGTTACTCGGCTCTTGGTACAGCACTTTTCTTGATGTGTTTTTTGATGGGAGGGTTGAAGACTCTTCTGGTTACGACAAAGTTGCCCTGGTCAAAATGATTACTACAGACGCGGTAGACCATCTCTCGCAGTGTTTCTACCGGCGGTTCGACATCGAGGTGTAATACGATCAGCCACTGCTTCAACGTATCAACTTCAACTGTTCTGCAGAGGAAGTCTGTGAAAACTTTCCAGATTGTAGCGTCTCATTTTCTTCTCGCAGCCGGGAAAAGCACAAACACAAACCATTTTCTTCTCTTCTCTATGTACACGCACTGTTCATGACTGTTTTCCAAAGATGGCGCCCACTTGTTTTTGTGAAGGTACTGGCTTTCTAAACTTTCGTTTTAATAAATGTGTGGTGCGATTTTGAGCCTTGTTAGTGGTATAGAATTGCGATTTATTTTACATGAACGTCTGCCCCCACAGCTAGCGTTATAAGCTAATTAGCGGTTTTCGAGAAATTTGGTTACATTCGACTAGAATGAAAACTGACCCCAGAGAATGGTCGAACTCGGTGGACATGTGTTATGATCATATGGTCTCCATTTGGGCCGGAATTGTCCTTTAATTCAACCAGTGGCTTTGTAGTTATTCATTTTTTATTGTTCCGAAAAACATTTAGAATTTATTTTTTGGTTGAGATGTGTGATACATATGAGAGGACATTTTTTAATCTAGTAGTAGAGATACTAGTAGATGGCCCTGACTACTCGTTCATGTTTAAATATAGTTATTATATATATTTTTTTTGTAGGAACATTTCTATGATCCTGTATCCCATAGGATACATAGAAATTAAGTTACAGAATATCAGACAGAATCTAGAAGAGGGCCAGCGGCACTACCAGAAGAGTAAGTTGTCTTGTAGTGTAGCATCAGCAGCTCAGACTTCAGCGGATGAAGACCCAAGTGAATGGTTGACTGTCATCAAATAATGACGCCATCGCCAGAGAACATGGGACCGATCAAGACGACAATGGAAAAGACTTTCAGCCATCACAGAAATTGGATCAGCACTCAGTCACCTACAGTTGCAGACATTGTCCAACAGTACCCTTGTTTCATAGACATTCCAAGCTTGGTAAGACTCATGTTTATCTATCCCAGGTATTTACTGATATGAGCTTTGTGGTTGAAGTGGGGCTTGAAAATGGTTAATAATCTAACATGAAAGTAGTAATTTTAGATCTAAGTAACTGTGATTGCTGATTCCTATATCAGCTAGATATAGTGTTTGGAAGACTGTTCGATGGGAAGGCAGAGATGTTCATCCGGAGGTCGTCCATTATCCCAAAACTGAAGCAGATTTCCATTTTGGAGAAGGGGTTTGTGTCCTCCTTGTTGGATCAGACTGAAAACCAGAACGATGGTAAATAGTTTTCATTTCATGAATCCTTTTGCTATCCTAGTTTTTGTGCAAAATTGTGTGATTGATTTTTTTATTTTATTTACATTTTACATTTACAAAACGATTTGCTCTTATTTGCTCTTTTCAAATAGATGAGCTGTGCCACAGTATGCTGCAGGTTCTCACACACCTGCTTCCACCAACGGCTTCAGGAAGGGGTGCAGCAGCCTCAACCCGATGCAGCATGAAGTCAGCTATGTCATACTTACTGGACTTTGTACCGGTATGTTTAAAGGAAAAGCTCATAGTCCTTCAGAATGCCCGGTCTAGTGTGTTTTATCGATCCATCCTGACAGCATTTCACATTTGAGTATACATTAAACTTTACTATTATATTGCCCTTACCTGGGCAAATTGTAGGATATTAGCCTAGAAATTGTTGTTGAAAAATTGACCCCCTGAAAGAATTGTTGCTTTATTGACCCAGACTGTGCATATAAAGCGGAACCAATGGACTATTAAACTGCACTCACATAGTGGACAAATGAACTGTCACTGATGACTGGAAACCTACATACACATGATGGACAAAGTACACGTCTTTAATGTCTAAAACAGGTGACACAAGTAGTACACGTGGCAGACAACGCACATGTCTGTAATAAACTAACTTAAATTGCACATACATAGCGGACAAAGTACATGGTACTGAACTTGACCTCCCCCTGTAAAACTAGGAACTGAAACCAGACAGCAGAAAAGGCCTGCAATAAAGACCTCACCCCGATAACCTCCACCTGGAACACCAATAGGGAACAGACACCTCATGATAAAGCTAACTGAAGGGAAGGGGGGGGGGGTCGACACCGGCGAGTGAAACTGCTGATTATAAAAAGAAAGACCTGCACTTCCTCCATCGCGCTTCTCCGGAGACAGGCCCTGAGCAGGGGTGTCTCAGTTCTCTTGCGAACTTTTAGTGCTAATCGGTTAAGTGCCCCTCACACTCTGTGCTCATTTGATCAGGTGTTGTAATTTGTAATTGTTGAATAAATCCAGACACATAGGTGAAACCTCCTTCGTTGTATTGGCCTCTTCTCTTTTTTACCATCGTCCGTCTTATTGTTTTTTAACAACAAAATCTAGACACCCCCTAGCGGCAGCAAATTTATTTGGCAGCTAGGTAGGTCTAGCACGGCTCCGTCGGCTTTTTGGTGCTGGAAACACCAAGTATGGCTGACCAATCACAGCGTGAGGGGCGGAGTCGAAAGCCGGGCTACCATGACGACAGAGTTGCGATGGTTCCGTGTTAGAGGTAAACAATGGCTGCTGCTGCTGGCGAACGGCTGTCTTTCCACTCGGCTTTGGCCGCGACTCTTCAAGACTTGAAGTTAACATTTTATTTGAGAAAAGAACAAAGAACGGCACTGAAGTCTTTCCTCGAAAAATAAATATGTATTCGGAGTTTTGATTAATTACGTCGTCAGAGCCGTCGCTCTGACTATGTCACCTTCTTCGTTGCTCTGATTGGTTGTAGCGCTATCCTATTGCGTGCAGAGGGAACTTGAAAGACAACCGTTTATCCCGCCCACACTGCCAATGGAGCTGAGCCAGACCTTACATCTTTCTGATGTGGGTCTGGCTCGCCAGGCTAGTAGGATATGTCTACTTTTGCAGAATTACAATCTGCATGTCAATATCAGTGGAATTCCATTTTAAACTGTTATGGGATCTCTCTGCTATCCTCAGAATTGCAGAGGTTGCATTGTCATAACACTGGCATATGATGTCAGCTCATTGATTTTTGCCTGTAATCTCAAACATGATTTACAGTTTGTGCCCATTCAATATGTAAAATGTTTTGGGGTTTGAAATCAGTGAAGAAGTTTGTGTGTTTTTCTTTTCTCTAGCATGGGACCAGCATCCCCTCCCTTTGCAACAGCAATGAGGGATCCTTGAGGACCCATCAGCCACAGCTAGTGTGCATCGGCCATCTGAACAGCCAAGCACGGCAGTTCATCATTGTTGTCAGAAGTGACAAGGTTGCCATTCCACTGCATGATGACAGTCTAACCTGTGCCTTGGATAAGCTGTTCACGTTTTTCTGGGTATTCAATGTTGCTTGTCCTACTCAGCTTGCTTCATTTTTCATCTTTCTCGAATATATCTATGACTTGACAGTGTCAACGAGTGCGAGACGATCCTGTCCAAGTGTTGGAGCTCATTGGCAAGCTTCAGGTTTTGGCCTAAATCAACTCAGCATTTATCGTTGCCCTATATGTAAACAGCCAGTTCCTGGTGAGATCAGGAAACTTCACTGGCATCTCCGTGTAGTGCATTCTCTATCTGACAGTCAGGACAATACCATTATCTGCAGTCAAAGTAGCTGCCAGCGGACTTACCATAATCTGAATTCCTACTCAAGGCATCTTTTTCGAGCGAACATTCATATGGGGACAATTGCGCAAGCAATTTGTCGAACCACACTTTAAATGAAAATACAACCATGGACTTCCGGTGGCCCGGCAACTAGAATGGCAGCATAGAAAAGAGCTAAAACTAAAGAGCTTAAACTAAAAGAACGATGGCTGGGGGTAAAAAGAAAAAGGAGGGAGCCACGTCTCAGAGTCAAACCGACCGAGAAACCCGAAAAAACGGCAATGCTAGCGAAACTCGCAGTGAAAATGGCGACGACACGGAGGATGAGACTTCACCTGCTACATTCAGCTCCCTGAGGAAAGTGGTGAGTGAGGTGGTAGCCGCAGGAATGCGGGATCTTAAATCAGAAATGAAAAAAGAACTGTCGCAAGTAAGAACAAGCTTTAAGGAAGACATGAAAATGCAACTGGACGAGCTGACTACCGAAATTAACCAACAAGTGAGTGCCGCTACCGGCAAAATGGAGGAGGTGGCTGAACGACTGGGAGAAATTGAGAAGAACATGACAGGGACGGAGAAATGGGACATTGGCATTAAAGACACTCTCATTCAACTGCTTGACAATCAAAAGTTTCTCCAGGAGAAGATAACGGACTTGGAAGGGCGCTCACAACGTAACAACATACGGATCTATGGCATCCCCGAAAACGCAGAGGGCCCTTCTATGCTGCGGTATGTTGAAAATATGATTCTGGCGGAACAGGGGGACAACGTGGGCCTTCGCGGAGAGGAGGGTCTGGGAATCGAGAGGGCACACAGGTCACTTGGCCCACAGCCACCTGCGGGTGCGCCTCCGCGCTCTACAGTGGTCCGGTTCTTACAGTTTAATATCAAGGAGAAAATCCTCCACGCTGCATGGAAGAAACCCATCTGTGTTCAAGAAAAGCTAGTGTACTTTGACCACGACTACGCCGAGAATGTACAGCAGAGGAGGAAAGAGTACACTCCCATCAAAAAGGTGCTCAAAGAAAAAAGGATTCGCTTCCAAACTCCGCTGACGAGGATGCGCGTGCACTTCGATTCAGGCACGGTCATGTACAGCAACGCCGAGGAAGCCGCGGAGGATTTAAAGAGACGTGGATGGGTCCACTACCGTTAAGAAGATCCAAAGACATCACCGTGGAGACCATCAATAAACTTCTACCGTGGAGTACTGCAGGGACTCGGCAAGCAGGGAACGCTGAAGGTGTTCCAGAGGCCAGCCAGAGAGGATGCCATAATGGATGAGTGACTTTCTCTGCCCCTTCCTCATGGACAGGCACGTGCAGAGGGGGGGGCTCGAGTGCCTGCCCCTTTCCCTCTGAGGACCAAAGTGCCCTTTTGAGTGGTCATTTAAATTTCCGTTATCGGCCCCGCGTCAATAATCGCGCATCAGAAATCCCCCCCCCCCCCCCCCGCTCAACAATCGTGCAAAAGACATCGTCTGGTAGCACCCCCCCCCCCCCCCCCGCTCAACAATCGTGCAACAGAAATCGTCTGGTAGCACCCCCCCCCCCCCCCCCCCGCTCAACAATCGCGCAATATAAAGCCTCTCCCGTTTTCGACTTTGAGCCCCTGCCCCTCAAAGGGTCTCTGCACGGCCCTGCTCATGGAGATATGTTAATCTATCTCCACCTCATATGTTTAAGGGTTCTTCAGCAACCGATACCTTAATTGAATGCTACAATAAGCTAAATAAGCTGTAAACATAAAGGCACAGTAAAGACTCATGTGGAACCTGTGACCTCCCATAAAATATAAGTCATTATAGCAATGGTTCGATGCAGCTGACCTTCATAATAGGCCACCACTTTTTTTTCCATATTTTCCTAAGTACTGCTGAGGGACCCTAGCCTGGCAGACCCACATCAGAAAGCTGTAGGGTCTGGCACTGCTCCATTGGCAGTGTGGGCGGGATAAACAGTTGTCTTTCAAGTTCCCTCTGTACGCAATAGGATAGCGCTACAACCAATCAGAGCAACGAAGAAGGTGACGTAGTCAGAGCGACGGCTCTGACTACGTAATTAATCAAAACTCCGAATACATATTTCTTTTCGAGGAAAGACTTCAGTGCCGTTCTTTGTTCTTTTCTCAAAGAAAATGTTAACTTCAAGTCTTGAAGAGTCACGGCCAAAGCCGAGTGGAAAGACAACCGTTCGCCAGCAGCAGCAGCCATTGTTTACCTCTAACACGGAACCGTCGCAACTCTGTCGTCATTAGGTAGCCCGGCTTCCGACTCCGCCCCTCACGCTGTGATTGGTCTGACAGATTTTGTGTTTCCAGCACAAAAAGCCGACGGAGCAGTGCTAGACCCACCTGGCTGCCAAATAAATTTGCTGCCGCTAGGGGCGTCTAGATTTCTAGGCTAGAGGGGCCCCACTTAGTGGCATTCCCCCCTCAACCTAAAGAGGTTTCAAGATATCCTCTGAACTGGAAGACCTATTCTGTGAGTTTATCACATGTTCAGTGAATGTTATATCTTGTGTTGTTTGTGTTGTGAGGGCTTTGACTGAATTCTCAAAGGTACAAGAAAACATGTTTATGGTGACTAATGTGAAGGCAGTACTATAATATACAGTCTTGGAATGTGAATGGCATAAACAATCCCATCAAAAGGAGCAAAATAGTTGCAAAGTTGAAACGAGAAAAAATAATATAGTTTTTCTGCAAGAAACGCATCTGTCTGCTATAGAACATGAGAAATTTAAGAAAATTGGATTTAGAAATACCTTTTTCTCCTCACACAGGACAGGAAAGAAAAGGGGAGTAGCTATTCTTCTTCCGAATTACGTTTGTTTTGAATTGATTGCAGAACATAAGGACAAAGAGGGCAGATTTGTTCTAGTCAAGGGAAAAATAGAGCAGGAAGAAGTTACTCTGTGCAACGTATATGCACCCCCTGGTAGCAGCATCTCTTTCTTCAGGGAGATATTTAACCTCATTGCTGCAGAGTCCTGCAGGGGACTTTAATTTACTTCTTAACCCTAAACTAGACACAACAAATCGAGTGAGAAGAAAGAATCTCTTAGAAAACAAATAAATAAAATTCTTCAAGACCTCGGACTAATTGATATTTGGAGATATTTACACAAATACGATAGTGATTTTACCTTTTACTCTGCAAGGCATAATATCTACTCTAGAATCGATTATATTTTCATGTTTAGCAGAGATTTCTATAAGGTGAAAGATTGCACAATTGGACAGAGAGATATTTCTGATCACTCAGGTTTAACTTTGAAATTTACTTTATTTAGAAATCCTAAAACTACTTTATGGAGCCTGAACACTGGTTTATTACATAGTAATTCATTCAAAACTGAAATAGCCAAGGAATTAGAAACTTATTTAGAACATAATGATAATGGAGAAGTCAGTCCTGCAATTCTATGGGATGCAGCAAAAGCATTTCTTAGAGGAAAAATCATCGCTAAGTGTGCTAGGCTAAAAAAGATCAGAGATAAAAAGCTGTCAGACTTGCAAAAGCAATTAAAAAATCTTGAGCAACTTCATACTACTAACAACAGCCCCTCTTTACGTGATTAAATGAGGCCCGTTAAGCAGGAGATAGACAAAATTCTTAGTGAGGAAATTGAAAAAAAACTGAAATTCTTGAAACAGCGATATTATGAGACAGGGCCTAAAGCATCTAAAATACTTGCATGGAGAATTAGAAAACAGCAGGCAGAAAACTCAATTCACAAAATTAGGGATCCTATAACAAATAAGGTAACTACTAGGGATGAGCGAGTACAGCATTATCTGTATCTGTTAACCATATGAATTATCTGTATCTGTACTCGGAGTGGGCGGGGCCTAACCCGGAAGTGGGCGGGATTTAACCCGGAAGTGGGTCGGGTTGTCTTGAAATGAGCAAGGTTTTAACCGGTATGTTATTTTAAGCATGCAATTGATATGGGTTGATCAGAAATTGTTATTTATTGCTGATTAGAAAACTATTTACAGGACAGCATCAGCATTGAGCTTCAGATCAATGGTTTTGATCACGATAGCAAACGAACTATTTACTGAACAAGTTTTGCAACAATGAATACAACACATGCGGTTGCAATTATCAAGTAAAATGTAATGAATAAGAGTTTTCATACTCAACAATAACTTTCTTCTTTTAACTCTTTTTTTTATGATCAGTGTGATTTTTTTATTTTATTTATATTTTTGTGTTTTTTTGTGTTTTTTTTTCCACACCAGGTGTGTGTGTGTGTGTGTGTGTGTGTGAGTGAATAAGAGAGTGACATAGAGAGAGAGAGAGAGAGAGAGAGAGAGAGAGAGAGAGAGAGAGAGAGAGAGAGAGAGAGAGAGAGAGAGAGAGTGTATGTGTGTGTAGCTTGATTTCCAATATTTATACCACTACTAGCTTTATTTTTTCACGAAATACAGCAAGAAAGTGTCGGACACCGTGCGTGAAGTAAAAAAAAACTGGTTAGAGCCAGGCAGCCAGATGACGGTTAAAAAAAGAAAAAGAAAAAAAAATCTCCGACAGGCAAAGAGTCGGCACCATGTCTGAACGAACCCACGTTTACCAGAACTCTACTGGTTCATAAGTAAGTACCAACCTAAGTAATAACAAACCTGAAGCTACAGATATTGACTCGTATTACTCATATAATACTCGTACTCGGCAAAAGTGCTTTATTCGTACCGGATACTCGTTTCAGCCGAGACACACTGAAATGTATATTCTGTAATGAGAAAATGCAGACCTTATATTTGCAATCTCACAAGAGTACAGATGGAACGATGCGTGATTACTGTGACAGTGCTCACTTTGCCTAGCCTGGGTGTACCCATGCTGCCTTGCGTGCTCGGAATTTCGAACTGCCAGACAGCCTGGTGGCTATGACCGGTTCCTCACGCAAGAATTTGCTAGGCTTTGATATCCAATCACAGAACGAGGAGGGACGGAAAGACGATGACGCGTACTATTCGACAGACGGAAGCTTGTAGTTCGTTCGTACGGATCCAACATGGCTGCAGCAGAAGCGAAGCTCTCTTTCGATCTAGCTGTGGACAGTGTTCTAGATAGTTTAGAACGAAAGTTTATTTTAAAAGAAGAACAACGTTTGGCTTTGCACTCCTTCATCACCACCAAAAAGGACGTTTTAGCCTTGCTTCCAACAGGATGTCGTTCGACGACATCTTGTGTCATCTTCAATGTCATCTTCTTTCTCGATGCTTGCTCGCCGAATTTCTGTCGCTTTACATACGTCATCTGGTATAATTAATACGATTGGCTAAGAGCTACGAACAGAGACATAGACATTAGACATAGACATTCGTAGCGTCCAATAAACGGCTCTGGACGATCGGGAACCACACCTCTACAGGAAAATGAATAGGTGGTCGCCGGACTACATCTCATTTGTGATTTAGTCTGGTGTTAGCCAGGCTACACTTTGCCAGGAATGACTTGTACAAAAGACATCCAAATGCCCTACAGATTCAGCGATACTTTGACAATCTGGAAACCACAATAGTTAGGGAAAGTTAGGTATTTTTTTGCCCATATCGTGAAATAATTTATTACCAATAGCTTTTTTTACCATATGTTCCTATAGGTGTCTAGTAACACCTCCCAATTTATCCACAGCCAAATCCTCTGGGAATTGCCTTGAGAGCCAATCAAAGTTGGGGTGCCCACAGGGCGTGGGTAAAATAGTGAGAAAAAAAAAATTCTACCAAAAGTGACTTTTGAGATGTCTAACTAGGGGTTTTTAGGGGTGCTGAATCTGTCCCAGTCATTAGTTTTGAGTAAAAATGACTCCAAATCCATAAACAAGCCATAAAACGTGGTTTTATTGAACAATTACAAATCAAAATTTGCGTTTTCAGTTGACATTTTAACAAAGCTCATCAAACTCCCCTGCATCTCCCTCACTACTATTATCATCTGGCTGGTTGATGTTCTGGCAAGAGTTACCATGACAGTTCCCACAAGCAGAAATACATTTGACTCCTTGCTTTTTACAGCAGCACCTGAGAGTGCCACAGTCACCTGCACAGTTGCAGCTGACTAACTTCAGAAGGTAATCTGGTGCCATGGGATCTGTTGTAGGGACTGGTTCATAACCATGTTTTCCTTGTTTCCATCCATACTCAAGGACATCCAAAGATGGACTTTGTAACATTAGCCAATCTCTGGTCTGGAGATATGCCCGCAGAGAGTGCTGTGCTGCAGCTCCTGTAGTTGGAGGCAGTTTCTCAGGCTTGATGCTCCCAGCTGCTGCCCGCTTGCTGAAGATATCAAATCTTAAGTCTTCCAAATCTCCAGATGGATTACCACGGAATATGTTCTTGAACAGTTCACAGCCAGCTTCGATGATGTCACTTTTCTTGGCTCTGATGTCACAGAACACATCCATGGCCCGCTCTGATTTGTCTGGCAGAGCTTGCTGAGCAACGTTGGTTTGCTAAACCCAGAAATTGCTGATACAGTATCACAGCCAGAGAAGCTATGTAGGAATATAAGGTATTTACGGTACCTCTCCGGGAGTGCCTCTCGAATCTTTCTGACATCATAAGATGTATCTTTAGCTGTCGTGAGGAAGACCGGGTGGTTTGCCCTATGATGGATCAGCATAACCAGGACGTCTGTGTCCTCAGCCCTCACCTCAACAGAAGACTCTATTGCCTCATTTAGTGCTGCAGACACGATGGAGGTGTCAGCATCATCAGAGCATAGTTGAACACTGATCCTAGCTCTTTGGAAGGTCTCAGCAAGGAGCAGAATGAGCTGGGCCTTGTTGTTCTTGTTGTCAAGAAACCTTTCCCGTGGAATGATGTTTTTTAAGTCTGGACGAATCTGAATGTCACAGCACGCATTCTTGGTTCGTCTCAGGTGGTCATGGTCCTTGGTGGAGCTACCATATCCATCAAAGACCACAGTGATCCGGAGGTGCTGGCTACCCATGGACATCACAAACCGGAGGTAGCTCTCAGTGATGTCCTTCCACGTGAGGTTAGCCTCCCATTTGATGCTGTGCAGGAGCCAACAGCCATCAACCACCAGGCTTGTGCAGGTTAGTTTTTCAACAGGCTCCACAAAAGCCTTCAGGAACTTCGCTAGGGCAGCCTTGTCTGGCTTTCGCAACTTCTGATTCTTGTCAAATAGAGACATTGGTGTTGGCGTCAACTCAAAGCGCAAAGCTTCTTTGGTCTTGACCTCACGCTCACTAATGATGATGAGGCGGTTGAAGAGCTTGAGTGAGTCAGTGATTAGCTTCTCTCCATTGATTTTAGGAGCAGATCTGAGGCTTGCCAATGACTGATCCTAGCTCTTTTTTCAACAAAAAAAGCAAGGAGTCAAATGTATTTCTGCTTGTGGGAACTGTCATGGTAACTCTTGCTAGAACATCAACCAGCCAGATGATAATAGTAGTGAAGGAGATGCAGGGGAGTTTGATGAGCTTTGTTAAAATGTCAACTGAAAACACAAATTTTGATTTGTAATTGTTCAATAAAACCTTTTTATGGCTTGTTTATGGATTTGGAGTCATTTTTACTCAAAACTAATGACTGGGACAGATTCAGCACCCCTAAAAACCCCTAGTTAGACATCTCAAAGGTCACTTTTGGTAGAATTTTTTTTTTCTCACTATTTTACCCACGCCCTGTGGGCACCCCAACTTTGATTGGCTCTCAAGGCAATTCCCAGAGGATTTGGCCGTGGATAAATTGGGAGGTGTTACTAGACACCTATAGGAACATATGGTAAAAAAAGCTATTGGTAATAAATTATTTCACGATATGGGCAAAAAAATACCTAACTTTCCCTAACTACCAGTACAGCCCAACTTGAATATATTCCCAACCACTTTGATGGGGGACAGAAGACGGTGCTTCAGGCAAAACTGGTATACTCTTCATCCATGGCTTGAGTATTCTGTCATAATGGACTCTACATATTGCTATGCATGTAGACAAAGAACACACTAAACAAGTACAAGAAAATCGGGCATACATTAAAACAATTGGTGAAGTGCTGTTACTTACAGCTACACAAAACATAGCACAAAGAGGACATGATGAATTTGAAGAGTCCAATAACAAAGGAAACTTCAGGGAAATTCTTAGCACAGTTGCTAACCACGACCCACTTGTTAAGAGAAGATTAACTTCCATTCACAATGCAAAGTACACAAGCAAGATCATCCAGAATGAGGTTTTGGGTTGTTTGGCAGAAATGGTTTGGTCTGAAATCATAGAAGAAGTGAAGAACAGCATCAGCATCATGGCAGATGAAACAAAGGATGTTTCAAAAAGTGAACAGATTTCTTTCACACTCAGGTACTATTACAATGGGGCCATTAAGGAGAGTTTTCTCCATTTTGAATCTGCAGAGAGGTTAGATGCAGCAAGCCTAACTGGAAAAATAGTGTACTTACTGGAAAGTTACAGCCTGAACTACAAAAATAACCTTGTAGGCCAAGCATACGATGGCGCTGCCGTTATGAGCGGTAAACATTCAGGGGTTCAGGCAAGGATCAAAGAACAGGCTAAATTTGCCTCCTACATTCATTGTAGTGCACACTGTCTCAATTTAGTGTTAGTTGATGTGGTCAAAAATGTCCCAGAAACAGAGGAGTTTTTTTCTTTGTTACAGAGCCTTTATATTTTTACCTCTGGCTCATATGTGCACCCAAAATGGCTGTCTCTCCAAAAAGAAATGTATGGCAGAACAAGAGAGCTGCAACGTTTAAGCGACACACGTTGGGCATGCCGATTTCTAGCCCTACGTAATATAATGGACACTCTACCTGCCCTTAAACGACTACTGCAACAGATTGCTCAAGAACGTCACGGTGAAAGAACTGTTGAGGCCCGAGGTCTTCTGCCTCAAATTGACCTACAATTTGTTGTGCATCTTGTCACTCTGAGTAAGTTGTTTGGGGAGACAAAACTACTGTCTGACATGTTACAGTCACAAACTGTTGATCTGGCTAGAGCTGTTGACTTGGTAAATGCTTTAGTCCAGACATTGAAAGACCACAGGCAGGAGTCTTTCTTTGATAAGTTGTGGGATGAAGCATTGACTATTTGTGAGCACTGTGATTCTGCACCATCAGTGGCAAAACGTCAGACAATGCTGAGCTCTAGGCTCAGTGGCTACTGCACACTAAGCACTGTTGGTCAGAGGGAGGTAGAACGTGACAAAGCTATGTTTTGCACACCATTTTTCTATCCTGTAATTGACAGCATGCTCAAGGAGTTGAACAGACGTTTCTTCAATACCAACTGTGAGCTCATGACAAGCATACAGTCTCTCAACCCCCAGAGTGATGCCTTTTTAAAGGAGACCAATGTTTTTTCATTTGGCCGTTTGTACAATGCAGACATTGATGATTTAAGGCATGAGCTCCATCAATTTAAGAGAGTTTTGGACAGAAAAATACAGTGTGAATGAGTGGTGAAATTAAAAAGCCATGCAATACAGTTGAGCTGGTTTGTTTTATTGAGCCATACAGGGAAGTTTTCTTTGAACTCTTTAGACTGTGCAAGATTGCCGTAACCCTTCCTGTAAGCTCAGCCTCTTGTGAACGCAGTTTCTCCACACTGAAACTGATTAAAACCTTCCTGCGGTCCACCACTACTGATATGAGACTCAGTGATCTTGGTGTCCTGAGCATAGAGTCCAGAAGGGCCAAGGCTCTGGATCTTGATGTATTTGTGGACCGTTTTGCCAGACAGCACAACCGCCGTATCCTGTTGTTGTAGTGTAGTGTTTACTTGATCCAAATTGAAATACTTCTGTGTGGGCTCAACTGCCCACAGTAGTGGGGCTTCCATTAATAGGTAATGTCACATTGTTATACCCTTTGTTGTACCCTGGAGTTTTGTTCACATTGAATTGACACACTGTATTTGTACCCTGTACTGTATTTTTCGTTTTTCTTTGGCCCTACCTCCTTTAGGTTTAGGATTTAGGGCATGAGCTCCATAAATTGATAGC
Organism: Merluccius polli; assembly: GCA_030340625.1. Lineage (NCBI taxonomy): Eukaryota > Metazoa > Chordata > Actinopteri > Gadiformes > Merlucciidae > Merluccius > Merluccius polli. Next base: position 69,243 of record JAOPHQ010000859.1, on the reverse strand, counting down.
CTAGTCCTAACTAAACCTTGGTACTCATTTCATTCATACTAAAGGTCTAGCAGTGCTGTAGAGACAAACGATTTCTCACTTGAAGGCGGGTGCTGTTGAAGTTTAAAACCTATTGGCTCTGCCCAGTGCCACTCTGGATCTGCCTTAACCAATCGCTAACGTTTGGTCGTGACGTATTTCATGCGCCAGAAACCACGTTGCGCGCAGTATACAAACGGCAGATGCAGTGAGCATTAGCATTAGCCTGGTTCCGCCCGCCTCCGTACTTCCGCTCAATAACTGAAATTCGCGCACAACCTCTACGTCACTGTTCTCAGCCCGCGCCTCCTGTTCGCTGATTGGAAGGCACATTTGAGGGAAAAGAAATCATTCTAACATACAGCACGGCCAGACCTTAGTACTGAAGTGAAATGAAAATTGAGCGGAAGTACGTAGGCGGGCGGAGCCAGGCTAATAAATTGAGTGGTGAAGTTAAAAAGCCATGCAGTACAGTTGAGCTGGTTTGTTTTATTGGGCCATACATGGAAGTTTTCTTTGTATTTTACTGATTTGAAAGTAAAATAAAATAAATAAATCTTTAAATATCATTTTGTGCCTTTTTTTTGTGCCCCTCTGGTTAAACACTGGTCCCTCTTTGGCCCCCCTAGTAAAATCTGTCTAGAACCGCCACTGGGCGCTGCCAAGCGAAAAATTAAGGAACTAACGAAGACAGAGAGCAGAAGTCAGGATTCAGGTGTGTGTCATGGAGTCATTCATTGCAAATTAAGGAATTGATACAAATATTCTTTAGCAGTTCTGTTCAGAAGCAATTAAGCTGCTGCTGAGAGATGGCAAACCTTAAGCTAACTTACGTGGCTACTAACTGCCTGTGCGTGCATGTGTTTTCGTGTTTAAGGTCTGAGGGCATAATTCTTAATGAACATCTATTGAATGAAGGCATGTTTACTACAAATGTGTGTTTTGTGTATTAATGTCATGCAAGGATTATGCCCACTTTATAGATTGCAGGAATGTTCTTGCCACCTTTTGGTAGTACAATATCAAAGGGTTGTCATGTTGTCCTCCTAAAACATATATATATATATACAGGGTGCGATTTGCCGGTGGGAATGGTGGGGACTTTCCCCCCCTCTGGTTTACACATCCTATCCTCTGCTGAATTATTTTTATCCTCGGTGGGGACAAAATGTATCCCCCCCCACCCAGGGTGCGAGTTACGGGGGAGCTGGGGGAGCCATGGCTCCCCTAGTGGCCACCTGAGCTCCCCTGGAAACACGGTTTGTGAAATTTTGGGGGAGCTCTAAAATATTGATATGATTGCCAAATACACTGGCGTAACTATCGACGGTGCAACCAGACGCCGGGGGGGCCCCATGAAGGAAGAAAACAAAAAACAATTTCCCCCCCCCCCCCCGGTCAACAATCGTGCAGCACCCCCCCGGTCAACAATCGCGCAGCACCCCCCCCCCCCCCCCCCCCCCCCCCGCGGCTCCCCCGGGGACCGTGGTATAATTCGCACACTGCCCCCACCCAGAGAATTTTCACCATTAAATCGTAATTATTAACAACCAAAATGCAAAGGGTCCGTGTTCATTTTGATTGTGCTGTGATTTTGATCTACCGGGAGCGAGTCAGAGGCGTCGCGCTCGCAGAAAGCAGTTTTATTTTAAAAACCAACCGGATTTTCTTGCGTTTCACAAGTCCAACTTCCTGTCTGCGTCATCCGCGCCAAAACAAAAGCTTAAAACAAATGGAGAACACCACGCTGCCTGCACGCTGCTATTGATCCACGAACCGGAAAGCAGAAAAAAAGGCTGAAGTGCGTCATCAGAGCAGACTGTTTTCATAGTCTGACCTATAGTCTACCCGATTAACCATTAAAAAAAAAAAATTTAAAAATTTAAAAAACATCTTGACAGCACATTGTGGTATTTCATGTTTTCTGTTGAACTGATATCGGGGCAAATTTAAAAACAGTATTTTGAGAAAATGTTTCTGCAAATGCAGTTAAGTTCACGTTCAAAATAGGCCTACCGCCTTACGTTATGTAGCCTAAGTGTAAGGTTTATCTACACAAGAATAAACAGTTTTCATGTTTTCACACTGTTGTGTGGTAATTTTTCTGAATAAAATGTTTCTCAAAACTAAACCCCCCTCTGTTTTTTTTCACAAATCGCACCCTGTATATATATATATATATTGCGGCGCCCGCCGGGCACAGGTAGGGAAGAGGGAATGTGGGAAAGTGGTGGATGGATATTATGCCACACTCTGGCACCTAGTGGCCGCGGAGCGCTACGTTCTCTCTTCGCCACACACAGGGAACCAGACCATATATGGAGGTCTGAGTGCCGAACGGAATACAGGTGTGAGGAGGAAAGCACCTGACACTGATCCCCTGATTAGGGGAGCGGATATAAAAAGAGGAGAGAGTACACTCAGGAGAAGAGAGTGAACTAGGAGAACCCCGATGACTACCCGAACCCCTGAATGTCTATGAACAATGCTGTGTACCGAACCTCGCCTGTCTGCCTACCAAGGCCGGGTCTAGACAGGCATGTATGAGGGGGCAGCCACAAATCTTGAGGGGGCATTGTGCTCCAGCACCTTTTACCATGTCTAACTGACAAATTCACTCACTAGGATGCGGGTACACCCCGGACCTACGACCGATGGGGGGGGCGATCGTAACCCACCCCGGACCTACGACCGACGGGGGGGGGGGGGGGGGGGGGGGGGTGCGCGATCGTAACCCACCCCGGACCTACAACCGACAAGGGGGGGCCCCCTGGTGCAGTTTGGGGGCCCCCTGGTGGCGGCGGGGCCCTATGCAGCCGCATAGTCTGCATATAGCAAGAGACGGCTCTGGAGAGAGGCATGAGATAATAAAAATATATGAAATATAATATATTTTGGGGGATTTAGTTTAAGGGGGCACAACATTTATTTGAGGGGGCCAGGCCCCCTCTTGCCCCTGCCTAGACCCGGCCCTGCTGCCTACCCTGCCTGTCGCCGAGCACTGGACCGTCTGCGAACCCGCCGCCATGCCCCGAACCCCACGCTTGCCCACCGACGCCGAGACCCCAGCCTGATCCAACCCCGGTTGGACGCAGCCGCCGCTGCGAGCCCTGATTCAATTCAATTTGATTTGTATAGCGCCAATTCATAACAGAAGTTATCTCAGGACACTTTTCAAATGGAGCAGGTCTAGACCGAACTCCTAATAACATTTACAGAGACCCAACAGTACCACCATGAGCAAGCACTTGGCACGGGGGCAAGGAAAAACTGCCTGTTAAAAGGCAGAAACCTTGGACAGACCCTTCGGCTCTAGGTGGGTGGTCATCTGCCTTGACCAGTTGGGGTGAGAGAGAGAGAGCAACTACATCAATACACTAATGAACATGATGATGACGACAGCAGCAATGATGGGGGACAGCGAGCAGCAACAACAGTAATTGTATATAACTGGTAACTGATATTAGCAATGGCAGTCAAGCAGGACCATGGAGGCTCCGCCAGGATCCATGAGAACCTGCGAGACGAGAAAACACAAGAACTCCGGGGAAGAAGTGTTTTAGTAACATGCATTAATGAGACATGAATGTGTGCAGAAAGAAAGAGAGAGAGAGAGAGAGAGAGAGAGAGAGAGAGAGAAGCTCAGTGCACCATGGGAAATCCCCCGATAGTCTAGGCCTATAGCAGCATAACTAAGGGATGGTTCAGGACTCACCTGATCCAGCCCTAACTATAAGCTTTATCAAAGAGGAACGTCTTAAGCCTACTCTTAAATGTGGAGAGGGTGTCTGCCTCCCGAACCACAACTGGAAGCTGGTTCCACTGAAGAGGAGCTTGGTAACTGAAGGCTCTGGCTCCTGATCTACTTTTAGAAACTATAGGAACCACCAGTAGCCCTGCATTCAGAGAACGCAGTGTTCTAGTGGGGTAGTAGGGTACTATGAGCTCTTTGAGATATGAAGGGGCCTGCCCATGAAGAGCTTTATAGGTGAGGAGGAGGATTTTAAATTCTATTCTAAATTTTACAGGGAGCCAATGCAGAGAAGCTAGTACAGGAGAGATGTGATCTCTTTTCCTAGTTCCTGTCAGTACTCGTGCTGCAGCGTTTTGAATTAATTGGAGCGTCTTAATGGACTTATTAGGACAACCTGATAATAAAGAGTTGCAGTAATCCAGCCTTGAGGTAACAAATGCATTAGTTTTTCTGCATCTGTCTTTGATAGGATGCGTCTGATTTTTGTAATATTACGTAAATGAAAAAAGGCAGTCCTAGAGGTCTGCTTTATGTGGGAATTAAATGACAGATCCTGATCAAAGATAACTCCAAGATTCCTGACAGTGGTGCTAGAGGCCAATGTAATGCCATCTAGAGTAGCTATATCTGTAGACATTGAGTCTCTAAGGTTTTTGGGGCCAAGTACAAGAATTTCGGTTTTCTCTGAGTTTAACATCAGAAAATTGCAGCTCATCCAGGATTTTATGTCTTTAAGACATGTTTGTAATTTAGATAATTGATTAATTTCATCGGGTTTGATCGATAGATATAACTGCGTATCATCTGCATAACAATGAAAGTTAATGGAGTGATTTCTAATAATGTTGCCTAAAGGGAGCCTATATAAAGTAAATAGTATTGGTCCAAGTACAGAACCTTGTGGAACTCCATGACTAACTGTAGTATTTATTGAAGATTCATCATTCACATGTACAAACTGTGAACGATCTGATGAATAGGACCTAAACCAGCTTAGTGCGGTTCCTTTAATGCCAATTTGATGCTCGAGTCTCTGTAAAAGAATATTATGATCAATGGTGTCAAATGCAGCACTAAGATCTAATAATACAAGTACAGAGACAAGTCCATTGTCAGAAGCAATCAAAAGGTCATTATTAACTTTAACCAGAGCTGACTCTGTGCTATGATGAACTCTAAATCCTGACTGGAAATCCTCAAATAAACTATTGTTATGTAGAAAGTCACACAATTGTTTGGCGACTACTTTCTCCAGAATCTTAGACAGAAAGGGGAGATTAGAATTCGGTCTATAGTTGGCTAAAACCCCTGGGTCAAGAGTGGGCTTTTTAAGAAGGGGTTTAATTACAGCTACTTTAAAGGACTGTGGTACATATCCTGATAATAAAGAAAGATTAATCATATCCAGTAAAGAAGTGCCAATTAGGGGTACAATTTCTTTAAGCAGCCTAGTTGGGATGGGGTCTAACAGACAGGTTGATGACTTCGATGAAGAAATTATAGAAGTTAACTGATGAAGACTGACAGCAGAGAATCACTCCAAATACACATCTAAGGTTGCACTAGTCAAAGTTTCTGATGTTGGAGAGCCTGCGATACCTATTGAGGGCATTTGGTGACTAATTTTCTCTCTAATAGTAATAATTTTATTATAAAAGAAGTTCATGAAGTCATTGCTACTTAAGTTGATGGGGATACATGGCTCAATAGAGCTGTGACTCTCTGTCAGCCTGGCTACAGTGCTGAAGAGGAACCTAGGGTTGTTCTTATTTTCTTCTATTAGTGCTGAGTAAAAGGCTCCTCTGGCATTACGGAGGGCCTTTCTATAATTTTTAAGATTATTTTGCCAAATTAAGCGATTTTCTAATAAATTGGAAGCGCGCCATTTCCTTTCTGATTTCCTTGTTTCTTGTTTTAATTGACAAGTTTGTTGGTTGTACCATGGTGCTAGTTTCCTGTTTTATTATTTTCTGTTTTCTAGGAGCGATAGAATCTAATGTTGATTGTAGAGAGCCTGCTGCACTATTAACAAGATTATCAATTTGGGAGTGACTAAAGTTAATATAGGACTCTGTTATATTCAGATATGGCATTGAATTAAACACTGATGGAATCTCCTCCTTAAACTTAGCTACAGCACTGTCAGATAGACATCTGCTGTAGGAAGTTTTGCTTAAAGGAACTATATGTAGGATTGCTCCCTCTCTGGCCAAAACTGTTATTGCAACCAGGTTGTAAATACTGTACAGCGTGGTACTCCCTCCCCCTCCCCCCCCCCAGAGTAGCGGTTGCCAGATTCCCCGTTCCCGGATTACTCAACACAACACTGCGTCTACTAGAAGGAGCAACCATGACAAGTGTTTTACATACTGTTCTTTGCTTTTATTTAGGTAAAGAACATAGAATTGCCTCTGTGTATGAAGTGTGCTATACAAATACACTTGCCTTGCATAGATCCCTGATAATATTGACCAACTGCATCACCGTCACCGGGGCTTCATAGTAATGTGTCCGAATAGAGCAGCCCTCTCGGACACACACACATGCTGTTACCGCTGTTTTATTAGCATCCACACTTCCAGACCATCACCGGGGCTTCATAGTAATGTGTCCGAATAGAGCAGCCCCCAACGGACACACACGCCAGCTCTGACCGCTGTTTTATTATCATCCGCACTCCCACACCGTCACCGGGGCTTCATAGTAATGTGTCCGAATAGAGCAGCCCTGTCGGACACACACGCCAGCTCTGACCGCTGTTTTTATTATCATCCACACTGCAGTCGGTGTGCAGTAAATGGCCCTCAATGGTGTGAAATCCTTACATACAGTCATTGAGCAAACGATACTGACTTCGTGAAAACGCCCATGAGGCAACGACGCAATGATTCGCTTCAAACATGTTTTTCTAGCAAAAACTGAATAATGGCGATAAGCCAAATATAATTCTAAAGATATACTGCAATAGTTCACTCCAGTGGAAACATGGACCATTTTCATTACCCAACTAAAATATATTTGGTAGGCTAATAGTGCAATGTAAACATGTTCACGAATGTATTTAGTAACGTCAGACATTTCTGACCCGAAACATTTGTAGCTGCAGCCTTCCTTATACAGTAAATGGCTGCAGCTCAGCCTATCTGGCAACCCGGATGGCGACACAGTACTGACTTCGTGATTGGATGCTAGGCAGAAGGTGGAGCAACAGACCAAAACACAAAATGTAAACAAAACAGTTTTCCTGGTACAGAAATATTGCGTTTGAAATTAAATATTTTGGCTGGACTACTATTATGTCTGACAAAAATACTTGAAATTAACATGATTCCTCAATGTCTATTGACATATTAGGGTCATTTTATGATTACTTTGAGTACATTTCTTACATATAGCTCCTTTAATGGCTTATAGTCTAATAATAGCAATTCAAAAGTTATTAAATAATGGTCAGATAGGAGGGGATTATGTGGAAAAACTATTAAATGTTCAATATCCATGCCATATGATAGAACAAGGTCAAGAGTGTGATTAAAACAATGGGTTGGTTTATTTACACTCTGGCAGAAGCCAATTGAGTCTATTAATGAGGTAAATGCGTTACTAAGGCTGTCATTTGTAACATCCCACATGGACATTAAAATCACCTACAATAATTACTAATAATTAATTAATAAATAATTACTGATTTAAGAACTAAACTTGATAGAAACTCTGAGAATTCAGATATAAAATCAGAGTACGGTCCGGGAGCGCGGTACACTATAACAAATAGGACTGGCTGCAGTGTTTTCCAGTTTGGGTGAGAAAGACTAAGAACAATGCTTTCAAATGAATTATAATTTAGTTTTGGTTTAGGGTCCATTAAAACCCTCGAATCATATATAGCTGCTACTCCACCTCCTCGGCCTGTGCCTCGGGGAATGTGAGTATTAATATGACTGGGGGGGGTGGATTCATTTAGGCTAACATAATCCTCATGGGACAACCAGGTCTCAGTAAGACAAAGCAAATCAATATCATAATCTGATATTAATTCATTCACTAAAACAGCTTTGGAGGACAGAGACCTGATATTTAACAGTCCACATTTAATTATTTTATTTTGTGCTACTGAGGAGTTGGTTTTAATTTTTATTAGGTTTTCATGGTTAACTCCTCTTGTTTTTATTTCTTTAAATAATGTAGGCGGTCGGGGGACAGACACAGTCTCTATGGGGTTGTGGGTGGGTGACTGTACTAGAAGAGAGAAGAGAAGTGTGTAAGACAGCAACTCTGCTTCCTGGTCCCGACTCTGGACTGTCAGGTTTTAGAAATAAACTGCATCATATTCCTGGATAAGAGAGCCGCTCCATCCAACGTGGGATGGATGCCGTCGCTCCTAATCAAACCAGGTTTTCCCCAAAAAGGCTGCCAATTATCTATGAAGCCCACATGGTTTGCTGGACACCACCTGGACAGCCAGCGGTGGAAGGACGCCATGCGGCTATACATGACGTCACTGGTCACATTAGGCAGGGGTCCAGAGAAAACTACGGTGTCTCTCCCTCTCCTTACTAAACCCCAAATAAAACCCTGTGATTGTGGTGTGGACAGGGCCAGATTAACACTTCGCTGTACCCTGGGCAACAATATTCAAGGGCCCCATCATCACGACCCCAGGATCACCATAATTGGCAAAATACAGAATACATTACAGTAATATACAGTAAATATACTCAATACTTCAATAACTAACCGTCAGCAAGTGCATTTTGATGTACAGATGTGCAAATGCTAATAGAACTACAAATGCACCACTATGTCCTCTTGTCAAGGCCACTCACTCACATATGATGTTGTGAAAACAAAACACATCAGCATCAGTATAATCTGGCAAAATTGACCCACTACATAGGGAGGGATTTTTCACAAAAAAATAAATAAGCAACCACTTTCAAAGCATCCAATATTTATTTAATAACACATATTCCCAACACAAATGTATTGAACTGATAGAGCCATCGCAGAGGAAGTCCACAGACAAGACACAAACAAAAATCCACAATCTCCTAAAGTCAAGTAACATTTCTCAGAACTCAGAATTCAACAGGACAATCAAGTTATAGTGCAATATAAACATTTTGAAATCTGCCTGTGTTCTGTCAACAACAATTTACAGCATGTTCATGGAGCCACCACAAGGAAAAAATAAATAAAATGCAGTATCATCTGCTCCTAAGCTCATTTTAACTTGTTTTAAAACAGAAAACAACCCGTCACATCACAATTCCTACAAGACAGGCAAGGGTTAAACATTTTAGTGCAAGATAAACACTTGGAAATCTGTCAATTTCTCTCAATTAGACAAGACAAAAATAAATGCTACATAATCTGGCAAAATACACAATTTGAATCCTAAATAATGGGGAAGTGCATGTTTAAATTTGAAATGCTTTATTTCATTTGGCAAACACATCTTACACTGGTATTTTTCTGGACCTTGAATGTGCAAACTGGTGTACAATATCTTCAAAATCTAGGGCACTAACAAGTTCATGTTCGATGGCCAAGAGAGAAAGTGCAGAGAGCCGTGTCTGTGACATTTTGGTCCTCAGCTCATTTCTAACTCGTTTCAAAACAGAAAACAAACTCTCACCTTCGCAGTTAGACACAGGCAAGGTCTTAGTGCAACATAAACATTTGGAAACGTTGTCTTAAGTCCATGTCTCTCAAGATCTTGCAGCAGCTGTACAGATGAAGTCTCATTCTGCACAAAGTGCTTGAACTGAATAAGTTTGTCTGACAAGGAACCATCCAGATCTGTCGGCTCTTCGCTCTCCGGGCTGTGAACATTAGCTTGCGCCGGCAGTGAAGAAATGTCTTGGCTAGCTGAGCTGTCCTCGTTGACAGAAGATGCCTTAGCAGAATAGTGGTAATGCTAACTGTAGTGAAGAAATTACCTATTTTTGGTATATACTTTAAATTTTCTGCGTTTCTGATGTCCTTCTCCTTTTTTAAATTCCGTTTCGCGCTCCCACTTAGCTTCTCCCTGTTTTCATTTTTTGAGTTGTGTAGAGGCGCTTGACGTCACACAACCTGCTCAGTGCACGTTGATTGGCGTCACCTTTGACCCGCCTCATATGGGCTGACCAATGAGGAGAGGGTCTCAGCTCATGGTCAAAGTCAGAGGCAGCCAGGGGCAGGGATTATGTGCAGCGCATAGACTGTATAGGTGCAGCGCAACGGCTCCGGCGGACAGTTTAACATATAAGCCCATATGGTTAATCCGGCCTTGGGTGTGGACAGTACTCTTTTGGCTGATGCAGGTTTGGTGACATCCCCCCCCCTTTTCCCTGGGGTTGTCACTATATATATATATATATATATATATATTAGTGAACAGCGTTACCGCGCTGCGATAACGCAAGACTCTTATCGGCGATAATATTTTTATCGCCGATATATCGCGGAACCGAAATCCTCCGGTAGCACCCCCCCCCCCGCTCAACAAAAAGCTCCGGTAGCAACCCCCCCCGCTCAACAATCATGCATGCAGACCTACTTTCAGTCATTATTTAGGTAATATAAGTCATTATTTAGGCAGGAAACACATATTATGGACACTTTCAACATCATTCAAAGGAGCCACTTTAATCTAGATTAACCTAGATTAATTTCAAGATTACCATTAGATTAATCTAGATTAAAGAATTTAATCTATGCCCATCTCTAATATATATATATATATATATTAGGGATGTCCGATATTATCGGCCCACCGATATTATGGCCGATATTGGCATAAAAAATCAATATCGGAAAATATCGGTATCGGTTTTTTAACCGATACCAAAATCGATTTTGAAATAATTTCAGACATCTGTTATGTTTCAAGTGAGGACGTGGTTTGATGACATCATCAAACGCGCCGCGCTGTCTCAATAACAAGCCTGGGCGTGTGCGGCCGTGTAGCGGGACGCTAGTTGTAGCTGTAGTTATGTCGGTGGTTTGGAATTATTTCAAAGTTTCTACGTTGAATAGTAAAATAGGGGTCAGCGCAACATACTAACGCATTCTGCGAAACAGGTCTCATCACAACCGGTTCAGGTCCGCTGTACCGCGCTCACATTATTTTATTTATTAATCCGCACTTCCAGACCGTCGCCGGGGCTTCAGAGTAATGTGTCCGAGGAGAGGAGCCCTCTCCCGGACACACGCTAGCTTTTACCGCTGTTTTTTTTTTTTTTCTTTTCTTTTTTTTTTTAATCCGCACTTCCAGACCGTCACCGGGGCTTCAGAGTAATATATCCGAGAAGAGTAGCCCTCTCCCGGACACACACGCTAGCTTTTACCGCTGTTTTTTTTTTTTTTCTTTTTGTTTTTTTTTTAATCCGCACTTCCAGACCGTCACCGGGGCTTCAGAGTAATATGTCCGAGGAGAGCAGCCCTCTCCCGGACACACGCGAGCTTTTGCCGCTGTTTTGTTTTTATTTATTAATCCACACTTGCGCTCGGCATAAAGCCTATTGCGGTTTGCAATGAGTGTAAAGCGGAGGTTTCACGTGGCCGCATATATCGGTATCGGTTGATATCGGTATCGGAAATTAAGAGTTGAACAATATCGGTTATCGGTAAAAAAGCCAATATCGGACATCCCTAATATATATACACTCACCGGCCACTTTATTAGGTACACCTGTCCAACTGCTCGTTAACGCAAATTTCTAATCAGCCAATCACATGGCAGCACCTCAATGCATTTAGGCATGTAGACAATCACCTTTCTTCCCCAGAATGGGGAAGAAAGGTGATTTAAGTGACTTTGAACGTGGCATGGTTGTTGGTGCCAGACGGGCTGGTCTGAGTATTTCAGAGACTGCTGATCTACTGGGATTTTCACGCACAACCATCTCTAGGGTTTACAGAGAATGATCCGAAAAAGAGAAAATATCCAGTGAGCGGCAGTTCTGTGGGCGCAAATTCCTTGTTGATGCTAGAGGTCAGAGGAGAATGGCCAGACTGGTTCGAGCTGATAGAAAGGCAACTGTAACTCAAATAACCACTCGTTACAACAGAGGTATGCAGAAGAGCATCTCTGAACGCACAACACATCGAACCTTGAGGCGGATGGGCTACAGCAGCAGAAGACCACACCGGGTGCCACTCCTGTCAGCTAAGAACAGGAAACTGAGGCTACAATTCGCACAGGCTCACCAAAATTGGACAATCGAAGATTGGAAAAACGTTGCCTGGTCTGATGAGTCTCGATTTCTGCTGCGACATTCGGATGGTAGGGTCAGAATTTGGCGTCAACAACATGAAAGCATGGATCCATCCTGCCTTGTATCAACGGTTCAGGCTGGTGGTGGTGGTGTAATGGTGTGGGGGATATTTTCCTGGCACACTTTGGGCTTATTAGTACCAATTGAGCATCGTGTCAAAGCCACAGACTACCTGAGTATTGTTGCTGACCATGTCCATCCCTTTATGACCACAGTGTACCCATCTTCTGATGGCTACTTCCAGCAGGATAACGCGCCATGTCATAAAGCGCGAATCATCTCAGACTGGTTTCTTGAACATGACAATGAGTTCACTGTACTCAAATGGCCTCCACAGTCACCAGATCTCAATCCAATAGAGCACCTTTGGGATGTGGTGGAACGGGAGATTCGCATCATGGATGTGCAGCCGACAAATCTGCAGCAACTGCGTGATGCTATCATGTCAATATGGACCAAACTCTCTGAGGAATGTTTCCAGTACCTTGTTGAATCTGTGCCACGAAGGATTAAGGCAGTTCTGAAGGCAAAAGGGGGTCCAACCCGGTACTAGCAAGGTGTACCTAATAAAGTGGCCGGTGAGTGTATATATATATATTAGTCGTAGGTCCGGAGTGGGTTACGATCACGCAGACTTACTTTTAGTTATTATTTAGGTAGCACACACATATTATGAATGCCTTCGACAGAATTCAAATGAGCCATTTTAATCTAGATTAATCTAGATTAATTCTAAGATTACAGTGAGATTAATCTAGATTAAACAAATTAATCTATGCCCACCACTAATATATATATATATATATATATATATATAGTTAAATTATAAATATAGTTTTATTTCATAGTAGGGGGGCCCCCAAAGAAAATCTCGCCTAGGGCCCCCTGTTGTCTAGAGCCAGGCCTGTATGTAATACAACACTATTTCTACGACCAACTTAATGTTATTGTCTGCAAGTACACTGTGGAGTGTGTTTTTGGAGTGTGTGTTTTTTATGGCTGGTTTACACCTGTGGTGCATGAGCAACCATGGCACTCAGGATAAACCAGCTATCAACATACACACTCAAGAGAGAGCCTCTGTCATGGCAGCATGTTACATCTGCTCAGCAAATACCAGCTCCAATAAATCTCAACCAAGATCTACCCGTGTCCTGTGGAGGGCCCCAGCAAATACCACTGATGTGGCTTGTGGTAAAGTCCTCTGCTACATACACCCACATCAGAAGTCGCGCAATGATATGCGTCCTCCAGTTTGACACTAAACTGCCTTGGTCTACTTCCTGCATTTGTAAAAGAAAGCAATAAAACAGTAAAATATGAACATAATGAAATAACTAATTGAAAAATGAAGGCCAATATTCAATGGGGGGGTTGCTAACACAGGTATCAAATATCTAAATGTTGAAGCAATCAACCTAAAATGAAAATGACCCCAGTGTTATTTGAAATTAAGTGAAATTCCCCTTTAAGCTTTGCATAATGTTCTTTTGTAGGCTATATTTATTAAGGTTATATATGGCTCTAATCTGTAAACTGAACAGCATGAATAGTTACAACCTTTTAGTACATATAAATTGATATATGTATTTATAATATATGAGCACTGTACAAAAAGATTTGGACATTCCATATTTAGCATAATCCAAACAGAGTATTACTCTAAATATGCAAAAGAAATATGGTTATAGAATTACAGGAATCCACTACTTCCAACATAAAATAAGTAACATCGCAATTTTAAATTAATATGCATTCTGTGAGACATTCTAATCATCATAATTTCAGCTAACAAAAGTACTCACGGTTAAAATGGCTGGACTGAACAGGTGAAAAACAGGTGAAAAATATACAGAGTACAATTCCATGTCTCACTGAGGTTAGATGACCATCCATTGTTTGTTAAATAACAATATTGCAAACTCACAGACATAACATCCAACTAAAACAGTAGTTGTTATGGGAGTTATGGGAGACTGGATATCCTTAGGTGCTACTTATATGGTCAGTTGCCAAGGTTAAATGAACCAGCCCACAGTTGATTTAAAAAAAAAGTCCTGCGCATACTGTGCCAATAATCCGGCAATTGTTATGGTCAGATGAGTCAACAAGGAAAATTAATGTATTTCATATACATTCTTCTTTCATGATTTACTATTCAGATTTAACTCAGAAATATTTTAGGAAGTTTAGGAAGCATATGTTACATATATTTTATATCACAATTCATTATTTTCATGCTGATCTTTAAAACACCCTATGTAATATTACCTATTGTTGTAAATTGATTTAAACAGGCACACACAAATTACCCAAGATCTACGAAACTGCCAGGTGTAAGCTAGATGACTCCTATTAATAAATCATACTGAAACTTTGCAAGATCATAGTCATCAACACCTAATGCAAAGCAAATTAAAAATGTCTATGAAGATAGATGTAGAAATGACATGGAGTGGTTCTTGTATTCTAAGCACGGCAAGTGTTGAATAAAAAACATGGAAAGTGAAGAGCACAGCTCATCTTTTGAATTACTGAAAGGCTCTCATATGTCCTGGCTTGCATACAAAATAAGAATGAACAGCATATTTGTTAGTTTGAGCACTGCACTTAGTACTTGAATGCCTCAGTGGTGAGTGATGCACTTCAAAACCTATGCAGGCAAGAAGTAACTTTTAGAGAGGCAGCATTTATTGTCTAGAGAACTACGACTTTTTCTCTGGGATAAAAGACTGATACTAAACCCACAATGATACATTCCTGTTTTTTTCATTACAATGTTTAACATTTACCAATGCCTGAATTACTACATCTTAGAAAGTATTGCTGGAAGTTGTGATTCATTTGCCTGATTATATTACAATTCAGTTCAATGCACACAAAAAAAACACAGAACACTTTCTCATGTTATCTCAGAAACTTCAACTACAATCCTGTATCTGACCTATTTTTTAACTGAAAAAATGAAAGCAGCCACAAAAAATAAATGATTAATTTTCCCATATTTAACTACTTTAATATGTCTCTGCGACATAACAAGTTGTCCATTCATTTTACACAAAGTAGGTGTTTGTACTGTTCTTCGGTTATTTATGGACAACTTAATGGGCCAGTTTCCCATACAGAGGTTAAACAATCTTACACTAAATTGCACGTTTAATTTGGACTAGCTGAATTGGGTTTCCTAGACATGGTTTAAAGTAGTTTTAGACTTGCCTTGCTCCTAATTTAATAAATCTGATTTCCAGAATGAGGATTAGAGCTAATCGAGGAGTAACTTAGGGTTAACCTGTTCAGGGGCATGTTTAACTTAAATAAGTGGATGTGGGTTTCCCAGTTGACCAGTGAAATACAAAAAAAATGCTTTTCTAGAATATTTCAATCAAGCTGAAATATAAGAAGAGATAAGATAGTACTTCTTAAAATCCTAGGTAGGGAATTAAGAAAGAGCACTAAAGACCTCCACCAAGAACAAACAGAAGGCTGCTTTTGGACAGAAGTAACCCACTAAAACTGCATTCTGTGAGTGCATTTACATGTACAAAGAAAATGCCATTGAACTATTTACCTTGAGCCAAGGTTTACATTTAACTCTATTAGGTTGAAGGCCTATCCATCCTCCCTTACTAGAACCTATCACCTTGAGGTTTTTGCCATGTGGAACGTTCAAGGAGTCAAGGATTTTCCAAACTTTGTATGCACAGTTTGGACAACACAGTATCGTACTTGTTCACTCTCTATCATCATGCAGTCAGACCTTATGGGGGTATTATTGAGACAATATTATTTGTGTGTGCGTATCTCAATCTGTGTGTGTGTAATAAGATTTGTGTGTATTCACATTTGTGTGTATTCACATTTGTGTGTGTGCAATAAGATTTGTCTGTCTGTATTCACATTTGTGTGTGTGTAAAAAAATCTGTGTCTGTATTCACATTTGTGTGTTTGTGATAAGATTTGTGTGTCTGTATTCACATTTGTGTGTGTGTAAAAAAATGCGTACTGAGATCTGTAAATGTCTGTCATCAGTTATAACTCAGGCGGGAGCTCTGATTGGCCGTCTTTTTACACGTGGATTTTGGCACACTTCTGCCGTGCAGATCTGCAAATGCGATCCGTGTGTAAAAACGATTTGTCTGTAACTTCACGCAATACAGTCTACACACCACTAGTCGGCGCGTCGGAAACTTCAAACAACTCATGAGTAAGTTAACGTTTGTTTTCCTCATAAATAAACGCATTGTAAAGCCCATGAGTTGTTCTAAGTTTCCGACGACCGGCCATCTTACCCATGACAATGACACGCTTAACATCACTGGGTGCTACGCGCCGACTAGTGGTGTGTAGACTGTATTGCGTGAAGTTACAGACAAATCGTTTTTACACACGGATCGCATTTGCAGATCTGCACGGCAGAAATGTGCCAAAATCCACGTATAAAAAGACGGCCAATCAGAGCTCCCGCCTGAGTTATAACTGATGACAGACATTTACAGATCTCAGTACGCATTTTTTTACACACACACAAATGTGAATACAGACACACAAATCTTATCACAAACACACAAATGTGAATACAGACACACAGATTGTTTTACACACACACAAATGTGAATACAGACAGACAAATCTTATTACGCACACACAAATGTGAATACACACAAATGTGAATACACACAAATCTTATTACACACACACAGATTGAGATACGCACACACAAATAATATTGTCTCAATAATACCCCCATAAGACCTGAGCAACAGCGTTACAACACAGCTGTGGCATATGGAAGAGTGGCTTTCATGTGTCTCCAAAACAAAATGTGCCTTGAACCAAGAAAATGCTGCATTGTCATCATTGCACATACTACTTTATCTCAAGCAGCATGGCTGTCCAGGGCCGTGTTCCGATATCCGTACTACCCGTACTTAGTATACTTAGTTTGAGTACGTAGGGTGTTCCGATTATGATCGCGGCAAAAGAAGTGTACTTGAAAGGACCCGTATGTGTACTCAAAAAGGCCAAAATGCTGAGTGTGCAACGGTGTACACTATGCGTACTCAACGGCAGCCATCTTAGCTACGTAGCGTCTAATGAATTGCGAATGAAGTGCGCCACAGAGTATTGCATTTGGAACAGCACTAACAACTGAAGCTCTGCGTACCTATTGAGTACGGATAGTGTACTATGTTTAAGTGTACTCATGTAAGTACAGATATCGGAACACGGCCCTGATATTGAAGATGTTCCCATGGCCGAAGCAGCCAATGACAGAAATGGATTAGCATGCAGAGATGCTTTTGCTTTGCAGCATGTGAAATTTGCTGTCTTTTTATTTAGCTAATTCCCTATATGCCGCGGAGTTCCGTTCGAATGCTTCCGGATTCTTCAGCCAGGGAGGGTTCTTCCGGTTCACGTTGACGTTACCTTTAGCTATGCCGTTTTTTACGAGATCGCTGCAGGACGTGCCGAGGTTAACTGTGAACGACGTGCACCGAATCGTCCAGGCCACATCCAAGACACCGACGGCCAAAAAGGACAAGGGCTTCAAGCTCTATGTTTCTAGCTATATACACAACTACGAAGGTAAGTTAACAAGCCACTGTTTTGAGTTTACCAAACGATGATAACGTTAGCTGCTAGGTTAGGGTGACCAGACGTCACCGGTTTCAGGGGACAGTCCCCGTTTTTGGTTGCCTGTCCCCGGTTGCCTGTCCACGGTAAAATACCTATGTCGCCGTTTTTTGAAGATACAACTTGTATGTATTTCAATCAGATTGATAGTCAAACTGAAAATGTCGGTTTCGGTCTCGGACATCTGGTCACCTTATGCACTAGCTCCTTGGCTCTTTACTAGCCAACGTTAGCGCAGTGAGGAAGTAATGTTAATAACGTTAAGAGAGTGATAGGTTAACGTCATGAATCTTTTGTGTTTATGAAAATGTGATACCCTAACCTTTATATTAATCACAGTTTCAAACAAGGAGTCAGGAGGAGAGGTGACGGTTAGGTCTGAGTGCTTCCGGTCTATGAGGAAAAGCCAGAAGCCTCACTGTCTGAGTGTAAGGAAAGTCATCTTGCAGGTTCAGTGCAGGTTCAGTTCAGGTTAAAAAGAAACAAGTTCCTGTTAAAATCAAGTTCCTGTGAGTCATATCATTGCTGTGAATTAGATACAGATAAACACCATCATTGCACTATATGCATCATATAGTACCTGAGATATCATGTGAAATATGAATACAGGGTGTACCAGAAAGAATGTAAAATGAATGGCTCCCACAGAAGCAAGATTTTGTTAAGAGTTCTTGTTACTTATTTTGCACTGCTATTTTAAATGTAGTAAAATGAGATTGATCATGATGTATTACATTTGACATGGTCAACTGTGGGCTAAATAAATTGTATCAATCCCTGTATCACTTTAGACATTTTAAAGTTCACTAACAGATTTCCACTAACAGTTGTCTCTTCTTAATTGCAGTTTAAGCTGGTACATTTTTTCTAACAAATATTTGGTTTTGTAACAGATTGTGCTAAGGGATTCAAAGCCGGTGGCGTTAGAGAGATGCCAGTGTACCTGTGTGGCAGGTACAGTATTGTGCTGTCATGTGGCAGCTCTACTATACCAGACGGCACACTACTCCCAGCTGGGGCTTACATCAGTTCCCCCAGTGTTCAGCTGCACAGAGACCGAACAAAAGTGGCACAAACCAAGGACCATGGTAACAAGCCTTTTAATGACTTTCATTTTAAGTATGGATATCTCTTGAATGTTTCTCAAACATGTTTTTATTTCGATGCAGGGTATTAAACCTGGTCCAGTTAATGACATGGTAATCATATCAGCCAGACCCAGAGAGAGGAGGCTTGCAGAAGGAATCAGGTATGTGTTGTTTACTACACACACACACACACAATTAATTATAACTTTGTCTTTTTTGTTTTTTTTCCACAGAAGCAACTTGTATAAAGGAGTGAGCTGCCCTCTGCCAGACATCTCCACACTGAAAGTTCAGGAGGCGTACCATGGACTTAGGTCAGACGAAGCTCCCATGATCACAGCAATGGCTGTCTCTAGTGATGTTCCTCTGGTTGAGTCCATGTTCGGTCCAGTGCAGGAGGGAAGTGTGCTGTCCTATCAGCTACCACTAAGGACAGTCCCCAGTTCCTGTCCACACACAGATGCCCCTTCTCCCCCACAGCTGCCACTGTCATATTACAGACTGGGACCCTCTACCTGTCCATTTGTCTTTTCGGAACATCAGCACCATCATATGGCATCCCTTGCGATATCTTTGGAGACCGCACACAAAATTGAAAAGAGCACACGAGAACAGAGTTCCTGCGTTGAGTGGCACCAACTGAGGAGGTGCCGCATCACCTCTACCAAATTTAGAGAAGTTTGCCACACCAGGGGGGAAAGCTCTGCTGAGAACCTTGCAAAAAGGCTTCTGGGATCGAGTCATCAGACTGCTGACATGCGGCGGGGTCTTGCCTTGGAGCCTATAGCAGTAGAGGAGTACTGCAAGGTAAGGGAGGTCAACCACTACCCATGTGGGTTCCTGATCCACCCTGAAGCACCATGGATGGGGTCAACACCTGATGGGATTGTGTATGATCCTGAGGGGCAGCCAGTGTTTGGCCTGTTAGAAATGAAATGCCCAAATGTAGCAAGCTATGTGGACTGCCCTTACATTATGATAAAGGATGGTACACATACACTGAGACGATCCCATCCTTATTATTGGCAGGTCCAGGGACAAATGTTGGTTTCTGGGTGTGACTGGTGTGACTTTGTCATTTACACAGAAGATGACATGTTTATACAGAGAATTCCCTGTGACATGGAAGTCATGCAAACCATTAAAGAAAAAGTTGACCATTTCTTTTTTTATTTCTACCTCAATGCCTTTTTGGCAAACTAATGAATTGATTGCAGTGTAAATGTTTTTGAAGTTACTGTGTAGGAAATAAATGATATCAGTGAAATGTTGCTGCATTGTGTTTTTAATTGTGATGTAATATTTTGGGTCAATGAGTAATAACTTACTTGGATCTAAGCATTTTGGTGTTTTGTATGGTTCAAAAGGAAATAAGTCTCAAAAGGTAAGAGACAGTAATTAAAAATGAGACCAAACAAAAGCAGATTGAGCAAAGAAGTATTTTAATAAGGTAGCATGCAAAGGCCTAAACTGTATACAAACAAATATAACAAAATATTCAAAAGACCTTACACCTCAGGCTTCTTTGCCCAAGCCTTTACCAGTGGCCCATTTTCATAGTTGGTAAGGAGACAGGCCACTGTGTATAGTTGGTTAATGCTTCCAAAAACCCGTAAGGGAATCACTGAATCAAAGATCTTGTGCTCCTTGACCCGGCGAATGGAGCGTTCCACATGCACCCTTAGACGTGCTATGGCCTGGGTCCCAATAACCTCAGATGCTGACATTTGAGGCCTGCCAGAGAGGAAGGCTGGCCTGTAAACCTTACACGGCACAATGTCATCGATGAGGAAACCCCTGTCTACCATGACGGCCATTTCAGGTTTGAGCACACTGAGGACACCAGACTCACGGGTAATTTGTTTGTCGCTGATAGACCCAGCATACAGTGCGGAGATGAATGTCACTGGCCCATGTGGTGCGATCCCAATTAGCCCCTTCAGAGTGCAGTGGGATTTGTAGGAGGAAAAAACCTCACTCTGGAGGAGAGGGGAAGATGGGCATTGACACCTCAGCTCAGTGCAGTCAAGGATGACTGTGGTGTCAGGGTAGTCCTTAAAGTCTGCAGGCAGATTTCTCCGTATCTCGTCTTCGGGTATCCAGATCCTCACCGAGCCGAGTACTGTAAACAGGAAATTGCTCCAGGTTGTTATAATTCTGCTGACCGTTGACTGATGGATACCGTACCGGTCAGCAAGGTCCCGTTGCTTGGACCCAAGGGCAAGATAATTTAAAAACAAGAAAAACTCGTCAATGGGCTGCAGGGAATGGGTAGCACTTGACTCTGTGAGAGCTCCTCTCTGTGCTTGTCGAACACTGACCATGGATGGTAGAGAGTTTGCAATCAAGCCCCAGAAACGCATCAGTAGGTCATATGATGCAAACCTAAAGAAATGGAATACAGATACTCTAATTAATAACTGTTCATGATTAACTACACAAAATGTACACACATACATTTAATTAGATGTACCTGGGTGGCGGTGTTACTATTAGACCAAGTCTTTCTGACAGAATACAAATACTGCAATCCCCCCCTCCATATACAGTGTGCTCTTACAGACTCATTGCCTTACAGCCGTCACAACATGATCTATTGCACTCTCCCACATCCCTCATTCACATCACATCACAGTTCTCTCTCTCAATCACTCAAGCACACACACACACACACACACACACACACACACACACACACACACACACACACACACACACACACACACACACCAGCCTAGGCTACCTATGTTGACTTACCTTGTAAAGAACCTGATGTCCTTGTCCGAGGCTGCAAAACGATGAATACCGAACCGCTGCCTCAGTGCAAGACCCTCGATCTGTAGGCGTAACAGGCGAATTTCCTCCCGAAGAGATGAGTTTTCCTCCAACACCAAATCAACGACCGCAGCTTCGGGTTTCGACGTGTAGTCGTGATACATGGGGACGCCGAATGTTACGGGATCTGGTGTGTCCTCCCTGTCATCCTCTGGCGGCGGTCTTTCCCTTCTCTCCCAAACCCCCGGTCTTGTAGGTGGAAGGGAAAAGTTGTTCCACTCAAATAGCACAGGGACAGCACCCTTTTTTAACAGCCGTCGACTTGTTTCTGATGCTGGTTCACGGATGTCTTCAGTTTTGAAGTGCCGGCTACACACCCGGGTGTGAGGCGTTACAGTGAATTTGTCTCTACGGATAGCAACAATCCACTTACGCCTCAGCTCCGCATCGGCAGGAAAAGTAAAAAAACTAAGTACAGTATTGTACTTTGCAGATGCCTGGCACTGTGGTACACAGCAGTGTTCGGCAGTTGTACCAGACACTCTCTGGTATTTAAACGTTGTCTTTTTCATTTCGTTGACTTTTTCACATCGTTGATGTTTGTTTTAGGCTAAACTGTTAGCGTAGCAGCTAGACAGGGATTCCGCTGTACTAGAACAAGTGGACGCATAACCACCGGAAGTATTCGCAGTGGCGGACATTTTAGCGGAAGGACGTCACAATAGCCGTTGGCATTTAGCGAATTCACCCTGTCCGAATCGGGTCCTGGAGGTGCCCTGGTCCACCTGGTCCACACGTACTTCCAGCTCCCTCTCTCCCACGAGAAACTTGATCCAGCCTTTTAATGGTACCAGGGCCGTGTTCCGATATCCGTACTTCCCGTACTTAGTATACTTTAGTTTGAGTACGTAGGGTGTTCCGATTACGATCGCGGCAAAAGAAGTGTACTTGAAAGGACGCGTATGTGTACTCAAATCGGCCAAAATGCTGAGTGTGCAACGGTGTACACTATGCGTACTCAACGGCAGCCATCTTAGCTACATAGCGGAAGAGGCGGAGCCGCGCTCAGAGAACGTCTAATGAATTCACGTGTTTGGCGGGTGACGCGGCTGCGCAGCTGATGTCATTTCCGTTAAGTGCGCCACAGAGTATTGCATTTGGAACAGCACTAACATCTGAAGCTCTGCGTACCTATTGAGTACGGATAGTGTACTATGTTTAAGTGTACTCATGGAAGTACGGATATCGGAACACGGCCCAGGGCCGTGTTCCGATATCCGTACTACCCGTACTTAGTGTACTTAGTTTGAGTACGTAGGGTGTTCCGATTATGATCGCGGCAAAAGAAGTGTACTTGAAAGAACCCGTATGTGTACTCAAAACGGCCAAAATGCTGAGTGTGCTACGGGGTACACTTTGCGTACTCAACGGCAGCCATCTTAGCAACGTAGCGGAAGAGGCGGAGCCGCGCTCAGAGAACGTCTAATGAATTCACGTGTTTGTTGGGTGACGCGGCCGCGCAGCTGATGTCATTTCCGTTAAGTGCGCCACAGAGTATTGCATTTGGAACAGCACTAACATCTGAAGCTCTGCGTACCTATTGAGTACGGATAGTTAAGTGTACTCACGGAAGTTAGTGTACTCACAGATATCGGAACACGGCCCTGTCTTCCTCTTCCCCTTCCCCAGGTGTTCCCCATTGCACTGATTAGTGTGTCGAAATAGGCGCTCTCTGGCGCCGGCTGGTGGATATCGGCGGTATACGCCATCCACCACCTCTCCTCTGGGCCGCCTGGTCCGAGGTGTTGGGACCGGGTTGCCACAGTAAGTCAAAAGGCAAGCTGCTCTAGTAAGATCTAGTAATTGAATATAATACACATTGTATACATGTATGTATGTACAGGACCATTGAGACAAGAATGTATACATTCTTACATTTCTGCCACACACATACAGTGCATTAAGGCCTTAAGCATTTTACAGTGACTCTGATTTGTAAAAGTGGATGAACAATAATATTCTTGCTTTCTGTTGATGAATCATGTTGTTGTTTTCAATAATATTGTGAGTTGACAGGATCTCCTTTAAAAGTGACTTTTCAAAGTCATTGCAATTCTTAGACCATTGTCTTTTGCCTGTGTCCATTGTTGGTCTAACTCCAGTTCCACATAATCCCCCGCCACAGATTTTCATTCCAGCACTGTGTGCACATTGTTAATCTAATCAGGCTTCCAAACTAGTCCTATTCCTGGCTGGGACGTCACTTCAAACGTCACTTCACTCTACTGCCCTGTAGGTGCAGGTACAGGACATTGAGGTGCAGAAAGGCTTACTTTGGCAAAAGCCTGATACCCACAGCCATACCAGCCCTAAACAGGGTGACCCGCTGAGGGAAGTCTTGTTCTTATGTTGACTTTGTGTGCTGCTGTGTTATACTTTCTAATTTAAGGATTTCATCCTGTGGACAATAAAGTCTAACTAACTATAGTCTAGAATTAGTTAATCCAGGTTTCAGAAAACCTGGATTAATTTAGGAGAAATTAGTCTAGTTTTCAAGATTCAAGAACTTTATTCATCACATACACATACAGGATTGTACAGTGAAATGAAAGTGGCAATGCTTATGGGATTGTGCAAAAACAACAGTAACAGTATTTACAATAAAAAGAAGCAACACTATTTGCAGATATACAGGTAGGTGTAGATATAAATATGTACAGTCGCTATATGTATAGTTGTGTGTATGTGTGTGTGCGCACATAAGAGGGGCAGTGTATGGAACTTGGCGGGGGTGCTGGTGAGATCAGTGTTCACAGTCCTGATGGCCTGGGGAAAGAAACTCTGTCTCAGTCTCTCTGTTGTTGCTGCGTGACTGCGGAGGCGCTTGCCTGACTGCAGCAACTGAAGCAGTCCGTTGTTGGGGTGGTGAGGATCCTTCATGATCCTACAAGCGCTGGTTCTGCACCTCCTGGTGTATAAGTTGTGCAGGGAGGGGAGTGTAGTTCCAGATAGATAGAGATGATAGATACTTTATTAATCCCTTACAGGAAATTCCTTTTATGGCAGCCTGCTTGCGCCGGCGCCGGAACTGGCACAACATACATACAATTTGACAAGGGATAGACAGGAAAAATACAGCATGACATGAGGAGAGGGGAGGAGGAAAAAAAAGCAACCCCCAGACTATGCCCCAATGGGGAGTACAGTGTGGGGACAGAAAAAAAACACCTCAGCAACACAAGCACATACACTTTAACAACATAAAACAAATGAAGCAGCGAAGGCATGGGATGGGGGTAATGGGGGGGGGGTGGTGATTGCATATCTGTAGTCCGTGAATGTGTAGGCCTGGAGAGTCGCCTCGCCCGGCACCACCATCTCGATGTCATGGAGACGGCCTTGAGGTCACAGAGAGTCAACAACCAACAGGTGTCCGTGGGGTGGGGGGGGTGCAAGAGCGTCTCGCCACATCGTCCTCCAGGGGTGTAAATGACCACTAGCAGTGTTTTATTATGATTACCCTTTTTTATGCTTTTATCTCATGTGACTTTTATTTTGACATCATGTTGTCCGCATGGTGGACTAGTCTCACGCATGCTCACGCTCGTTCATGCAAACAGAAGAAGGCACGTTACAAGACGATACATGTCTAAAGCCAGAGATCGAAAATATCACTAATTATTACCTAAAGTGTTTTATGAAGTGTTATACCACTCTGTTTTGATTAGCAGCATTCCCGGTCACCCTTTTGAGTCGGTGCTTGATTTGCTTGGGCTGTAATACTTTGAGAGTAGTACATAAAGTCGCTAGATAGCTCTCCCACGTTTAAGTCAAGTAAATGACGGCAGCTTTCTCTGGATCACCCCCTTTTAGCACCCCTTGATATGCGGAGCGAGGTATGTGGTTCATTGTAATGTGTTATTTCATATAATTGTTGTTGCCTGCTATTGCCGTTGTCAATGTGTGATGCTAGCTTGCTAAAGTGCATTTGTCTAAGCATTATTTTGTTGTTGCCTGCTATTGCCGTTGTCAATGTGTGATGCTAGCTTGCTAAAGTGCATTTGTCTAAGCATTATTTTGTATCCGGCTAAATTGCCTTTGTTATTTTCCTTTAAGTTTTCACGGTGTTGGTGCCATGCACACTCATCAGAATTAAAGTACACCCGTATGGAAACACTCCCAAGCCTGTTTATTCAAGTTGAGGGGCTGCTACAGTGAAAACTCGACGCTCGACGTGGAGTGAAACTCAACTCGACGTTATAAGGACTGCCATCCGCCATTCTGTTCAAACGCCCTACTTCAACCGGCACCCAGGCAAGATCGGTCTAATTCGTTTATGCTGATTGCTGCATAAAAAGCACAGGGACTCTTTTGATTGCGAACAGTGATATTCATGTAATGGACTGAAGTCACCTTTATATAAACAACATAGTGTACATGTTTGCTGCTCTAATTTAATTATAAATCTGAAAGGTAGATTTAAAGATACGGAAAGGTAATTTCATTTAAAAAATAAATAAATAATAATATTTATTTATTTTTGAACTATTGAACCTGTTCATGTAAAATCATTTATGGGTAAATCTGTATGTATTAGCATTCATTGGTAAGCTGTTTGTGTGTTAGCCTACATTTTGTTGATGATAATCGCCCAGTGCATGTTTGATATTAAGCATTTGCTGAGTTATTAAGCTATAGTTCAGTACAACCAAACAGCAGCACAACTTCAACAAAAATGTCACTTAATGGAAAAGAAGTAGATAGCACACATTCACCCCATGAAGGGAAAACAGATGACCCACATCCAGTCAGGTCTAGTTCACGTGAAAGAACATTTACAGAAAAGGGATTAGAGATGCACGAACAGGAAGCCATTAGACACAAGAAAGCATTTATGAAAGCTTATGGCTCCTGGAAAGAGACGGCAGGGAAAATTAGGACCGCACTAAAATCATTCTGTTCTCAAGATGACCTGAATAAAATCAGAGGAGATTCAAAATCGACACAATGCAGTAAGTGAATGTTATGAGCCCATTCAACGCAGCCACAATGCCACTCCAGACATAGTACCGAAAATGGATGCTTGTATAGCAATCACTATAGAGATCAGCGAAATAGTAGAGAAACGACTAGAAACTATAGAAGAGGTCTTCAATGGGGAACTTGAGAAAGTACGAGTGAGGACGGCATTGAGAAGGGATGAGTATGGGTCTATCTTCGGACAAACAAACACAGATATTGTACTCTCTCTAACAGAAAATTCAACCCACTCAAAGGGCTCAAGCAAACATGTAGATGCTGGAGCAGAACTCGCAGCTCAACAAGAAAAGGTTAAAGCAGTGTACCAAATACAAGCTCAAGAAGAAGTTCTTAGCAAGTTAGAAGAAGAGAAGCAGCTTGTTCTTAAAAGATTAGAAGAAGAAAAGCAAGTAGCTCTTAAAAGGATAGAGGCTAACATGCAACAGGAAAAGAAAAGGCTACAGCAAATCCAAGCAGAGTCAGAAGTAAGAATAGCAGAGGCGAGAGTAAACGCATACGAGAGCCTTGAACATGACTCCAGAGACTGGCTAAAAGAAACTGATCTCACAGCTGAAATCAAGAGCCAGCTTAATCCAAAGGCAAAGGCCTACCAGCCTCCACAAGCACACACCCATGCGCTAGCATCTCCTGAGAAAGATGGCCTTACCCAAGCAATTATCACCTCACTCAGTATGAATCGCCTGCCTGCTCCGGAGCCACCAAAGTTCTCTGGCGAATCCCTGAAGTACGTAGACTGGAAGATGTCCTTCATGGCCCTCATAGACCGCCAGCCTCTCCCAGCTCATGAGAAAATGTTATATTTAAAAAATTATCTGAGTGGAGAAGCACGTAAAGCTGTAGAGGGGTTCTTCTATAGAAACTCAGAAGAAGCATATCAGGGGGCTTTAAAAGTTCTGGAAGAGAGGTACGGAAACCCCTTCATTGTGCAAAAGGCTTTTAGAGACAAGCTCATGAAATGGCCCAAGGTTGGTACCAGTGATCCTGCTGCACTTCGAGAGTTTGCTGATTTCCTACAAGGATGTGTTGAAGCAATCCCTCATGTGAAAGGATTGGCCATCTTGGACGACTGTGAGGAGAATCACAAGCTGCTGAAGAAATTACCAGACTGGATCACACGAAGATGGAGCAGAGTCGTCACGGCAAGTTTGGACGAATCTGGGGATTACCCGAGCTTTTCCTGTTTCACGAGATTCATCCAAAAAGGAAGCTCGGATAGCCTGTAACCCTGTCGCCTCCCCTTTTCTGATCAAGGCCACAGATGACAAGCAGCCCAAGAGAGCTAGAGCACTTCACACGAACACTAAAAGGAACAATCCCACGGAAAGGGTTGAGAAAGTGTTGAGCACCAAGTCAAAGCCACCTTGTCCTATCTGCAAAGATGAAATGCACGGCGTCGCAAAGTGCCCCACCTTTGCAGCAAAATCTCTGGAAGACAAGAAGGCCTTAATACGGGAAAACAATTTGTGCTACGGATGTTTGAGAAAGGGACATAGCAGTAAGGATTGCAAAACACGACACACCTGCGTCACATGCAACAGACGTCACTCGACCTGCCTACATGAAGAGAGAGAGAACCGATCTGTGGAAGCAAAAGAGAAAAAGTCCACTTCTACAGACAAAGGCACTAGTCAAGAGGAGATCAAAGTGACGTCCCATGCAATGACGCAGCGCGTCTTCGCCACATCAAGCATCGTCCCTGTTTTCATGTCATCTGCAAATGAACCCCAGAAAGAAGTTATAACATATGCTCTTCTGGATACGCAGAGCGATTCGACATTCGTTTTGGAAGACCTACTCGAAGAGCTGAACGTGGAGACTAAACCAGTACAGCTCAAACTGAGCACCATGACAGCTGTTGACACACCCATATCAAGTAAAAGTGTCTACGGTCTACAAGTTCGAGGACTACAGTCTGAAAAACAGATTCAGCTACGCCAAGCCTACACTCGTGGCTTCATCCCGGTCGACAAGTCCTACATCCCGACTTCCAAAACAGCGCTGCTGTGGCCTCACCTAAAGCATCTAGCAAACAAACTTCCGCTGCTGAAGGACTGTGAAGTGGGACTGTTAATCGGAAGTGACTGCCAGTTGGCATTAGCCCCCCTAGAAGTCGTCACAGGAGGTGAAAATGATCCATTTGCCCAGAGAACGGAACTCGGCTGGAGCATCGTAGGCTCATCCAACCCACATCTGGATCGCCAGGGAAACCAAAGGTTCGTCCATCGAGTGACAGTGAAAGAAATACCAGCGCCATCAACCACTGACGTGCTGAAGATCTTGGAATCAGACTTCAATGAAAGGAAGTATGCAGACAAAGACAAGTATGTGTCATGTTGCGAATTAATAACATATGTATCATCAGGCTGTAAATATCTACACATAGCCAGGAGTAGAAATAAATATACAAGTTGTAGTAACTGCACCTCAACACATGATGGCGGCAAACAATATACTGGGGGCGGCGCTTAACGCTAGCCATTGTGCGTCATGGAGGCCACGCCTCCTGCCCAGGGGCATCCGGTGGAAGCATCCGGCTCTAGATCAGAACACCCAGGCAGCGCATAGGAAGGATGCAAAGCTACTAAGGATGCAACGCTTGGGGTTCTCCACGCGGCGTGAAATACATATAATACTTCTCCTTCTGGTTCATAGTTAAATAACTTAAACCTAAACAAATAAAGTGAGTTATAAGCGTTCCTGTTGTCGGCAGCCTTCTTCCCCGGGACACAAACCCCACATTCTGGTGACTTCCCGACGTGATTCGGGGAAAGAGAGGTTTTATTTGGAACTTTGGAACTTTGGCCGCACTGCAACCGTACGTCTCAACAGCTCTGCCACAGGCGCCATAACAGGAGGTAAGCAGTGCCCATTGCTTAGGCTAAAACTGCACATAGATAGATATAGGATTATTAGGTGACAGAGCTGCTAGCGTACGTTGTGGTAGAGCTTTGGTTCTCCGGTCCATAGTCGTTACAGTTAAGCCGACGTAAAATGAACAGGCGCTGAATACTCAAATTGGGATTGATTAAATTATATTAGTCGCCATTGTACGACAAATAGAAGAACCAAGAGGCCAGTACTGTATGTATTATTAAAACTCGGTACGGAACCTGGGAGTATAAAAAAACTCGGCACGGAGCTTTTAGAGTATAAAAATTAAAATTCAGTACAAACCTGGGAATATAAATTAGTATTGAGTATAGGAGAGTGGAAAACGGAGATCGATTGCTACTAACATTGTTACTAACACTGCATTCTCAAAGAACTACGCTAACTTGCATGAAACACAATAACCCACGTTTGTGTACATACTCCTGCATGTGCTAACGCTTGCTAACTTTGCTAAAGTGCATCTTAGTTATATCTGCAGAATGGCCTACCACGTGGGGGTTGTGTATGGCCTTTGTTCCTTTGTTGATGGTAGCATTCTTGTGCTACACAAGCTACCAAGGGGCTAGCGGATATGCTAGGTATTTAGAACTGAAGATAGCCCACCACGGGGGGTGGTTTATGGCTCATTGTTCTCCAGGGGGGATGGTAGCATTCCTGTGCAGCCATTTGGCCCACGTGGAGGCTAATGGCTATGCTAAGTCTAGGGAGAGACGGTAAACTCATCTATCTAACCTATAGACATATACCTAACAGTGCAAGTGGAGTTGGAGCACTTGTACATATGGGCACACACATAGTTGGGCATATACACAATATTAACTGGTAGGCCTAGTAACACAGCAGGGAGCATAGATTACAAATCCCTGTCAGCCATTTTGGGAGTCCCCAAAATGGCCCCCAAGACCCCCTACCCCTCGACCACCCCTACCCCCACCCAGACTACCCAGACTTTCCCTACCCCTCCCCCGACGACTGACCATGAAGAAGGGGACAAAGGAATGGCGTTTGCCAGTCCATTTACTTTGCGAGACGCCATTACATTGCGCGAGTGTGCGGTGTGAATGAAGTGTGAATGAAGTTGTGCACTCCTAGAATGCAAGGGGAGAAGGCAGAAGGCCGAAGGCAGAAGGCCCAATACAATAATTCGGTTTAATGTTATTATCTAGACATATACATTTATAAATAACTATGTTAACAGATGTCATTACTGCGATAAAAAGTGTTGTGGTGTAAAAACTGATTATTCATAAGCATCAACTTGTCAGTAATAGGAAGGTGTTAAAATTGACATTAACTCTTTGTTTTATTCTTTCCTTTAACCTTAAGAGAAGGAGGGGACCTCCATGCCCCTTCCAAAGAAAGACCATGAACATCTCTTTTTGTTTTTATTAATGATAAGAAATTATAAGGTTAACAAAGGAGGAAAGGGAAGTTGGACAGGACACAATGAGATGGGGACAGTAAGTGGTAATTCTTAAAACAGGAGGATTTATTTAGAAAGACAGAGGGAAGTAGACAGAAGGATAGAAGAAGGGAAAGTGTAAGAAAGTTAAAGAAGGTAAAGAGAGAAATGTGGTCTAGAGAGAGAGGGACAGAGCAGAGATAAAGCAGGGTGGCACTAGAGCCGCAGGAGGTAATTTAGATAAGGAGATCTAACAAAGGAGGGAGGCATTATAGAGTTATGTAGGGGTTTACCCTATAATAGTAGTGGTAATAATAATAATGATGTTAATGATAATAATAATAATAATAATGATAATAATAATAATAATAGACATAATGAAACATAATGAAGAAAGCGATGCGAACATTAGGACGGTTAAAGATCAGGTCAACTATGTATATATGTCTGTTATTTGTTTTTGTTTCCTGTTGATTTGTTTTCTTTGTGTATTTGTTTTATACTTTTAACTGTTTGTGTGAGTGTTTTGTGCTTTATAGGACAAATAGCAGACCAACAGCTCAGTCACGTCACATGAAGCCCCAAACCCCTGGTACCCCCTCATGAGTATTTGTACATAAGATGGTTGATGGGCATAATACGGCCCTATCTGATAGTTTCATTTAAATCAGAAGTTATCTCCTCGACGAGTGTCCACAGTAGTCCAGGGGTCAACCAGCGCTGGGGGCCGTTAGGGTCCAGGGACTTCTCTATCACCAAACTGAGACAGAAGCCCGCCTCAAGCGACGATATGGGAGTGTGGTAGAGTCATAACCTGATACACAGTGTAGGGGTGTAACAATTAATCCAGTCAATTTTTGGGTTGCTCAGTTTACCTCCATAATGTGGTGTCCATTGTCTTGTTTTTATGTACGATGTTTTGTTTTTGCTCAATGATGCTGACCGTTGCTGAGGCTATGATTCTTAGATGGACCAGAGGGTTTTCACCTGGGACACACACACAGGACAATGGAGGGGGGTCCATTAGAGAGAGGACAGTTGATCTGGGGTTCCTGCCCTAAATGGACTCAAACTCATATTTGGACATTGAAATGGACTGCATACACAAAATGAACAGCAGGAACATTGCTTCCTGTTACCAGCGGTTGATAAGTTTCCTATTAGGAGGCAACATGGTTGACGGTCTTATCTGAATGTGATGTGTTTTTACACTATATTTTTAATTTTCTTTTGATTCTTTTAATGATTGATTATTCACAAGCGATTGATGTTGTCAGATGTTAACACTCTATAATTATGATTTGTTGTGCATTGGCAGTGACTGGATTGCAGAGAAGTGCTTCATCCTGATGGGGTGAGATCTTCTCTAGATTAGGAAACCGTCATAATACTCTTTCTTCATCTCCTAGAGGTGGTTTTCGACTGGATGATGGTAACCCGACCTGGACAGACCTCTCTTCAGCTGCTGAAAGGATAACTGGAAAGAGCTCTTCCGGTGGGGTGAGACTAGCTCATGAATTTGGCCTTATTAGAACAATTGAATAAGTTTACCTAGTCTAAAAGTAAATTAAAATAATGTGGGCATAAGATTTAAAGGTAACGCTAGAAGACTAAAATAGTTGTTCCAAAAGGTTTGATAAACTAGGACCCAGAATCACTGTCATATGCATATATCAATATGGTCAATACAAGCGGGAAGAATGAATGCAACATGCTTAACTTTGTGTTAATTATGCGTGACTTTTTCAAAGTCACGAGGGGGGAATAAGTAGTGCATTTTATTTTAAGTAGTGTATTTTATTTCAAGGAGGGACTATTTTTGCATTTTATTTTCAAGAGTATTTTATTTTCAAGGAGGGAAATATTTTTGCATTTTATTTTCAAGAGTATTTTATTTTCAAGGAGGGAAATATTTTTGCATTTTATTTACAAGGGGGGAATATTTGTGCATTCTGATTTTTTTTGTTTTTTTTTTTTTTTCGTTTTATTTGTTTAAGTGTTGAATTTGCATAAGTCAGACATATGTTCTTTAAACATTTGCAAGGACCTGGTTAAAGTAATCATTGGGAAATGCTTCAACAATCTGTTGGGAAAGGATCTAATGCATAAGCTAAATAGTTTATTGACATAGAAAATTGGGAATTACTACGCCAACGCCTAATGCTGTTATGCTGTGTTTAATACCTTAACTTGTTAGCTCTTTCCACTGCTGTGTCAAAACTACAGCGCCAACACCGGGTGGTGCAGCAGTCACCCATCAACCAAGCGGTTATGTTACATTCACTGGGAATGGTGGAAAGAGTGAACGGGACATTCAAGAAACTGCATTTCCGAGAAACAGAGTGCAGAGCCAAAGGATGGACCACCAACCAGGGTGGAGAAAGGTGACCAGGTGTACCCGAGAGTGTGCAGGGGACAGTGGAGCGCCCCGACTTGATCAGGCTGTGGTACCTGATTTCCTGGAGTTCGGCACCTGTGTCTAGGAGGACATGGCACCTGTTTTACTTGAATGTTGAATTATTAAACACACAGTATGGGTCACGGTTGTCATTACAAGGCAGTTTAAATTCGGAATGTGTTATGCTGTTTTCCCATGATTGCTTTAATAATAAGATGGATGAATTTCTTTGATGCTACTGGAATATGTTCTGACTACTGGTGATGAGTGGATCCATGGGGAAGGCACACATGGGTACGTGTTAGTAACCTTGGCGTGTGGGCCTTGCCTATGGATCACAAGATGTGCATTCAATCTATGAACTGTCCGACCTGAGGTTGGCTACGGATGTGGGTGATAACACTGATGATGTTGGAGAACCTGCATGAGCCATTGGAAACCATGCATGTCTACAGGGCGTTTTTTGTTTGTTTTTTGTTTTTATTCATACATTACTTGATTTTATTAGTTTTTGACTTCCAATGCATGCTGGAAGTGTTAAAGTTTACTGTTATTTTTTACCTAGAAGTATTCAAGATGTGAAATTCATGCCTAGAGGTAATTGAAGGGACCTGAGGTGATGAAAATGTGTCTTCATTTCTGTGGTGGATATGTGGGTTGATATTCCTGTGCTTTAATTACTATGCATTAACTACTATGCCTTTCTGTCCTCAGGATACTGTGATGATGGTATGACATTGATTGTATGATGTGATGATAATTTGTCTACTGTTGGCTACGGCCCATGTATTCTTTGAGACACACCAAGGTGAATGCCATCCAATTTAGAGATGCGACAGGTTTTCCTACTGTCTAGAAGAGGTTTTCCCGAACTAAGTCGATTGGTGATGTTGATGTTTTTCTTTTCGCTTGAATTTATACTCACCATTTTTAGACCTTACATGATACATTGCATTATTAATTTATAGTATGGTCATCAGTGATGACCAAGGAGGGACTGTTGCGAATTAATAACATATGTATCATCAGGCTGTAAATATCTACACATAGCCAGGAGTAGAAATAAATATACAAGTTGTAGTAACTGCACCTCAACACATGATGGCGGCAAACAATATACTGGGGGCGGCGCTTAACGCTAGCCATTGTGCGTCATGGAGGCCACGCCTCCTGCCCAGGGGCATCCGGCGGAAGCATCCAGTTAGAATCAGAACACCCCAGGCAGCGCATAGGAAGGATGCAAAGCTACTAAGGATGCAACGCTTGGGGTTCTCCACGCGGCGTGAAATACATATAATACCTCTCCTTCTGGTTCATAGTTAAATAACTTAAACCTAAACAAATAAAGTGAGTTATAAGCGTTCCTGTTGTCGGCAGCCTTCTTCCCCGGGACACAAACCCCACAGTCACAAGATGACGTTCGCTTCATTCAGCTCCTGAGTGACAACATAACTCAAAGGGAAGATAGACACTTTGAAATGCCCCTCCCTTTCAAGAGCACAGAGCCTCCTCTGCTGCCAGACAACAAAAGGCTGGCTACAGTTCGACTGCAGCACCTA
Organism: Merluccius polli; assembly: GCA_030340625.1. Lineage (NCBI taxonomy): Eukaryota > Metazoa > Chordata > Actinopteri > Gadiformes > Merlucciidae > Merluccius > Merluccius polli. Next base: position 34,419 of record JAOPHQ010000859.1, on the reverse strand, counting down.
AAGAAAAGATTGAAGAATAACGAGCAGTATAAAGAACAGTACAAGGCCTTCATGGAGGATGTGATAAAGAAAGGTGACGCAGAGCCAGCCTCTCCTGTGACAGGAGAGCAGACTACGTGGTACATACCACACCATGGGGTGTGTCCACCCCAAGAAGCCAGAGAAGCTAAGGGTCGTCTTTGACTGTTCAGCGAAGTTCCGTGGTGTCTCACTAAATGATACGCTGCTAACAGGTCCTGACCTGATCAACTCCCTCCTCGGAGTGCTCTGTCGTTTCAGGAAAGAAGCTGTAGCTATCATCTGCGACATCGAGAAAATGTTTCATCAGTTTTACGTTTCTCCTGAACTGCGGAACTACTTACGGTTTCTCTGGTGGGAGGGTGGAGACCTTGAAGCAGAGCCTCAAGAGTATCAAATGGCTGTCCACCTATTCGGCGCAGCTTCGTCACCCGGATGTGCCAACTTCGGTCTGAAGTACTTGGCCCGCCAACATAAAGAAGAGTACCCATCAGCGTCGGCCTTCGTCGAAAATAACTTTTATGTCGATGATGGGCTCATCAGTGTCCCCTCCGTAGAAGAAGCAAAGGAGCTGATCGCTGAAGCACGAGAGTTGTGCAAGAGAGGAGGTCTGCGTCTACACAAGTTCAACTCAAACGAAAGGTCAGTTCTGAACTCTGTGGACGCAACTGAGAGAGCAGTCACGTCTGAACCCCTCAATCTTGACCTAAATGCGGCTCCAGCAGAACGTGCTCTCGGTGTCCAATGGTCCCTTGAACATGACACCTTCAGCTTCGATGTGAACCTACAGACCAAGCCCTCCACACGTCGCGGCATCCTTTCAGTTATTGCTTCTTTGTACGATCCAGTCGGATTCGTGGCTCCATTTATCCTAACTGGAAAGTGAATCCTTCAGGAGCTATGTCGTCGAGGCATCGGATGGGATGACCCACTTCCCGAAGACTTAAGCCCACGGTGGGAGAAATGGAAGAGTGGCCTACAAAGGCTGAAGGAAGTCTCAATACCGAGATGCTACCAACCACAAGGATTCTGCAAAACTGTCACGAGGGAACTACACCACTTCTCGGATGCCAGCAATATAGGATATGGCTCGTGTTCCTATCTGAGAAGCAAGAACGAAGATGGTGAAGTTCACTGCAGTCTCGTGATGGCAAAGGCTAGAGTTGCACCTACAAAACTCACAAGCATTCCAAGATTGGAACTTTCAGCAGCAGTGGTCGCTGCAAGATCGAGTGTCATGCTGAGAAACAAGCTCGAAATGCCGATCCATGGAGAGTTTTTCTGGACTGACTCCCAAGTAGTCCTGGCTTACATCAACAATGAAGCAAGAATGTCTTCGTTGCCAATCATGTGCAAATGATCAGAGAACACACCAGCCCCAGCCAGTGGCACTACATAGACACAACAGAAAACCCTGCTGACCACGCATCGAGAGGTCTCAATGCAGCAGACATCTCCTCAACTGGCTACCAGGACCCAAGTTCCTGTGGGAAGAAGAAATACATCCAGAGTCTCACCTCACTCCAGAGTTGCTCATCTGTGATCCTGAGGTCAAGTCAACGCAGGCGTTTACAACCAAAGTTGAACCTTCCCGACCAAACATTCTTACCCGTCTGAATCGATTCTCCTCCTGGTCAAAACTCCTGAAAGTCGTTGCAAGAATCAAGAGGCTGAATTCAAAGCAAACCCATCCCGGCAAACCTGTGAGCGTGGAAGAACGCAATAGAGCTGCCGAATCAGTGATGAGGCTTGCACAAGAAGAAGCGTTCTCCCAAGAGATGAAGACACTTCAAAAGGGAGAAAGTCTTCAAAACTCCAGCCCTCTGTTTCGCTTGGATCCCATCTTAGAAGGAGGAGCACTTCGTGTCGGCGGGAGACTGGATCAGTCGTCCCTAAGCCTAGAAGTCAAACACCCCTTGATTCTACCCAAGGAAGGACATATTACCAAGCTGATCTTGACCCACTGCCACGAGAATATTTGTCACCAAGGACGAAATCAAACTCTAACAGAACTTCGAGCCAATGGGTTTTGGGTCGTCGGTGGAAGTAAATCAGTTGCTAAGCTGATACACAGATGTGTGAAGTGCAGAAGACTCAGACGGCCAGCAGAAGAACAACGCATGGCTGAGCTTCCTAAAGAGCGTGTAGAAGTCGCTGCTCCCTTCACATACTGCGGCATCGATTGCTTCGGCCCGTTCATCACCAAGAAAGCCCGCAAAGAGCAAAAGCGGTATGGCTTAATCTTCACTTGCCTCGCATCTCGAGCTATACACATTGAGATGCTTGAGGACTTATCCACAGATGCATTTATCAACGCCTTAAGATGCTTCATCAGTCAACTCCATTGCGACCAAGGAACCAATTTCATGGGAGCTAGAAATGAGTTCGAAAAAGCACTGAAGCAATGTGACACCAAAACAATCGAGAGCTTCCTCGCAGAAAGGCAATGTGAGTTTATTTTCAATGCTCCCTCAGCAAGTCACGCTGGTGGCATCTGGGAGCGCCAGATTCGGACTGTCCGTAATGTCCTAAATGCCACACTCTGTCAATACTCAGGCAGACTCGACGACGCTTCCCTTCGAACTCTGTTCTATGAAGCTATGGCCATTGTGAACAGCCGTCCGTTAACTGTAAACGGGGTGAATGATCCTACCTCACTCGAGCCATTAACTCCAAACCATCTCATACTGATGAAATCCAAGATTGCCCTTCCACCGCCTGGCAAATTTGAGAAGGAAGATGTCTATGCAACTAAAAGGTGGCGAAGAGTCCAGTACCTCGTCGAACAGTTCTGGAGCCGATGGAAAAGAGAATATCTCATGAAGATCTCCACACGGCAAAAGTGGCACACAACTCGGCGCAACCTTAAGGTAGATGACTTAGTCATTAAAGGAGAGTAATGGACTAGTGCGTCGCGTTAAGGTGTTAGTAGGAGAAAGGATGTCAGGGAAACAAGATCGCCCTACAAAACCTTTGATTATAGAAAGGCCCATTCAGAAACTAGTTCTCCTCGAGTGATTAGTCTAGTTGTTTACACCTTTATCCTTGCCTTATGACATAGGATACCCTCTCTTAGTTATTACATAGTACTCACCTACACATTTCTAGAAACATTGATACAGACATAGGACTCAAGTATGAGCCGTTCAGTCAGGTTGATCCATGTCTTCACTTTTCATAACATGAGTGGTGGGAGTGTAAATGACCACTAGCAGTGTTTTATTATGATTACCCTTTTTTATGCTTTTATCTCATGTGACTTTTATTTTGACATCATGTTGTCCGCATGGTGGACTAGTCTCACGCACGCTCACGCTCGTTCATGCAAACAGAAGAAGGCACGTTACAAGACGATACATGTCTAAAGCCAGAGATCGAAAATATCACTAATTATTACCTAAAGTGTTTTATGAAGTGTTATACCACTCTGTTTTGATTAGCAGTATTCCCGGTCACCCTTTTGAGTCGGTGCTTGATTTGCTTGGGCAGTAATAGTTTTGAGAGTAGTACATAAAGTTGCTAGATAGCTCTCCCACGTTTAAGTCAAGTAAATGACGGCAGCTTTCCCTGGATCACCCCCTTTTAGCACCCCTTGATATGCGGAGCGAGGTATGTGGTTCATTGTAATGTGTTATTTCATATAATTGTTGTTGCCTGCTATTGCCGTTGTCAATGTGTGATGCTAGCTTGCTAAAGTGCATTTGTCTAAGCATTATTTTGTTGTTGCCTGCTATTGCCGTTGTCAATGTGTGATGCTAGCTTGCTAAAGTGCATTTTAGGTTTTAACCGGTATGTTATTTTAAGCATGCAATTGATATGGGTTGATCAGAAATTGTTATTTATTGCTGATTAGAAAACTATTTACAGGACAGCATCAGCATTGAGCTTCAGATCAATGGTTTTGATCACGATAGCAAACAAACTATTTACAGAACAAGTTTTGCAACAATGAATACAACACATGCGGTTGCAATTATCAAGTAAAATGTAATGAACAAGAGTTTTCATACTCAACAATAACTTTCTTCTTTTAACTTTATTTTTTTTTTATGATCAGTGTGATCAGTGTGATTATTTATTTTATATATATATATATATATATATTATTTTTTTTCCACACCAGGTGTGTGTGTGTGTGTGTGAGTGAATAAGAGAGTGACAGAGAGAGAGAGAGAGAGAGAGAGAGAGAGTGTGTGTTGTGTGTGTGTATAGGCCTACTAGCTTAATTTGTGATATTTATACCACTACTAGCTTTATTTTTTCATCCAATAAAGAAAGTGTCAGACACTCAGTGCGTGAAGTCAAAAAACAGTTAGAGCCAGCTGACGGTTTAAAAAAAAAAAAAAACAACTCAGACGACCGGCAGGGAGAGGGAGAGAGAATGTGTGTGTGTGTGTGTGTGTGTGTGTGTGTGTGTAGCTTGATTTCCAATGAGCTGCATAAACATCCTATGTAGCGACAGAAGAAGAGCTACAAGGAGACAATCGCGGGAGAAACTTAGCCTGGTTCCGCCCGCCTCCGTACTTCCGCTCAATTTTCATTTCACTTCAGTACTAGGTCTGGGAGTGCTGTATGGTCCGTGTACGTCGCGGCCATTCGATTTCCGTTCTGAGATGAGAAATCCAAAATAGGGAAACAGACCCGTTTTCCGTTTTTCGTTTTGGAATCGGAAAACGAGAAACGAGTCTATTTTCGTTTTTCGTTTTCCGAACCGGAAAACGAAAAACAAGTCGTTTTCTGATTCTCATTGATGTGCTTATTATCGTAAATAGGGAATAGGATCTCCGAAAAACAAGGAAATAGCCTAGGCTAGAAATTAATTCCTATCAAATAGTTATGGACAGTGCAGTTAGCAGAATATACGCATGATGACAAGTTTGTTTGTCGTTGTAGCCTTTATGCACGAGAAAAAGCAAACAATAAAAATACGTAAATTGCCTTAAATCAAGGAGGCAATTAAAAGCACCCTGCAAACTATCATCCAATGAGCATATCTCCACTATTCAACACTTTAAATAACAGCCCATACTGGTTGTGGGGAATGGCGCATACAGTGATCACTACTTTCCCTCTCTGGGCTGAGGCGTATTTCGCCGTGCAGGACATGAAATCGACGTTTCATCTGCCCAATTCCTCTCTCCACAACATTTCGTGTATTTTTATGTGCTCTAACATAAATGGAGGAAAACAGTAAACAATAATAGATATGGATTCAACAAATAAAAGGCGACAAAGAGCTAATACGATGTTTTTTACGCATAGGACTAAGCGTAATCTGCGTAATCACTTACATGTTATACTTTAACTGCTCCCGGTTGTGGATTGAGAGGTGTCAAGACGTCTTGCAGGGATAGCTGCTGTCACCCAGCAAGACACCCAACTGAAAATACGCGGATCATGGGTAGACCCTGCAGGCCACTTTGCAACAACATCAAGAATGTTAAAAGTTGCATCAAAAACAATCTGCGTGTTGATGGAATGTACTTTCTTTCTATTGATGAACACGTCCTCATCTTTTGATGGTGCAATTATTTGTATGTGCGTCCCGTCAATAGCACCGACCACACCGGGCATACCTGCATGCCATGAAGTTGGCTTTGATGCTGTGGAGTTGTTGATTGTCCAAAGGAAAGCGGATAAACTGTTGGATGATATTAATGGTATTATTTCAGCCTTAACCAACTTTGAACTGAGCTCTGTCAGCTCTTCTAGCCTGTATGTAAATATATGATCATTGTGGAATCGTGTGTTTGTGTGTGTGTGTATGTGTATTTACATATGTATGTACATACTGTATATGTGTATGTATTTTTTATTCTATTTTTATTATTTTATTATTATTGTGTTGTGTTGGTGTTATGGGCCTTTCACGAGATGTGTCCTTAATAAAGTTTGAATTGAATTGAATTGATATGTGGCGTACAGAGCGTGTTGATGGTTCGGTTTACGGCTGACTGATGGTTGCGATATTCCTAAATCGTCGGCATTGCAAAGTTGCATTTTCCCTGTTGCTAAATATCGTAGTGTTGCCAAACATTTTATTTCCGGACTAATCGGGTTATTCCTGTTATTCGGGGATGTTATTGCATCCCGCACTAATTCCACAACAAGTTTTATACCCTCACGATTTAGCCTATATCTCTTGATCAATTCACAGTCTTCCATTGTCTCCAAAACATTTCGTCTCGCAGCCATTTTCCAATTCTTTGTGAATAGGTCTTAGTGAGTTAGGAGTCCTCTCAAGGACTTTTAAGATCTCCTAGACTTAGGTGCTACTTTTAGGCCTAAAATACTTTGTGAATTGCTCTTAGTGAAAACAAATAGGAGTCCTAAATTTAAGACTGACACGGCCATTATTTTTAGGAGTTTCTCCTAAATTCGCCAGTTAGGAGCTACTTTTAGCCCTAAGATCCTTTGTGAATACGGCCCCAGGTGTTTCATTGGCAATGCAAAAACAATATGCTCAAAGCACTGTGGAAGAATATTTTCAGCTGGTTAAGTTGATAAATGAAAAATAACGTTGTAGATTAAAGTAACTTATATGTTGATATGATATCATATGTTGGTCTCTGGTATAAGCTGAATAAACCACGGTATGGTTAGGAACCTCGGGTTCGTCTAGGCCGCATCACCCCCCCATCATCATATATTATTTTCCCAAAAAGTGGCTATGTTACGCCCATATATATTAGTTTACGTTCTCTCATGCACAACGCCAGACTTTTCAACTTGCTTTGTATCGAGCGGGATGTCATAATCGACAGAGACAAAGTGATTGGCAGGTGACGAGTTATTTCTCAGCTCGCCGTTGTCGTGAAGGTGTTCCATTTTGATGAAGGTAGGACTCAGAGGACTCAAGTAAAAAAAAGATCATATTCCCTATTTCCGATAATAAGCACATCAATGAGAATCAGAAAACGACTCGTTTTTTGTTTTCCGGTTCAGAATCGGAAAACGAAAAATGAAAATAGACTCGTTTCTCGTTTTCCGATTCCAAAACGAAAAACGGAAAACGGGTCTGTTTTCCCTATTTTGGATTTCCCATCTCTGAACGGAAATCGAATGGCTGCGACATACACGGACCCTGTATGTTAGAACGATTTCTTTTCCCTCAAATGTGCCTTCCAATCAGCGAACAGGAGGCGCGGCCTGAGAACAGTGACGTATAGGTTGTGCGAGAATTTCAGTTATTGAGCGGAAGTACGGAGGCGGGCGGAACCAGGCTAATGCTAATGCTCACTGCATCTGCCGTTTGTATACTGCGCGCAACATGGTTTCTGGCGCATGAAATACGTCACGACTAAACGTTAGCGATTGGTTAAGGCAGATCCAGAGTGGCACTGGGCAGAGCCAATAGGTTTTAAACTTCAACAGCACCGCCTTCAAGTGAGAAATCGTTTGTCTCTATAGCAGTTGAGTATGAATGAAATTAGTACGAAGGTCTAGTTAGGACTAGGCTAGAAGAAACTCAGAATCGCTGAAGAAAATCATCATCATCAGGTATGTTACAATTAGTGACATATCGTCAATTAAGTACCCACTCTTTTAAACTTTAAATCTTGAAAGAAATTCGTTTGTGTTTGTGCGTGTGAACTTGATTTTGTGTTGTGAATGTAAACTCAGCTGTCATAACAAGGAGCAGGAGAGCACCTTGTTAACCTCGTAGTATAGCCTGCCCTACTGCATGCTCAAAACATCAGCTCGTAGCATTGTTTATTTAGTGTTAGGCTTTATCTTTTTAGCACTTTGAACTGGTAAGATGTATTCCAAAGAATTTAACATAAAGACAGGAAATTTGTGCAATAGAAGTAGGCATGTTTTTGCAACTGAGAGTAAACCATGTTGTACTGTATCTGAACTTTGTTACAATATAGTTACAGTATTAATTAATGAAAAATATGGTATGTTTCTTCATTTTGTTCTTGGTTCATTTTCCATAGGTGACAGGAGCCAAAGAATTTGAGAGGCTTGCTGCCGTCGCCAAGCTGGTGCTGTTGTTGCCCCATTCAAACGCAGATGCTGAGAGGGTGTTTTCACTTGTGGGACTGAACAAAACGAAGACCAGAAATAGCCTGGCGTTGGATGGCACCCTGTCCTCAATAATGGCCACAAAGATGGCCGGCCTGGAGCCCTGCTTCAGATGGGAGCCCCCCACAGAGGTCATCAAGGCCTCCAAGAAGGCCACAGGCCAGTACAACCTTGCCCACAGATCTTGAAAAAAAGAAAATGACCAACCAGCTTCTGATCTGCATACCTCATTTTTAATTATTTTTGTCATGTGTTGATCCATTGTATTGCTTAAAAAGGCTCATGTTTAAGCACTTTAAGCACTGTAAGCACTGTTATTTGTTGCACTGTTTTGTTTGCTGAAACGTGTGGTGGGAGGCTTTGAATAATGAAAAATATTTCTACCTAACTTATCTTGTGTCATTTTTTGCTAAACATAAATCATTAAGTGCTCTTAAGAAAACAATTAAAAACAATATAGGTTAGGTATCAGTGAATAATTAGTTGAATACCATTGTAATCAAAATGTCAATCAACCTACCTTGGTCAAATCTTAAACACAAGTCTATGATTTAATGAGGCTATATTGTGGTACATAGACATTCATTGAGGCACAACAATAGTTTTCTGGTTGACTGTTCAGCTCAAGTTTAGAAGGCCCTACAAGTCATGATCAGATGAACATGAATCAGAATAAGTTCAGGTATGGCACATCTTTAGCATACCACCCAAAAATCCACTTGAATGCAGGAAATCACATCAACTTAATCCAAAATGTCCTGGGGGTGGACCTTCAGCTATGTCTTTGCTTCACAGAATGTAACCAATGTTGTCCATCTCCAGTAGGCCGCCCCTATCCATGGCTTTGGGCCCCACAAACCACCAGAATGCAGGGCACAACATGGGTACAACGCCAAATTAATTAATTCCCTGATATTTGAGCCACCAACATGGGCCAGATGACGGTTAAAAAAAGAAAAAAAAAAAATCTCCGACAGGCAGAGACGCAACGCGAGTCGGCATCACGTCTGAACGAACCCACGTTTACCATAACTCTACTGGTTCATAAGTAAGTACCAACCTAAGTAATAACAAACCTGAAGCTGAAGAAACCCTAAACATTAACGGAAAACGACCCGCGAACCTGAGTGACTGAGGGAGAGACAGAGAGCTGTTCTGTGTGTTAGTGATCAGAGCACAGGGACACAACAACACATCTGCATTGTGTAGGGGAGGGGCGCTGTAGCCTATCACAGAACGCTGACACAGTCAGCTACCCAATGAGGATTTTCATTCAATCCGAGCACAGATATTGACTCGTATTACTCATATAATGCTCGTACTCGGCAAAAGTGCTTTATCCGTACCGGATACTCGTTTCAGCCGAGTATCCGGCTCAACTCTAGTTGACACACCAGTTGATCAATTCCATAGCTGCGTTTCAATACTCGGTTGAGTCGCCCTCGCTCACTTGCCCTCAGCCCTTGCCCTCGGGGGAATCCCCAGCGCCATCTTAAGGGCTATTCCATTTCTGTAAAAAGCTGAAGTGCCCTTGGTGAGATCGACCCTTGAGGGCTGAGGGATCGAGTCAACATCGACGGTCACTCCAGAGCTGTATATCACCCACAATGCACTGCAGTGGTGCACAAAAAATACATCCATGCGGTGGCAGTAATGAGCCCCAAACACCGTTGTCCGCTGTTTGTTTACCACCAAAGAAGAAGAAAATGAATTAAAGGAGCCAGCCTGGATCGGCCAGGGTAGTTATGCAATACTATACCCGTTGTTGCTGCGTAATGACAGAGCCAACAATTTACAAGTGTAAGCATATACTGCTATTATAGGCTACTATTTGTCACAAATAAAAAAGAAAAAGAAACTACCGCCTGCAGCTCCGCTTTATTATTATTATTATTATTTATTATTATTATTTTGTATTTATTCATTTATTGATTTGCGGCCGCCTATTGACGCAGCCGCTCTGCTTTATTTATTTATTTACCCTATTTATTCATTTATTTAGTTATTTGCGGCCGTGGCCGCCTGTTGATACAGCCGCTCCGCTCCGCTTTATTGCGGCCGCATCACCAGGCGGCCGCAGTGGCATTTGCCCACATTGCCCAATGGCCAGTCCGTCGCTGCCTGGGAGTGAGTTTGTTTGTAACCTACTGTGTCATTGCATATGAATGTATTTCTGCGTCTTTACTTTCTTAATAGTCTACGAGACGATTCCGTATAAAATTGGCAAAGAGGGGAACATTAGAATGAAAAAAGGCATGTGTGACGTGAGACTCGCGCTCAATCCGTGAGAGTTGGCAGCTCAGCTTATTACTTCTGATTCTAGAGACTTGCTTCTTTGTTGTGGTGCTAATTTTATTTGCGGGAGACTATATAATGTTTTTAATGTATTTGGTGTGCATAACATAATTATTTTATTGTCAAACAGGACAATTGTACAGAGGATGGGTCTGCAGGGAAGGCTGACAGGAACACAGGCGGCCAAAAAATGGGATCTTGAACAATAAAGGCCATTTAAAGACAATGATGAGGACGAGGATGGTGGTGGTAACAGGCCTAATAACTATTAGAAATAACAATCTAAAACTAATTTCAACTAAACTGGAAGTAGGTTAAATGTGTTTAAACAACCAAACTTTCTACAAATAAGGTAAAACATAAATAAATGAATTGTCAGAATAAAATATAAAACAAAACTAATAATTCTGAAAATTCCAGGTGCTTTTCCTCCTCCCCCGCCCACTTCCCCTCGGCTCTCCAAGTGGCCTCCGTGTGACGTATTACCAAGGGCTGAGGGCGAGTGAGCGAGGGCGACTCAACCGAGTATTGAAACGCAGCTCATGACTTTTAGTTCGGAGAGCAGTGAAGAGAGAGTCTCTTGAGTATAGAGCAGACAGGACAAGACAAAACTAGAGAGCAAAGCTGGGAGATAAGGGGAAGGAGGGCGAGAGGAAAATGCGACCGCCTCCGTCAAGAGCCAAAAGCCAATAGTGCTTTAAACCGAACGCACTACTCTCTGCAGAGCCCCCTACTTTCCTGAGCATAGCTGTTGCCAAACCAGGCAGTGATGCTTCCTGTCAGGATGCTTTCTGCAGCTCCAGAGTAGGACTAAGGATCCTCAGGGAGAATTTCTTTAGCTGCTTTTTACCCAAAATAACAAAATGTAAATATATCCAATTGATGAGGGTTACGCCCTTATTCCACCCAAATACTACTTTTTGTCTCGCAATTCAACTTGGTTGCTAAGAGTTGCATGTTTGACAATTTGTGTAATTAGCATAATTAGCTAATTATCAAGCAAAATAAAGATGGAATCATATGCTATGGCCTTTGCAGTCACTTGATCTCAACCAGATATTTGAAAGGTTTGAGTGAGGCAAAACACAATGACTGTTGGCAGATGCAAGATTATTTTTTTATTTTTTTTGGGCTGGACTCCCTGCCTCCATGATCAAACCTTTGCAGCGTATCCAGAACACCGCAGCACGCCTCATGTTCAACCTACCAAAATTCTCCCATGTGACCCCCTCTTCAGTGACCTCCATTGGCTCCCTGTAGTAGCTCGCATCAGATTTAAGACAATGGTACTGGCCTACAAGGCTGTCAACAGAACTGCCCCTACCTACCTCAAAACGTTAGTCAGACCCCACACCCCAGCTCAAGTGCTCCGCTTAACTAACTCAGCTGGCCGGCTGGTACCGCCATCGCTAAGAGCTAGAAAAGGTCGCACTGCTAATTCACAACTCTTCTCTGTTTTGGGATGGTGGAACAAGCTCCTTGCCGATGTCAGGACTGCAAAGTCACTCACCAGCTTCCGCAAGAGACTCAAGACTCACTTGTTCATCTGGACTCTGCATAGCATCCTTCCTCTACCTACCCCCCCCCCCCCCCCCCCCCTCACTAAAAAAAATGAAAAAATCCTCATATGCATTTTTTGTATGGTCGTACGTCCTGGCACTTAAAAATAGTACTTAGCACCATGTAGCATCTTACCCTAGCTATCTTTGTTGTATACGAGGAATGAACCTAGCCTAACCTAGCAATTATGAGTGCTTTAAACCTGTTCTATTGACATCCTTGTAAATGTAATGTAAATAATAATAATTCATTGCATTTATATAGCGCTTTACAAGATACTCAAAGCGCTGACATAGTGTGTGTGTGTGGGGGGGATATGACACCTCATCCGCTACCAGTGTGTAGCACCCACTTGGGTGGGTGGAGGGAAGGATGGAGGTGGATGGAGGGATGCAGAGGTGGATATGCTAAATGATACAATAATGAACAACAAGCAACAATACATGAAACAGATTCAACAAGGACAGCATATCCACCTCTGCATCCCTCCATCCACCTCTACATCCCTCCATCCACCTCCATCCTTCCCTCCACCCACCCATATTTATAATGTCTTAACATCTACCTCTCCATCCTTCCCTCCACACCTCCATCCCTCCACCACATCCACCCCTTCATCTCACTCCTCAAACCACATCCACCTCTGAATCCCTCCATCCACTTCATCCTTCCCTCCACCTCATCCACCCCATCTTCTTTATAATCTGTCTTAATTTCTACCTCTTCATCTTTCCATCCACCACATCCACCCCTTCATCCCAACCCTCCACCCACCCATCTTCATTATAATCTCTGCCTTAATATCTGTACAGACACTCTTGTGTTATACATTGACATGTCCCTCAGGTTAAAAAGGGACATGTGGGGGGATGATGGATCCATATCCCTCCTTGACCATCTGTGTGATTCTGGTTTTGCTGAAGAATGAATGCGTGCCACACAAACAAATTGCCTCCATGTATGGGATGGTTGTGGTTATGGAAGGGTGCTTCTCCTTGCACAAAGACAGGTGTGTGTTAGAGTTCGGTTTACATGACAGCATTGACTGGCAGTGGATGCCATTTTGGTCAGATATCTAACCCACATCTGTGAATGGTATGCCCTAAAACATAAGAACATAGAATTGTAGTATTATTATTTTATGATCATAGTATTTAAAAGTGTAAATTATGAATACCCAAAATCTGAATCAAGCATCTGGTCACCACAAACAAATCAGAGAGGGACTTGTTTGATTCATTGCTCAAATGGAATTGATCATAACATTCAGGCTGCTTTTAATGCACGTAACTCCATTTCCAGAGAGAATGTTTGCAATTGCAACTTTACCTTAATAGGGAACTGCTCGGTTGAAATAGCTTTCTAAATGGGTTCTGACCTTGCTCAACTTTGTTGGGTGAAACAAAGTTGAGCTACAGAACAGACAGTGGAAGTCCTTGCAGCATGTGGTACATCTTTTCAAATCTTCCTTCTTGGATTGGATCATGGTGGCAGCAGGCTAAGCGAGGTATTCCAGAGGTCCCTCTCCCCAGCAACGCTTTCCTGTTCCCCCTGGGGGATCCTGAGGCTTTCCCAGGCCAGATGAGATATATAATCCCTCCAGTGAGTTCTAGGTCTACCCCGGGGTCTCCTACCAGTTAGACGTGCCCGGAAAACCTCCAAGCTCCAGCTCGCTCCTTTCAACGCAAAGGAGCAGCGGCTCTACTCCGAGCTCCCTCCAGATGTCTGAGCTCCTCACCCTATCTCTAAGCCCTATCTATCCACCTCATGGAGGAAACTCATTTCAGCCGCTTGTATCCGCGATCTTTTTATTTTGGTCACTACCCAAAGCTCATGACCATAGGTGAGGATTTGAATGTAGATTGATTGGTAAATCGAAAGCTTTGCCTTCCGGCTCAGCTCCCTCTTTACCACAACGGTCCATCTCATGCTCTATTTTACCCTCACTCGTAAACTCGTAAAGACCCCAAGACACTTGAACTACTTTGCTTGAAGCAGCAACTTACTCCCAACATGGAGGGAGCAATCCATTGTTTTCTGTCAGAGAACCATAAAGTAAGGTAAGGTAATATTTATTATCCCTGAGGGGATATGTCTCATCCAACATTACAGAACAATGTCAAAATGAATGAATGAGACTGGCTGATAACACGTAGTATGGGGTAAACAGGCAGTTAGCACATTAAAATGGTAAAACAATGAGTAAAAAAATAGCATTTACATTGAAGACAGTAGGCTACTGCTGATTTAATGTAGCTGACACACACTGACCAGATCATATCAAAATGCTTTTATCATCTTTTGAAGTTTAATTAATGTGCTGGCTAGAATTAATTATCATAGTCATTACGTCAACAATTAATATAAGACACCTAGTTGGGCTTGCCAAATTCACGCTGTTTTCATTAAACAAATGAACAAATAAGCTAAGAGTTCATTTTGCAGCAAGCTGTCATAAGCTAATGGATGATTGTTTGTAGTGCCTTTTAAGACTATCATAGGGAGATACTCAAACTTCGGCTAGCTAATGTTAACTTTGCTGTCCAATTCAAGACTCCAGAATTGTTTTTAACGTTAAACAATTCACATTCAGTTCTCACACTCTGATTGTCGTCCACATTGTAAATGTGTCCCAAAGGCAGTGTCACAAAAAATGAGGGTCCTAGAAATGAGGTCCGAGAACTGCGGTCCTAGGACTGCAGTCCTGAAACTGCAGCCTCCTCTATTACAGGTTACACCATAACCACTGAAATGTGATTGCAGAGGTCGCTGTTGCATATTTCAAGCATGAAGTCGTACACGTGTGGAATCACACGTCAGCAATCACAAAGGAGCTCGTAACGTCAAGAAAGACCCCCCACCACCACCACCTGTTCTTCCCCTATAGGAAGCAATAACAATCAGCATTTACGTTGGACAGTGAGCGATGGCGACACGATGTTAACAACTTCATGCCGGAAATGTGCAACATTTATTATCACACATTTCGGTGGTCACAGATTACGATGTAACACAGGAACACACTACTCTTTTACGATGAAAATGTGGATGCGTCACCGTAAGTGACAATTTTTGATGATGAGATGAGTGAATATGCTAGTGATAGAGTAGCTTGCCACTAATTATTTGACATGTGAGATTGATTTAAGAAGTTGTAAATGAAAGTAGTCGTCGCGGTTACAACGGAAGTGAATGCTGAAGCAAGCTTCAGTTTGAACTAAATTGTTTCTTGTTGAGTTTTATCATTTCAGTTATCAGTTAAAATATGTAAAAACTCTTGCTAGCCATGTGGTGTATTTCGGATATGTGTGAATGTGTTTTGTGTGTTACATTGTAAATTAAATGGTTTCTAGATACTTTTATAGGCATGTTCGCTGTTTATGCAGCGTAACTGCGAATGACGAGACATTTTTGTGGTACGACAATACATGTGTACATTTGCGGTGTAAGGAAGATGGCATATCGCTGTCATGTGGCTAATTGCTAGAGGGTATGGTGCACGCAGTTACAAATAACTAAACATTATTGTGTAGATCAGTGGTTCTCAAACTTTTCACAATGAGTACCACCTCAGAAAACATTTGTCTCTACAAGTACCACCATTATTACCAGCATTAAAACACGTTAAATAAATGTCACTACAAAGCCTATTTAATAAACAGAAGGCAATTTTTATTCCTAACATTTAGCCTATTTATTATTGACTGTTATTCAAAGCCACAACTGCACTTATACACTTAATAATCAAGTGACAAAGTTAATAACTGTAAAGTTAATAAATGTTACTCTGCACTGAAACAACTGCACTGAAGGTCATTAACAACTGTGCTGTGCTACAATTTTCACAGCACTACTCTTACTCCAGTCAAACACACAGCAAGTGAAGATATTAATTATACATTGAGGATATTAATAGGCCAATACACTGTATTCAAACACACAACAGGTGTGAATATTAACAACCATGCCATCAACAAAACATTTTTTTATGTTATTGGCAGCTAATGGGAAGGGTGCGCTTGGCTTCGTGAACACAGTCCTGAAATGTCTGGGTCAATTGAAGTCAGCTTCAGCCTCAGATTTGGTTCAGCTTCCAACCTGTTTCTGTATTTGGTCTTAATTACTGTGAGTGTAGAGAAGCCTTTCTCGCACAGATATGTGGTCGCAAATGGAAGGAGAAAGCGCACGGCTTTGTCTGAAAGCGCAGGGTATTCGCTGTGTCGCTGTATCCAAAAGTCCATCAATGTCTGACTTCTGAAAGCAGACTTCAGTGTCTCGTCACAAGATAGTTCGATTAAACACTCCTGCTCACCAGCTGTTAAGTCCCCAGGCATGTCAGATGCTTCAATGACAAACGGATATCTCATCCAGTTTAACTTGTTCACTTCGGAGAGCGCAGGAAAATATTCGTTGAACTGTTCTCTGAGAGAGACGAGGTGCGCAACGATATTGTCCCTGACTCCGCAATCAAGGGTCAGGTCGTTGTCAGTCAGGAAACTCTCCAAATTGGCGAAAGCAGAAACATCACCTCTCTTGACCTTGATTTCAAATAATTCCATCTTCTTCAGCATTGCCTTGATTTTGTCCTGCACGTCGAATGCATTGACGGAGAGTCCTTGTAGTCCTAAATTCAGCTCGTTTAAACGAGAGAAAATGTCCGACAAGTATGCCAGCTGACTCAGCCACACGGTGTCTTCAAAAACATTTGATAAGGGGAAGCTTTTGTCCTGTAAGAACATTTGAACCTCTCTGTGCAATTCAAAAAGCCTCGAAAGCACCTTCCCTCTTGAAAGCCACCTTACTTCTGTGTGGAGCAGAAGTTGGACATGTTCGCTGCCCATCTCGTCACAAAGCACATGAAATAGGCGAGAATGCATCGGCCTGGCCTTTATGAAGTTTACTGTTTTCACAGCTGAGTCCAGTACAGACTTTAGTTCTCCGGGCATCTTCTTCACTGCGAGGGCCTCGCGGTGGATGCTACAGTGAGTCCATTGCATCTTCGGTGCCAACTCACGAATTCTTGCTACTACTCCGCTGTGGCGACCTGTCATAGCCCTAGCGCCATCCGTGCAGACTCCTACGCACTTTTCCCAATCAAGCCCATTCTCCTGAACAAATGAGTTCACGAGCTGGAAGATGTGTTCAGCTGTAGTTCTGGTCTGAAGTGACTGACAGAACAGAAAGTCCTCATGAGCTGCACTTTCATATTCATATCTAATGTAAACAAGCAAATTGGCCAAGTCTGCGACATCTGTAGTCTCGTCGAGTTGAATGGAAAAATAACGACTACTTTTAATACGGCCAATCAGTGTGTTTTTAATATCATTTGCCATGGCTTCTATTCTCCGCGACACAGTATCATTGGAAAGTGGCACCAAGTTCAGCTGTTTGGCAGCCTTCTCCCCACACATGATGCGTGTTACCTCTTTGGCTAATGGTAGACATAGTTGTTCGCCAATTGTGTGTGGTTTGCCAGCTTTACCTATGAGGAGACTGGCACGAAATGAAGCTTCTTGTGCTTTGGCTATGGGTGTAGCACAGAACTGTATTGTTGCTTTGGACTGCTTTAGCTCCTCGTGCTTTCTCCGGAAAAAATCAACTGGTTTGTCTTTCAGCACTGTGTGCTTCGTCATAAGATGCCGTTTGAGATGTGATGGTTTCATACATTCATTACTAAGAACATCTCCACACACCACACATTGCGGCCTGGGCTCATCCTCTGATCCACTCCAAAAAAATCCATATTTGATGTAATCAGAGTCATATTTTCTCACAGTCTTGCGACGTTTATTGCTAACAGGGGCATCAGCACCAACGTTAACGTTCGCACTGCTTACGTCGCCACTGATAGTAACGTTAGTGCTGGGCTCATTGTCGCTAGGGCTTGGCCTACCTTCATTTTCTTCCCTACCGCTCAACATATTTGTCGTAGTCCTACTACTCTTTCCCGTTTGGAGCCATGATTGTAATGTTTTTGATTCTTTTTTCCTCCCTTCGCTTGCCATCACTGCAGCTTTCGCTCACATGTAACTCACACATGTAGACTCCCGGCGTACCACTAGAGGGAGCCCGCGTACCACCAGTGGTACGCGTACCACAGTTTGAGAAAGACTGGTGTAGATGTTTTATGTAGTTTATTGAAAAACAAAACAGTGAATGAACTGTATAATTATTATCCGTTTGGCTTCTTGCGGAGCCAAGCTGGGTCTTTTGGTGTCGGGATTTTCCTCCAGTGTTGCTGCCGCTTCAGTGGCTTGACGACGGCAAGCACATGGACAGCATGGGCCAATTGCTCTGTCAGTTAGCATTGCGCTAGCTGTGCTGCGCTTTAAAACCGTACTCCCAGAGAATGTCTAATAAGGAGAGAAGTTCCACTCTCGGTTTACTTCCGGGTTCTGAACTGTTGCAGTTCCCCTCTGGTTCCATGTGAGGGCGCTCACAGGACGAGTGCAGAATGAATGGCGGTCTATGGAGCTACCCCTCAAACTCCACTTTTCTCGGGATATAATTTTTTGTCTAGTAATTTGAATGTTGCTTTCGAAAGGGGATGCAAAGAAATTACACATTGCTGGGTGTTAGATTTTTTAGAGTCACTTATTTGCTTTAAAAAAGTCTTTTAAAATGTCAATGACGTCATACACATCTTACGACCAGAGATACTGCTTTACAGCAAGCCTCTCCCTTTCCCTCAAGGCATCGACAACACAGCGGACACAGGTTAGGCTCTCTCCCTGTCAATACAAACAATTCAACCAAAAAAAGTTGCTGTATTAAAAAAAAAAGAACTTGGGCGAAAAAGTCCACCTTAACATTCTGGTCCCGCTTCGGATGCCAAGATGCCATCAAGCAGGATCTCTGGTCGTAATCAGTCCTTCACTGACCAATCAGCGTTCATTAGCAGAATGCTAGCGTGTTATGGGCAACAACAACTCGTCCTGTACTCGTTCATTCAACTTTCGATCTATAACCCATGTTGAACGTAAAAACTACAATCAAATCTGAGATTTCTCAATGAGAATCAGGTGAAAGAGACAAATTTAGCCGTCTAGCTCCATCTGTATGAAGGTATTATTGTAGCAAAAGTCTCAAGCACCTGTAACTGCAGATTTTGTATGCGTACACTAAAGTCACAGTAAATTTGAAGTCGTAAATATTTATTTAGCATGTGTACTCTAAAGTCACAAATGTGTAACAGTACATTTGAAGTCGTAAATATTTTTTCTACCATTGCAAACACAAAATAGGGTCTACGAGTTCACAAGTCTGTGTTACAGGTGCACAAATCCTCTCCTGTGCATCACAACTTCAAAGAGTCATGCACTTGACACTTTTGCTACAATCATTGCAGCGCAGTTGGTGCAAAACACATTCGCACACCCGTGTTTCATAATCTGACAACATGCCCAAAATGTGTGCATTCGTAAACCCAAATGTGAACTAATGCATCAGAAGTTGCACATCTGTGAACAATTTCCTCACAAATAAAATGATATAGAGCGCTATGTTGATTCAGCATTTTAATGAGCGAGCACAAGTCCGTCATTACAACTGCTCGAATCTGCTCCTGCAAGTCTCAGCTGTGGGTTTTTTGCAGGTAGTTTTGCACCACGTCTAGGTGGTACATTTGGTGCAAAAGTGATGCGTATCCGCAGCAGAGCGTCCGTGGGCGGGACCAAATAGTTCCGCCCATAATTTCATAATCCAATGAAAGTCGCCGGCAAATGGATAAAGATCGCAGCATACTCTTTGCGCGGGATACTTTCTGGAGAAGTGAAGAGGGCATCCAGCTGGACGGAGGTGGGTATCCTACATAATGTTCAATGAATTAACTTAGTTCAAGTGAATTCCCCCCAAAGTATTGCATTAACATGCCGCAAATGTCCTTCAATGTATTTTAATGGTCGCCATAACATAAGTTCAGAAATGTCTTGGATGCTGTGCCGCCTGTGTGAAGTTGTCGTCGTCCACCCCCCCCCCCCCCGTCCCCCCCGTCCCCCCAGTTATTTGACAAATTGTATAAGAGTATGCTGCGATCTTTATCCATTTGAAAAATGCACCCCCTGCTGGCGACTTTCATTGGATTATGAAATTATGGGCGGAACTATTTGGTCCCGCCCACGGACGCTCTGCTGCGGATACGGATACCCCCATCGGCCCCCCAGTGGCCGATGGGGGTATTGCGCGGTTGGCCGGAGTCCACCGTCCCCAGGGAGCCCGGCTGCCCAAGTACTCCGGGGCGACGCCGCTGGAGCCCTACCTGGCGCAGTTCCGGATTGCCGCGCTGCATTACGGCTGGGATGGGGACGAGTCCGCCACCCAGCTTGCCCTGGCATTGGAGGGGTCGGCGGTGCAGGTCCTTATGGACCTGGGGCCAGCAGCCCAGCGGGACCTCCAGGCCTTGACCCGGGCGTTGGACCTGCGGTTCGGCCAGCGGGTGGCCGCTGACCACAGCCGGGAATTGCTGGCGGGGCGCCGCCGCCAGGAGGGGGAATGCTTGGGGGCTTACGCCGCGGACGTGCTGTTGCACGCCCAGCGGGGGTACCCCGCCTACCCTGCTGCGGTTAGGGAGGACCTGGCCCTGCACGCCTTCCTTCGGGGACTTGCCCCGCCACGGCTAGGGCAGCACGTCCGCCTTACCAGGCCCCCGACCCTCGGGGCTGCGCTGGACGAGGCGGAGCGGGCGGAACAGGAGCTGTCCGACCACCCCAGCCTGCAGCCGCCCGGTGCCTCCCGGCCTCGCGTCCGGCAGGCGGTCCCTTGCGAGCCGGAGGAAGACGGGGAGGAGGTTTGCCAGGCCTGGACTCCAACCCAGCGCCCCCGGCAGCGGCCGCCACCCCCCGACCGACGTGCCTCCGGAGGTGACCGGCGCTGTTTCCGGTGCGGTGAACCGGGCCATCTGGCCCGTGACTGCCCTGCCCCGGCACCACGGGCTAGACCCCTTCGGCCGGCGGAAAACTGCGGTGGAGTGGCCCAGTGAGGGGACGGGGCAGGAGGCCGGGATGAGGGGGAGGAAGCAGCTGGTCGTCCAGGTGGGTGACCAGGAGCTGGTGCATGGGTTTTGGCTCGCCGACATCCGGGACCCATGCATCATCGGCCTGGACCTGCTGATCCGTTGGGGGGTCAGGGTGGACGTGGCTGGTGCAGCCATTACTGTCGGCGCCGAGACCGTGGCTCTCCAGTCTGGGCGGGGAGAACCCAGGGGCTCTGGCGGCCGGCCAAGCAATCGCCGGGTTACGGACCGGGTGCCCCGGCCGCGGCCTGGTATTAAGAGCGGGCCGGTAACCGCCGCCTCTGGGAGCGCAGTGGGGTTGGCCTCGAAGCGCAGCAGAGCGAACAGCTGCGGCTGGTCCTCGAGGACTACGGGGACATTTTTGCTGCTAGGGATGAGGACTGCCGGCGGACCGGGCTGGTGCAGCATGCCATCGACACCGGCTCTGCTCGGCCCATCCGCCTGCGGCCCCATCGACTAGCCCTGGCCAAACGCCAGGCGGCTGACGACAAGGTCCGCGAGATGGCTGCCGCGGGGGTGATCGAGCCCTCATCCAGTCCCTGGGCGGCTCCGGCCGTCCTGGTGAAGAAGAAGGACGGCAGCTGGAGGTTCTGCGTGGACTACCGGCGCCTCAACGAGGTCACGCGGAAGGACTCGTACCCGCTCCCTCGCATTGACGACGCCCTGGACTATATCGGGGGGTCTAGCTGGTTCAGCTCCCTGGACCTACGTAGCGGCTACTGGCAGGTGGAGCTGGACCCCGAGGCCAGACCAAAGACGGCGTTCACCATCGGGCAGGGGTTGTGGCAGTTTCGTGTCATGCCGTTCGGACTGTGCAACGCGCCGGCTACGTTCGAGCGGATGATGGAGATGATACTGGCTGACATCCCCCGGAGTCGTTGTGTGGTGTACCTGGACGACTTGCTGGTCCATGCCCGCGACTTCAGCGGGGCGCTGGCGAACCTGCGGGAGGTTCTTGCCGCCATCCGCCGGGCCGGGTTGCGGCTGAACCCTGCCAAGTGTTCCCTGCTGACCCGGGAAACGCTGTTCTTCGGACACGTGGTGAGCGAGCGGGGCGTAGCCACGAACCCGGCCAAGGCGGCAGCAGTCCGGGACTGGCCAACCCCCACCGACGCCGGCGAACTGCAGAGTTTTCTGGGTCTGGCGGGGTACTACCGCCGGTTCGTCCGGGACTTCGCCACGATCGCCAGCCCTCTCCACCGCCTGACCGAGGCGGGCCGGCCGTACGTCTGGGACGACACTTGCGCCGCGGCCTTCGCCCGACTCCAGGCGGTCCTCACCGAGGCTCCGGTCCTGGCGTACCCCGACGCGGGTCGGCCCTTCATCGTCGACACCGATGCCAGCAGCGTGGGGGTGGGGGCGGTCCTCTCCCAGGGGGGGGGGGGATGGGGAGCATGCGGTGGCCTACTTCAGCCGCACGCTTAGTCGGGCGGAGCGCAATTACTGCGTGACCCGACGGGAGCTGCTGGCTGTGGTTCTGGCCGTGCGGCATTTCAAACCATACCTGCATGGAAAGCGCTTCCTGGTCCGCACCGACCACGCGTCCCTCACCTGGCTCCTCAGTTTTAAGAACCCTGAGGGCCAGGTGGCTCGTTGGCTGGAGGCGCTGCAGGAATTTGACTTTGAGATCCAGCATCGGGCGGGACGCCTCCACAGCAACGCCGACGCGCTTTCCCGACGGCCCTGTGCAGCCCTGGAGTGTCGCTACTGCCGGCGGCAGGAGGAGCGGGCCGACGAGCCTCCAGTGGTGGCGGCTGTCCAGGCCAGTCCAGGGGCTGTCCAGACCGCTGGTGATGCTGAGGGGTGGCTGCCGCTGTCGACACGCCAGTTGGAGCGGCAGCAGCGGGGCGACGAGACCTTGGCGGCGGTGAGGGACTGGCTGGAGGCGGGGCGGCGCCCCAGCTGGCCGGAGGTGTCGGCGCGGGGGGCTGAGGTGAAGGCCTACCACTCCCAATGGGGATGCTTTCAGCTCCACGACGGGGTGGTCTACCGCCGGTGGCAGGAGCCTAGGGGTAAGGGCGACATCCTCCAGCTGTTAGTTCCCCGTGTGCTTCGTCCCCAGGTACTGCAGCTGGTCCACGGCTCGGTGGGAGCGGGGCACTTCGGGAACTCCAAGACCCTGCACCGCCTGCGTGGGCGGTTTTACTGGCCAGGCTGTCGGCGGGACGTTGAGCTACACGTCCACTGCTGCGACACCTGCACGGCACAGAAAGGGCCTGGCCAGCGTTCCCATGCCCCGCTCCAGCAGTACCTGGTGGGAGCGCCGATGGAGCGGGTGGGGGTCGACGTCCTGGGACCATTCCCAGTCACCGACTCCGGCAACCGCTACGTCCTCGTGGCCATGGATTACTTTACTAAATGGCCCGAGGCGTATGCGGTGCCGGATCAGGGCGCCGCCACCACCGCGGAGAAGCTGGTGGAGGAGATGTTTGCCCGTTTCGGGGTCCCCAAAGAGCTCCACAGCGACCAGGGCCGGAACTTTGAGTCCCAGGTCTTTGGGGAGGTCTGCCGGCGGCTGGGGGTGCATAAGACGAGGACGACGCCGCTCCACCCCCAGAGCGACGGGTTGGTGGAGCGGTTTAACCGCACCCTGGCCACCCAGCTCGCCATCCTCAACAGCCAGCACCAACGGGACTGGGACCGCCACCTTCCCCTGGTCCTGTGGTCCTATCGGACGGCGGTGCAGGAGACCAGCCACTGCACGCCAGCGGCCCTCATGTTCGGGCGGGAGCTCCGGACACCTGTGGACTTGGTGTTCGGGTCCCCGCCCGAACCTGAGATTGCCGGGGGTGCGGCGATGGAGTACTTCCGCCGACTGAGGGATCGCCTGCTGGTGGTTCACGACTACACCCGCCAGGCTCAGGCTGCCTCTGGGGTGAGGCAGAAGAGGGGCTACGACACACGCTGTAGGGGACGTGCGTTCATACCCGGGGACAGGGTGTGGGTGTACTGCCCCGTGCGGAAGAGGGGGGTCTGCCCTAAGCTGCGGAGCCACTGGCAGGGGCCTGGGGAGATCCTTGGCGTAGTGTCCGAGGTCATCTACCGCCTGCGGATGCCGGGACGGGGCCGGGTGGTAGTGCTGCATCGGGACAGGCTCTCGCCGTACCGCCCCCTCGCCCCCGCTGTTGCGGAGGAGGAGGGGGCTGGAACGGGGGGCCCCCCGGCCCCTGCTGGCTCCCCTGCCCCTGACGGGGCCGCTGGCCCCGCGGTTGCCACTCCCGGAAGGATCCAGCGGCCTACCCGGCGGCGCCGGCCGCCCGAACACTTGAGGGACTATGTGTCGGGTGAGGGGGCCGTCGGGGACGACTGACCCCTCAGGGGGGGGCTGTGTGGCGATCGCGGCCAGGTGTGGCGATCACGGCCATGCCCCCTATGGGCGCAAGGGGTTCTGGGGGTGCAACCTGGTGGGGTTTTGACATTATCGGCGCCCCGGAATCCCTGTGGGGTTGGTGGTTGGGGATTAATGATTGTGTGTCATTGTGTGTGTGTTTCCATGTATGCAGTGTTTTGTTATGACCGTGAGTGAGGGTGTTCGTTATGATCGTCAGGTGTGCTGTGTTTCTGTCTGTGTGGGTGTACAAATAAAGGCAACTCCCAGGGTCGTGCGGTGTATGGGGCACGGGAGTTGCGTAAACATGTAACCCTGGGCTCCTGTCTCATTCCTCCCGCCCCGGTCGCCACAATATAATAAAACGCAAATAATGTTGAAATATATTATGAAATAGTCTAGGCTACTTTTTGTGGAAATCTGAGTCTGGAATCTGAGTCTGCCCTCACCTACGTCAATCAATCAATCAATTACTTGTTTTCTCTTGGTGTGCATGCAAACGTGATTAATTAATTAATTGAAGACGAATTAATATGCGAGTAATTAGGGTAATTCCACGCCTATAAATTATCGGAGAAGGAGAGGGTAGTTAGGATGAACATGTCTCGGATAGAGAACTATAACGAGGAGCAGAAATTATATTTATTGTACTGCATTCGGGGTGTTGTGGACACGGTGGAAGATGCTAGGAAAGACACCACCACCACGCTCCGAAGAAAGTCTGTTTGGGATAGGGTGGCCAATCGTCCGGCTTTAGGCCGGACTGTCCGGTTTTTCAAAGCCCTGTCCGGCGTCCGGTGCAGCATCAAGCCGGACGCGTATTTGTCCTCCTTTTTGAGACAACCCCGCCGGTCACAGGTCCGCCCGCCGGTCATAGGTCCGTGGTGTGTTACTATCATCCCCCCGTCGGCCGTAGATCCGAGGCGCGCACCCCCCCCGGGCTGAGGTGTCCTCCTTTTCAACAACTCATAAATGGTCACCCTTTGGGATGACCTCTCAAACACATTTAACAGTAGATTTTTTTACATACAAATAATCTGTTCTTTGTCGCGTTTTAGTTGGGCACTTATTTAAGCAACTCCTATATTGTAGCCTTTATTGTACTGAAGGCCTATCTGGCGTAATAAGTGTAAATGTATCATACATTATTATTAATACTACTAATACTTAGCCTGGCAAGCCAGACCCACATCAGAAAGATGTAAGGTCTGGCTCAGCTCCATTGGCAGTGTGGGCGGGATAAACGGTTGTCTTTCAAGTTCCCTCTGCACGCAATAGGATAGCGCTACAACCAATCAGAGCAACGAAGAAGGTGACGTAGTCAGAGCCGTCGCTCTGACTACGTCATTAATCAAAACTCCGAATACATATTTCTTTTCGAGGAAAGACTTCAGTGCCGTTCTTTGTTCTTTTCTCAAATAAAATGTTAACTTCAAGTCTTGAAGAGTCGCGGCCAAAGCCGAGTCGAAAGACAGCCGTTCGCCAGCAGCAGCAGCCATTGTTTACCTCTAACACGGAACCATCGCATCTCTGTCGTCATGGTAGCCCGGCTTTCGACTCCGCCCCTCACGCTGTGATTGGTCATACGGTGTTTCCAGCACCAAAAAGCCGACGGAGCCGTGCTAGACCTACCTAGTTGCCAAATAAATTTGCTGCCGCTAGGGGGTGTCTAGAGTTCTAGGCAAACTAATACTAATAATAATTAATAAAACTAATTCTGTGTGTGTCGGTTATAATGGAGCGTTGTTTCATCCTGCAAACTGGTTTAGTCTCCTCTAAAACCATGTCAGTTTCGAGATTAGACTAACACGCACAAAATACGCCCTCTAGTGTCTGATGTGAATTTCTCTGAAGACACAGCAATTGAGATCAAGGTAAAACGCAGCTGCAGGTTAAACCACAGGTACATGTGACACAGCAATGGAGCTTAAGACGTCACGTGACTTCTTGCGTCACCGACGAGTTTAAAACCGTGTTAAACTCTAAAAAGTGGCTAAGCTAGCGACAGAGCAATTGCCCCCATAAGATTGTCTCTCCCTTGTGAGAAAACAGCAT
The DNA here is from genome assembly GCA_030340625.1 of Merluccius polli. Lineage (NCBI taxonomy): Eukaryota > Metazoa > Chordata > Actinopteri > Gadiformes > Merlucciidae > Merluccius > Merluccius polli. The sequence continues at coordinate 8,125 of JAOPHQ010000859.1, read as the reverse complement.
AAAAACAGCATGAAAACTAGGGGGGACAGAGCCTTTACAGTGGCAGCCCCTAGACTCTGGAACTGCCTCCCCCTCCACATCCGTGCAGCTCAGTCTTTGAAAGTCCCTTTTAAAGACCCACCTCTATTCACTTCCCTTTGTTTTTGTGCCTTAGCTCATTCCTTGATTATTGCACTTTATTGTGAAGCACTTTGGCTAAGCCGTCTGTAAATGCGCTATATAAATAAAATTGACATTGACATTGACATTGTGGAGGGACGGTTAAGCATTTTGCCTAAAATAGAATTTTAAATAGATTATACATAAAATAAAATAGTGATTTAAATAGAATATTATACATAGGATAAAATAATAATTTAAATAGATTATACATAGAATAAAATAGTGATTTAAATAGATGAATAAGCAAAACAAGAGGGTTAATCACTTTCACGGATCACGGTGGAGTCATATGCGTTAATAATTGTTACATGTTTATGAAACTATGTTCTAACTTACTTATATTTCTGTTGAATACAAATGGAAGAAAATAACAAAAATACATTTTATTCTTAGCCTTTCAAACGTATCTACTGTCCGAGTGTCTTTATGTCCGTCATTGCTGCCCGATACCCTTTTCTCCTGGGCGTACCTAGAGCTTATGATACACTGGTCCATTTAGTTACTGATATTTTATATATATATATATACTTATTCTGTGCGCAGTATCTATCGCAGTTAAGGTACCAGGGGTTACATTATAATATTACTTTGTAATAGTATAACTAATACACTTTGTATCAGTTGCAACCAACCAAATACAAACAACACCAAACAATATTTAAAATAGTATATTTGACATTTTTAATTTCTTTTAACACCACAAAATGCAAGTTATTGACTAAGGAAGATAAGATATAATAAAATATAAACACAGATCATGGTTTCTTTAATGTGAAACTATCTCCAGTGATTGACATTTCAAGGTTACGCCCAAGAGCAACTGGAGCAGGGCAAGCAGAGTGCAGCAAAGTCAATTATTATTATACTATTATATATAGTGCACTATTTGGGGAGTCACCATTGTGTAGTGCTGTCCGAAATTTGAGTGTACAAATCTCGTTCCCTATATAGGTCTAGTGCACTATTAATACCCATAGTGCAGTATACAACTGATATATCCCATGATGCATAGCAGTTTTCATTTCATAGATACTGGGTTCTTTATGCAAATTAGCTTAATGCAAAACACTTGTTTTTTCCCGATCTTCCATCGATATACACGTCACGCCAATAGTAGCCAGTGCATAAGTCACTAAATAGTTCACTATATAGGGATGAGGGAACAAGTGAACCAATTCGAACACGGCCAGGGTTTAAATAGAGGAAGTAAATCCACTTATTGGACTTCCTGGAATTGCCCATCCCAGTCATGGGGGGGGGGGGGGGGGGGGGGGGGGGGGATTGTGTTTATATAATGTTCTGTTTTTTGTTGTTTTTTATTCTTGTTCTCAAGGTGAGGAAACTCTTTAAGCCATCCAGGTTTTGTATTCCTCACCCGCACTTGTTTGTCTCGCTTTAGTTTATATACATTAGAGATCATGGGAATTGGCAGGTTGGTGTCCTTCGCAATAGAGTGGTGCAGGAATGAGTCCTAAAACCCGGAAAACCACTTCCGGTTCTCTTGTCTCAAGGTTTTTTTTAATGGGTTTTTGGTTAGATGCCTGAAATAAGGTCTGTGGTTAACACAAGCTTAAGAGATGAATCGTGAATTTTGAAGCTTTTACATGGCTTAAAAAACTTCTGGCATTGCATTTACGCTTCAAAAATCATAAGTCGTGTTCATTGGTGAAGAAAGCTTATTTTCTGCAATAATGCAAAATCCAATGGAAAAAACCCTTTGGCTTTTTGTCAAGGGAACCCAGGGTGATGCTAACGTCCGGGTTGGCCTACAAAAATACGTCATCCCTGCACCACTCTATGATGCATTAGCATTATGACATGACGTAATACAAATATTTTTCAAGAGAAAACGTCATTATGCATTTCTGCATTCAAGCTTTGGTGAACAGAAATAAATTGCTATTGTGGTATAAGATGCACGATTCCCATTCATGAAAACTGAAAATCCAATATGGCAGAAAGATGTGGTAAAACATGCGACCCTTGATTTAACATGGCTCAGGAATGTTGGAAGTATAATGAATTTGACTACAGGCCAAAAGAGCAGGAATCCTTAACAACTGACATCTGTTTTAAACAGGTGATACTCTGTTACTCAACTTTCATGTTTTCTTCGAGATAAAAACCTGTCAATTTAGATTTGATATGCAGAACATGCCGGAGAATTCCACTTTCTTTCACTGAAGAGATTTCGCTGAGCATCATCCAATGTATCAATACTGAATCAATATAAATGGGAGTGATTTTATTATGCCAAGAAATCAACATTAAGAAATCCAGTTATTTACATAGTCTTAAAATAAGACAAATACAATGTACAATCATTGTGTCTTTACAAATACAAGTTCATTCCATTGTAATGGTAAAAGTAGACCAAATGTGACTATTAATGTACATTAAAATGCAAATAATGTTTGCCTTCAAATTGATAGCAAACATATTTAAGAAAAGTTATGATTGGCCAGCCTTAATATAAACTTACAATATTTCAGTTGGTTAATATAATTTAAGAGTTTATAATATATTTTTTAGAAGGGTTGGTTAAAAGCAATGCAACAACCTTTTCCATTCATTTACCTTTCAATATATAGTAAACAAGTACTACATTGACGACACATGTAGGTGAGGGAACCAGACACAGCACAATAGTAAAGTATTTTGCAATCAACACATTTAGAAGTTGGGCTACTCTGACAAATGTACAGTAGAGGGCATAACAGTGTGTAGTGTAGCTTTAGTGGTCATCCTTATCTCTGCCTTTTTTTTCCTTCTCATCTTGTAGAGCTGTGCCAAGTTTTTTGATGAGCACAGACAGAACTTTGTCCAAGGGGTCCATAACACCCCTTTGGAGCCACTTAGGGATTGTAGTCCTGGCATGATGGAAACCTAGTTTTTGCAATATGTAGTCCACGCCCACTGGGTCAATCTTGCGTCCAGTCCAGGAAATTAGCCTAGGAAGTAAT